>CM069905.1:14432316-14487050 GCA_036172215.1 Camellia granthamiana
ATTGTGGCTGAAAGAACTAAAATACAATCGTCTGATAATTGGTTGGCAATCATAATTTCTGTAAGGACTAATTAATCCTTGCTGGCACGCTCGCATTTACAAAAATACCCTTCGAAAAGCCAAAAAGCCAACAATTATGTACTTGATTTTGAAAGTGTTTACTAGGGTAAAAATATCAATATTCAAATAGGACATATTACAAATAAAAAATAATTCATAGAAATAAATTGGATTAGTTTCCAGGAATTGAAAAAATAAATAAAGGGTAAATTACACGTTGGTCATTCTAATTTGAAGAAAAGTTTCACTTTGATCCTCTTAATTTTAATTTGAATAATTTGAAATTTACACTTTCAATTTTGTTGCAGTCTAGTCCTTCCATTATGTATCAATAGAATTTTAAACCAAAAAAAAAAAAAAAGATCATGAGCAAACTAGATGAATCAAAGTACAATTTTAAAAAAAAAAAAAAAATTATAGAGACAGTTGGTGTAATCTATTCATTACACCAGTGGTGCCTAGTTCTTTTTTTTTTTTTTTTTTTTCCTTTTTCTTTTTGATCAGCCCAAAAAAACTAAACTAATTGCAAGAAGGTATATTACCAAATTTCTTATTTTTTTCTGTTTAAAATGTTAACAGTACATAATAAAAATATCACATTGCAACAAAATTAAAAATATATAATTTAAATTAAAACTACTGAACTAAAGTGATATTTCACTTAAATTACAAAGACTAATAATGTAATTTACCCATAAATAAATAAAACATTTGACTTATGTAATACTTCATTGCAGGTTTCTAGAAGTAGTTCAATAACTGTGACAAATCTTCCGTGACGAGGCAAATGGACGTGCAAATATGTTGGTGCATACATGTGGCCCTATGGCCTTTTTATTAGGGAGAAGATGCTATCTTTTTGTAAAAGAAACTATTATCGTTGGTGGACAAACAATTGCTTAAAATATCAACAAATTATTAGGTCCTATTGGAACGCCACGGGTCTGTTTGGTAATGTTTACGTTTTCAGTTTATATTTACAAAAATTTTATAAATTCGTTTTTTGTTTATTTTTTGTTTATTTTTAAAAAAACATAAACTGCAAACACATTTGGTAATTGACAAAATATTTTTAAAAAAGTAAAAATATAAAAAAAGAGTAAGAAATGGCAATTGGTGGCAAGTGGCGGCGGAAAACGGTAGTGGAGAGTGGTGACGGTGGGTGGTGGGTAGCGGGTGGTGGTGGGTGTGGGTGACGGTGGCGGGTGGTGGGTGGTAGCGAGTGGGTGGTGGTGGTGGTGGTGGCGGCGGATGATGGGTGGCGGATGACGAGTGGTAGTAGCGGGTGGTGGTGGTGGGTGGATGGGTGACGGGGGCGGGTGGTGGGTGGTGATGGTGGTGGTGGCGGGTGATTGGTGGTGGTGGCAGGTGGGTGGTGGATGGCGAGTGGTGATGGGTGGTGGCCGGTGGGTGGAGTGGGTAACGGTGGCGGGTTGTGGGTAATAGCGAGTGGGTAGTGGTGGCAGGTGGGTGGCGGATAACGGGTGGTGGTGGGTGATGACGGGTAGATGGCAGGTGGGTGGGTGGGTGACGGTGGCGGGTGGTAGCGAGTGGATGATGGTGGTGGTGGTGGCGGCGGCAGCTGGTGGTAGGTGGTGGGGCAGGTGGGTGGTAGCGGGTAGATGACGGGTGGTGGTAGTTGGTGGATGGGTGGGTGGGTGACAGTGGCGGGTTGGTTAGCGAGTGGGGTGGCGGGTGGCAGGCGGGTGGGTGGTGGGTAATGGTAGTAGTGGTGGGTGGTGGTGGATGGTGGTGGTGGGTAGTGGTGCAGGTGGGTGGTGAGTGGTGGGTAGCGGGTGGTGGTTGGTGGTGGTGGTGGTGGCGGCGAAAGGTGGGTGGTGGTGGCGAGTGGGTGGCAGGTGTGGTGGCAGGTGGTTGGTGGTGACGGGTGGTGGTGGCAGGTGGGTGGTGAGTGATGGTGGCAGGTGGTGGTGGGAGGTGGGTGGTGGGTGGTGGTGGCGGCGAGGGGTGGGTGGTGGTGGCGAGTGGGTGGCAGGTGGGGGGTGGGTGGTGGTGGCGGCGGAAGACGATGGTGGAAAATGGTGACGGGTGGTAGCTAATGTTGGGTGGTAAAAAAAAAAAAAAAAACTGAAAACTGAAAACGGAAACACATTTTTTGAGTTTACATTTTTTGGCCAAATTTATAAACTGAGACCACTAATTTATAAATCAAAAATTTATCAAACAAGTTTTTATTTGAGTTTTTAAATTTTTTGTACATATAAACAGAAAATTGAAAACGTAAGTGTTACCAAACGGCCCCATATTTATACTATTTACTAATCATCATATATTATATCCCTTATATTCCCTAATCATTCAATACAAAATCATGAGTTTCACATTTTCTACCAATCACAATATCCTAAAATACTACATGACTGTACTCTAAGAGCACTCAATAATTACTCGTTAAATATCCATCTTTACTAGTATACAATTCATATTTATAATGCAAAACGTGATTTGTATTATATTCAATTTAATTGATAGTTGCATTAATAGTAAATTTGATGTAGGATAAGATTTTAGAGTTTTTTTTAAAAAAAAAAAATTTAATATTGTATTTAATTAGGATTTTTGTAGTTTAGTATAGAATATTCAAGATTAATTAAGTTTCTTAGTAGTGTTTTGAGAAATTGGTAAAAAAATTGATTTTTTAATTTTTTTAGTAACTTTTTTTTGTAAAAAGTTGGATTGTTTTTGGTAAAAAAGTTGATTTTTTTAACTAAAAAAGTTGAAAAGCCAAAAAGCTAACTTTTTTGGCAACTTTCCAAATAATTAATTTTCATTGATTCAGTTTTCTTCATTAGTAAGATTTAGATTGCTTGATTTCCAAGATTACTTAGTGATGGAGACGATATTTTATAATATTATTTATTTTTATTTTTATATTTTAAAATTAATATTTAATTAGGAATATTATAGGTTAGTATAATAGTGTATAATTATTATATTTCCTCATTTTAGCCTTGCTATTTTATATGTCTTGTTTAACAAAAATTAATATTTTTCTTTTTAAATATTTTTGATTAGCTAGAATATATCTTTTCATTTTTAAATTTTGTTAATTTGTAAGAACTATTTTAGTATAAATAAAGATGTAAACCTTAGAGTAATATAGTTTATTTATTTATTTTGAACGGCAAGCAAAATTAATTTTATTAACTTTGAGAAAGATACAAAACAGATTGGGAAAAAGTTACATCACTACAACAAAATTGAATTTTTACGGCTTGTAATACGTGCCGTAAAAACTTTTTCACAGCTTACACACAAATGTCGTTATATGACATACCGTAGAAAATTGATCGTCATTTACGACATACAAGTAGAGTTATAAAAAGTAATAAATTAAACATTATTGACATACTTTGTATGTCGTATATAATTTTTTAAGACATTTTTTTTTATGTCATAAATCATTATACTTTCATTGCATAATTTTACATATCATAGAAAGTTATTTTTAATATATTTATGGCATATTATGTATACCGTATATAATCTTTTACGATATTTTCTTGTATGTCATAAATCATCACACTTTTCACGATAAAATTTTGTATGTCGTAAAAGATTATTTTTAATATATTTATGGCATACTTTGTATGCTGTATATAGGGGGTGTTTGGCGCAGCTTTTTTGAGCCAGCTTATGGCTTCTGGCTTTTAAAAAGTTATTTTGGACTGTTTGGTTAAACTTATTTCAAACAGCTTCTGATTCTAACAGCTTATTTTAAGTCAAAAAAGCTGATTCTGAGAAGCTGCTCACCCCCTGCTTCTGATTATCAGCTTCTGCTGTGGACATGTTAATTTACGGTTATACTCTTAGATTTTTTTATTTTTTATTTTTTTAAAAATAGAAAAAGACCCAAATGGATTATAAAATATTATTATTACTTTTTATGAAAAATGTAGATAAATAGTGAATAATAAAAAATAATAATTAATTGAAAAAGCTACTTCACAGCTTATTTAACAAACACTACTCAGCAACTTAAATCTATAATCCAACAGCTATACCAAACAGATTAACAGCTTCT
The DNA here is from genome assembly GCA_036172215.1 of Camellia granthamiana. Classification (NCBI taxonomy): domain Eukaryota; kingdom Viridiplantae; phylum Streptophyta; class Magnoliopsida; order Ericales; family Theaceae; genus Camellia; species Camellia granthamiana. Next base: position 14,436,422 of record CM069905.1, read on the forward strand.
GATTAAAGTCATAATCTATAATCTGTTAAGGTATAAGCTATAATCTGTTTTAACAGCTACACCAAACAGCACCATAATCTTCTACGACATTTTATTTCATGTCATAAATCATTACACTTTTCACGGCATAATTTTGTATACTGTAGAAAGTTATTTTTAATATATTTCTGGCATACTTTGTATACTGCATATAATCTTTTACAACATTTTCTTACATGTCATAAATCATTACATTTTTCACAACATGATTTTGTATACCGTAGAAGGTTATTTTTAATATATATATATATATATAGAGAGAGAGAGAGAGAGAGAGAGAGAGAGAGAGAGAGAGAGAGAGAGAGAAGAAAAGTAAATTCAAAGTTCATTATATAAGTAAACTCAATATATGAACACATGATATCACTCAAATGCTCACTTTAGTACTTTAAAAGCAAATTACAAGATCTAATAGTAAATTATATGTACAAATGAAAACAAACGGATTATACACAACACAAGCCAGTGGTGAAAGTTATAAGAAAGTTAATTTTTTTGTACAACTTATAATATCATGATAACTAAACTTCTAATTTATTGTAAAAAAAATAAGAAAATATAAAAAAAAATTAATTTGTAATAAAAGAAGTTAGCTATAATTTAAACTCCTATTTTCTTGCAACATTATCTAAAATATTAATTTATTGGATGGACTTAAAATTGTAATTTTATGGTTGGGCTTTGTATTTGATTTTTAAGCCCGATATCATACCATGTTGGGCCAAACTTGGCAAGAAACCTTCTTGTCAATGCCCACCATTGATTTTAATTACTAAAACTAAACGCCCAATGTGTTTTCACATCTTCATATAAAAGTTATATTTTACAAGAAATGATATTCACACTCTACTTTTTGATCTTTTATTCAACATTTATTTTTTCACTTCTTGAAACTATATGTACTTGAGAGATTAGTGTACAAAACCCTAAACACTCTTATGAGTAAAAAAGGAAAAAAAAATACTCATAGAAAGTCTTGAAACCTAAATGGAAAGGAATGCTAAAAACTATATTAACATCTAATCAAATTATAACGATAAATAATAATGTTTGGGAGTTCTAATTTAAGAGCTCTAATGATAGGTCCCATATGATGATATGATATTTTGGCCTTTTTTTTCTTTTCTTTTCTTTTTTTTTTTTTTTTTGACACCTCACTGGAGCTCATATTAGAGCTCTAGTATTAGAACTCTTTATCACTACCTAATAATTAAATGTGATAGATTGCCAGAAAAATAATAATATTTAAATTTTCAATGATATTTTAGCATTGCTCATAAAAGTGATGAAATGTTTTTGAACTTGATTTGGGACTTTCTTATTAAGAGATTAATATTTTATTTCTCATTTTCTCTTGAGAAGATTCAGAAATTATGAGCGATAATTATCTAACATGTTTGGAATGAGAAGACTACTAAATTACTTGGGTTGAAACTTCAAAACCCCTGCAATAAAAATTTTATAAAAAAAATGATTTACAAACTTCATGGCCGATTTTTTTAATTTTTTTTTAAAGATACGACTTTTATATTCTTCTGAAAACTTTAGTTGGAATTTAAAATCTACCTACGAATGCCATGTTCTCACTTGGAGATAAACTAAAGCAATACAAAAATTCCTATTCAAAAATCATAATATGTATAATGAGAGGAAATAAAAATAACACAGGAATTATATGGGTCTCAACATTGTCACGTGGCAGAATTATGGATTTTCACGTTTGTCAAATCATAATCAAGTATTGTATTAGTATTTTATGTTATGCAAAACTCATCAAGAGATGAAAATATTATTTGTTTGTGTCAATTTCCGACCACATTGCCAATCAAGCACTCAGCTGGAGAACACTGGCAGAATAGATTAAGCCTGAACAACCTGTCACAAAAAGAAGAGATTCCGGCGATGGTTCGTCCACCCGGGGGCACTCCGACGATCAAGTCAGTTATCTCTCAAAGATAGCAAAAGTGCTTAACTCACTATTCAGAACATAAAAAGTATACCTTAGACCCATGGAAGTGTCTCTCTTTTATAGCCAACACAAACCTAGTCCCAATAGAAGCCTAGCTTCAATGGACTTAGGATTATTGCTAATCTTGGACTCCCAGTAGGATTGGGATAAACTCTCTAAGAGTCTTATCTTTACCCAAACTAAAATCTTCTCCCATTCTAGGACTCTTGTCCCTTATCCGCTTATCCCGGATTCCGATTTCTTTGCAGATAACCTTGGCCTAGCTGAGATCATCTCGGTGTCATGACCAGGACACGTGGCACCTCGGCTGGTACTTCGGTGACACCTCGGCCGGCACTTCGGTGACACCTCGGCCACGTGTTGTCATTCAAAAATTATGTCCCTACAACTACCCCCTAAGTTCTATTACCTCGGCATCCTGAGATAATGGAACCTATATCATTCCTTCCTTTAATCATGACCCTGGTTTAACTTCAGCTTGTAAATTTTTCTAATTTCAACAAGTGTTAAACATGACATCGGCCTAACTTCAACTTGTAAATTTTTAAAATTGCAACAAGTGTTAAACATGACATCGGTTTAACTTCAACTTATAAATTTTTAAAATTTCAACAAGTGTTAAACATGACCTCGGTTTAACTTCAACTTTGTAAATTTTTAAAATTTCAACAAGTGTTAAACATGTCATCGGTTTAACTTCAACTTGTAAATTTTTAAAATTTCAACAAGTGTTAAACATGACCTCGGTTTAACTTCAACTTTGTAAATTTTTAAAATTTCAACAAGTGTTAAACATGTCATCGGTTTAACTTCAACTTGTAAATTTTTAAAATTTCAACAAGTGTTAAACATGTCCTTGGTTTAACTTCAACTTGTAAATTTTCCTTAAAATTTCAACAAGTGTTAAACATGACCTCAGTTTAACTTCAACTTGTAAATTTTTAAAATTTCAACAAGTGTTAAACATAATATCGGTTTAATTTCAACTTGTAAATTTTCCTTAAAATTTCAACAAGTATTAAACATGTCCTCGATTTAATTTCAACTTGTAAATTTTTCTTTAAAATTTCAACAAGTGTTAAACATGACCTCAGTTTAATTTCAACTTGTAAATTTTTTAAATTTCAACAAGTGTTAAACATGATCTCGGTTTAACTTCAACTTGTAAATTTTTAAAATTTCAACAAGTGTTAAACCAACCTTAGCTTGTAAATTCCAACTCCCAAGCATCATTCTTCAGCCCTCCTTGGTGCACTACTTCCAGTGTCATTGTGAGTCCTTTTGGACCTCTCTCCATTGGTCGTGTCGAAACAGAGTTCCTTCCCCTGAACATCCCGATGTTCTTTAGTGCAGGTTTCTTTTGTTCGACGTGTCTTCTGGGATTCTCCATGCCCGACCTCCTGCTTTCCATACCTGGAGGTCGTCCTCGTTATAATACCCGCTTCGGTCTGATTTCTTTGGCATGTCGCCCTCCTGGCCGACGTCCTTTTCTCCGTGATTCTTATCACGAGTTTCTTCGTTGCAGTTGTCTTCTTCGACATCAAGGTCAATGTGTTTCTCGCTCCCAGTAGGGGTGTCGTCCCCAACCTTCTCTTTCTGTCCGCCGTTGGCCATCTATTCTCCTTTCTTTTCCATAAACGGCGCCAAATTGTGTGTGTCAATTTCCGACCACACTGCCAATCAAGCACTCAGCTGGAGAACATTGACAGAATAGATTAAGCCCGAACGACCTGTCACAAAAAAAAGAGATTCCGGCGGTGGTTCGTCCACCCGGGGGCACTCCGACGATCAAGTCAGTTATCTCTCAAAGATAGCAAAAGTGCTTAACTCACTATTCAGAGCATAAAAAGTATACCTTAGACCCATGGAAATGCCTCTCTTTTATAGCCAACACAAACCTAGTCCCAATAGAAGCCTAGCTTCAATAGACTTAAGATTACTGCTAATCTTGGACTCCCAGTAGGATTGGGATAAACTTTCTAAGAGTCTTATCTTTACCCAAACTGAAGTCTTCTCCCATTCTAGGACTCTTGTCCCTTATCTGCTTATCCCGGATTCCGGTTTCTTCACAGATAACCTCGGCCTAGCCGAGATCATCTCAGTGTCATGACCAGGACACGTGGCACCTCGGCTGGCACTTCGGTGACACCCCGGCCACGTGTTGTCATTCAAAAATTATGTCCCCACATTATTGATATAAGAGTCATAAACAACTGGAGATTGGTTGGGATAGAACTTTTGGAACATTCAAACTACTTGATAGGCAAGTCACTGAATATTATAAATAGGCGACACACTGGGTTGAAGTAGGAAATTTCTCTCTATGAATTAGTCCATTAAATAAATATTTTGATAATATTAGAGGACTGACTTAGGCGTCAGAGGGCTCCCAACCGTTCAACGACTAGGGTGTTTTGTCTTGTAGATGGCAATTGCTTTTGTCTTGTAGATGGCGATCGCATAGTGGTGCTGATCATCTTCTTCGTAGGGTTTCTTCATCAACAAGTACATGATTTTTCTGTGTCTGTACAATTGGCGCTATCTGTGGAAACAAAATAATTCAATGAAGAGATTGAACCATTCACAATGATCATGCAATTTGTTATTCCAATTGATGATCATGCAATTCATGATTCCACTTACGTGATCTGACGCTAAGATCACCAAAAACAAAACAGATGTAATGTTTTTACATTGGTGTTGGTATGCATCAAGATTTATTAGGTGAAGCCATTTAAATAATGTATTGTAGATAGAGCAATTCTTTTTAGCCGCATGTATAGCGATCCACTGCGATGTGCCAATCACATCATATTATTGGAGCACGATAGGGTTCTTTCTTCAATAATACCATTAACTAAATGTACAAGCACAGATGCAACAAAACCGGAAGATCAGCTGGTACTCTAATTCAAGACGGAAGTCATCCTCTCTGAACAGTAAAGACTGAAGCGAAGCCCTATAAATTTGAAATTATTAGCTTCACAAAAGATGAACAGATAAGTTGCAAAACTTAAATTTGTTATGCAACTTTTCTATACTTGCACCTGGAATAAGGTCCTAAGAGGAGTCCATGTGATCAATTTCAAGAAATCAATAGAATATTGAATTCGAATTTGTAATCCATGTAATAGGCTCAGTATAAATCGATATGGACAAATCTTGCGATAACAAACAGGTTCTTGATTAAATTTTCAGAACGCGTGGATTTTTATGCATGAAGATATTTTATTATGTGTGGTGCTGGACTTTTGTTATCTATAAAGCATGGATTTTATGCATTGAGTTTAGAGATATTATTATCAATTATTATATCAGATTTTTATTATCTGCAGAGCACGAAGTTTATATACTATTATTTCGACCATGAAGATATGGAAGATCAATTATTATATTGGATTTTGGTTATCTATAAGGCATGAATTTTATGTATTATTACTCTGGCCATGAAGAATTTTTATATACCGAACGTGGATGGAGACCGTTATTTGGTCAAATATGCTAAAATGGAGTCCACCATTTATAGATCAAGGGGACAAGATGAATTACGCTGATTAAAAATTTAAGAATCTTTATCGAGCGGCATTTTGCTCAGCAAAATAGGCTGGTCAAAAATCTTCGTCGAACGGGTTTTGCTCAGTGAAGTGAGTTGGTTGGAGGATTTTTTCTAACTTCGAAAATCTTCGCCGAGCAAGTTTTACTCAGTGAAATAAATTGGAGGGTTTTGCCGAGTTAGTTTTTGCTTGGCAAAATAAGTTGGTGGTTTGTCTAACTTTGGCATTCATTGCCGAACGGGTTTTACTCAGCAAGAAGTAAGTTGGTGGCTTGTCCAACAATGGGATTCTTTACTGAGCAGATTTTGCTCGCCAAGAAGCAAATTGGTAGTTTGGTAGTTCCTAACACTGTTTGCAATAATTACTAGCAAGATTAGGCATTCTCAAAATAAATCCTAACAAGATTAGGTATTGTCGAAATAAGTTCTAACAATGTTAGGCATTTTAGAATAAGCCCTACCACTCATGTATTTTTAGCTAGAACAACAGAAAGTTTCCACTATTTCACTGGGTCCAAGAGAATGAAAGCTCATGAACAATTGAGATGGAATAAAAATAATCACAGAAATTATATGAGTCTCAACAGTGTCACATGGCAGAATTATGAATTATCGCGTATTTAATAATAGTTAAATCATTATCAAATACTGTATTAGTATTTTATGTTATGCAAAACTCATCAAGAGATGAAATCTTATTGATATAAAAACCCTAAACAACTAAAGATTGTTTGGGATATGACTTCTAGAATATTGAAACTAATTGATAAGCACGCCACTGGATATTATAAATAGGCGACACCCCTATAGATTGAGGTAGAGAATTTATCTTTATAAATTAATCCATTAAAGATTTTGATAATATTGAAATACTGACTTGAGCGTCGAAGGACTGCCGACCGTTCAACGATTGGAAATGTTGTCTTGTAGATAGCAATCGCATAATGATGCTGATCATCTTCTTCATTGAATTCTTTAATTAAGCCTTGTTTGAAAACAAGCTATTTTAATACCTTTTTGACTTTTTACAAAAAGATGTGTAAAAAAATAGAGAGAGTGATGTGACAACTTATAATGACTTTTTGACTAAAATATATATTTGACAAACAAGACCTTAGTAAGTACATAATTTTTCTATGTTGGTACGTATAATCATATCATGATAAACAAAAATTGACAATATGAAATAAAATGGATAACAAACAAGACCCGAAATTCACCTATCCAAACTACAATTACCATTTTGCCCCCCCCAACTCCTACAACAACTACGATATCCTTCTGTAAAGCCATTTACCTTTTTATCCTACACTTTCTTTGCTTTAATCAGTCAACCCATCTATATAATATACTCTCTTTCCTCACCCCAACCCAAAAATAATTTAAAAAATTTCTTTTGCAAAAGCTAAGCACATTCTTCAAATCAAAGGCTCAAAATCAATCTGTATGTCGATTTGCAGTATTTGGAACACCATCATGATTATCAAGAAGTTCCAGCTAGTCCCATATTTGAAACTGTCCCCTGATCAAGCCATGTGTCATCCATGGGACGCTGCGGCAACAGGCACGCCAAAACCCGCATGTGATTTTAATATCTTATCTGTATATGATCATTCATCTGAACCACTGAAAACAACATATGACACTTGGGTTGGGCCAATCATGAACACCACTAGCCCAGTCAATAATTCCCAAACCGTTAAAAAATTACGGCGACACCGGACCAGTGTCAGTGTCAGGGGCCAGGCTTCCCGGGTGCCGCCTGTTGACATGTCAGTCTGTCAGTATGTATGTGTACAGGTGTGTTGATCCTATTGGTGGGTTACTTTTGGGCTGTGACTGAGAACCTTGGTGTGCTCTGTATACAGCTTTGTGCCCTGGTTAGGAGCGACAACTCTGTTGCTTGAATTTTGGCAACACATGTTGATGACAAGGCGGTGGCTGGTGGCGGCAGCAATGGTGGTGGTAGTGCTGGTGCAGGGTGGTTGGTGGTGGTGGTGGGGCTAATGGGTTTGGGCTTCTTGTTGGGGAGATTGACTTGGACTGAGAAGAGTGAATAAACTGGTCTGTGGTCTGAGAACTTGGACTCACCCCTCACATACCACATCTGCTTTAGTCCTTCACCCTTCCACAATATTCTGTCACACCTGTCATTAAAAGTATGAATAATGATTTATAAATGGAATTTTTATATACAATCACATGACTTTTTGTAGTTATTTTATTTTCAACAAGAATATATAGTCTTTCATAATTTAAAAAAATTCATTGACACATCTTTCTATTAGATATATTTTATATAAACGTTCTGTTTGTAACTTATTTTCTTATAATAAAAGTATAATTAACTAACAAACAAAATCAAAGGTTTTATAGCAGCAAATACAAATTAATAATACCAAATGGTACTATCATAATTAGCCATTCATTAGTTTTAAGAAATCAATAATATTAAGATGGTTATCTTCTTTTTTTATTTTTCTTTTACTACATTTTAATGTGACACTCATATTTATTGAATATAATAATGTATGTGCCATAATATAACAAAAATAGAGTTATTCTAATGTTATAGTTTAGAAATATACGGTGAGTGTTTGACAAGTTGTTATTTTAATAAGTTATTTTAATTTTTAACTATTTTAATAGGCTAAAATTTTTGTATTTGGAAAGGTAATTAAATTTTTTTGTCATTAAATGTAATATTTGTGAAAAAAAAATAAAATGATTATAAATTTACCGTGACATTTGAATAATATAATTTTAGTTGTGATCTTAACAATAAGAAAACTTAACAAGGTCTTCATTATAACCTCACCAACCGACTTTTCATTTTTCCCAATACAATTCTTAATCAATGGGAAACCTAGATAAGGACATGACTATTAACATTTCAACCATGTGATTTCAAATTTTCTTATTTTTATTATTTCTACTTAAATGGTCTGTGCATTATTATATTTTAAAATACTGTTAACAAATGTGAAACTGGTTCATCTTTTATTTTGACCATATTCTAAAATGGTCTGTGCTAACTCTATAGTTTTTAAGTTCCACACCTTTTTTTTTTCTCTTTTTTTCTTTTTTTGCTGCTTAGTTTAATGGTTGACCACTATTGTCCTGGAAAAATGTGAAATGTTGACAATAATTTGAAATGGAAAAAATATTTCATATAACGGGGTATATTATGTGACTGTATTTTACATATTATTTTCATGTGATAAAAAGTGAAGTCAGAATTTGATGTTTAACATTCAACATCTCAAAACAAGGACAAAGCGAATTCTCAAGTCTCACTTTTACCATATAACCAACAATAAATAAAAGGGTATATCACATCAACTTAATAACGTAACCTTAATTTTGTGAAAAGGGTAATAATTATTAATGAGTCGGCATTAATTTATTATAATCCTAAATTATATTTTATAAGAAAAAAAAATAAAAAAGAAGACTTTCTTGAGGTTTGGCATTAAGTGGGGCTAGTTGGTTTAGATGCATGAACAAACAAATGGAAAACAAATGTCTTGGCAATATTACTTTTTTTAGTTTGAAAGTCAAAAAATCATTAAAAAAATTAAAAAGTCAACAACATATATCAAAAAGTCAAAGATTTTTTTTTCTCTCTACTTCTTGCACATATTTTCATAAAAAACTAAAAAGTTATCTCAAATCTATTAATTTTTTTATATTATATTTTAACCAAAAAGTTAAAAAATTACTAAAAAAACATATTCTCAAACGAGGCCAAAGGGTAAAACAAAATCATTAAACATAAAGCTGTGAAAAACATATGATGAAAAATAATCATAGAATCCACTTAATATTGTTTTCTTGTTGTGTTTTCATTTGATAAAAAAAAATTAAAAATTTTATTAAACATTAAAAAAATGGTTTCTTGAAAAACTACTTGGCAAAGAAAATAGAAAAAACAACAGTGTTTTTGAAAGTTCTCTTGTTTTTGTTTTTTTTCATTTAAAAAAAAAAAAAAACTTATTTTTGAAGACTAACCAGGCAGGAGTTCTTCGCTTCTCTTTAGGTGTAGAATGTTGGGCAACATAACTATCCGAATTGGCGAGGTATTTGTATGTTGGAGCAAAATATATTCTCCCTTCTTCCCATCCTTCAAATACACGCCCCGCTTTTCGCTCTATCCTCAACTACCAAACAAAACAAAACAAATATGATCATAATATTCAAAGCAATTTTAAAATTTCAAAGTCCTAATCTAGACAAACACTAGAAGAAGAAGAAGAAAAAAAATTGGGTCCTAAAATACTTCTTAATTTGTGTGGGCTACATAAAGTGATTCTGTATTATATTACCAAAATATTTAGAAATAGATTTTTTTTTTTTTTTTTTTCAAGTTAACAAATTAATTTGTATCGATCACTCACCTGATCTTTCTCTAGAAGTGTTTTCCAGTCATTCTTCTTCAGTAACTCATGTGTGTCACCGCAACCAGAAGAAAGTCGATAATTGAGGTCCCCAAGCCAAATAATCTTACTAATTATGGATAAAAAAAACAAATTTAAAGAAGTTAGAATGTAAATGAAGACAAGAAAATTTCGAAGTCAAAAAACTTCAACATAAAAATGACTAACAGATTAAGCATCTACACATATACACTTACTCATGTTCCAAAATGCTTTGAGGAGGAGGAACTGCTCTTCTGGGCACCTGGCACAAATGAGTAAACCTTGTTTTCTTCAAAATTTCAATAACATCTGAATTTCTTCGAACTTCATCGCCTTCTTTCTCTCCGGAGGCCAAGTGGGTGCAAACAAAGCAAAATGTTGTTTGGTGCAATGTCATACTGATTGATATCGATCCCTATTATTAGCCCAATACAACAAAGTTCATGTAAGCAATTCTTTCACTAGGGGTTTAAGACATCCAAAATGTACGTTAACGTACTCGTCATGTAAGTGAATTTGGTGGTGTGTTTATACCCTGAATGAATTTAATTCACAAATTTTAAACACTAAATTACTTTTGATTTCGGAAGTTATGGTCACACAAATGCACTAATGTACCTTAGGCTGTCATCTCTTTTTTTTAAGAATGGTACCTTAGGCTTGTATGTGGCCATACCTTATTTCCAAGATAACCCATGATGCCTCTTCCAACGCATGAGACCTTCAAATTGCTAATGTGCCAACGCAAGTCCGCTCGAACCCAAACGCATAGAAAAATACCAACCATCTGCTTACTGGCTGCCAAGCAGTACCGATGCTGCATGGGACTAGTACTAGTATTAGTCTCATGCCTCATCGGCATATAAGGCGGGCTTGGCGAGCCTTCTTCGCTCGAGTTCGAATTCTGGCTTAGAAACCTCTGAAAATCTTCACCATTGAGTTCATCTTCTAATGAGAGCAAATCTGAGAAGCTCAGCCTTGGTTTTAGACTTGGGGGTTGGGGTGGTGACTGTTTCAGATCAGTGTTCGTGGCATTGCTGTAATATTGTGGAATTTCAGGGTCAGTTCTGTTGTTGTTCAAAGTTTGGCGAATGAGGGAGAGCCACTTGGCGGCTGGACCGTTGTCCTCTGCGCCTAGCACGTTTCCTGCGTTCAAGGGTACGATTTCCTGAAACCTGTTTCACACACAGTACAGGGTTAAAATGGTTAGCCAAAATTACCCATATTTCAATAACTTATCCAAGACAAATTTGCTTTCAGAACTGAACAATATCTGTATCATTTCATGTGAGAGAATTGTATCTGAGTAAATTTTGAATTTGTTGGACAGGATAGTTGGTCTAGTTGTCCATATAATTATTTCTCGAGATAGTGAGAATACCAGAGATTTAAGGTTTGAGTCGATGGAGCGATTATGGTTCTTTCGTTATAATCCAACTTATTAACATCCTATCACGTGTCCCAAAAAAAAAAACCCTTTCAATTTGTCATAAGTTTGGTGATTGGGTAAGACGATTATATGATGAGAGATTCTATAATACATATTTTTGAAAAAATGACATCATATACAAGTTATGATATTATACAATGCCAACACTGTAGCTTAACTAAATACTACTCGAGTCATAATTAAACATCACTTAAGACAATCAGAATAATAATCACAATAAGTGATAACACCTACTAATCACAACCAAATATTATTAAAAATCGTAAATGGATCAATCTTTTTTGGGCGTGTACTTAGAATTTTTTCTTATATGGTGGGTCAAAGGCAAACGAAAGAAAGTTAGGGGGTGGGGGGACAAACGGGTAAAATGACAAGGACCTGGGGGTGGATTCGTAGACTTTTAAAAGGCACGTTACTGATGAGCCGGTGGGCATGTTAAGTTTCGCTTCAATTAAGGACAAGTTGCTGGTTAACAATACCACGAATTTTCCCACAAAATTTCTCCTACATATTCTCACATAATCCAATTACGATTTGAGTATAATACAAGCCATACAAAGAATTATTGACTATGTTTATAGACACAAAAATATATAACTCAAAAATTCATTTCTATATTCTAAATTTGAAAATATACACTTAATTTCATATTTTTAATTTTATTTTTTTGAGATGAACTCCAGTCTAATCTAGACCCCGTAGACTCACCACGTGACTTACTCTGATGATTTATCAATCATTTCATCTTACATGTAGATGATTTATTACTAAAAAAATTAAATTAATAATTGTAATTAAATAAGCTCATCACATTTTAACACAATACTAAAAAAATAACAGCAATGCTACATCCCACTAAAAGTGGTGTTCTAAAGCACCACTAATGAGTTGGCACCCACTTTTAACAAAAAAAAAAAACAAGGCACAAAAACATTGAGACCTACTGCCACATCATTAGTGATCGCACTAATACTGTGTTTGGGAAGTGGCTCATTGGGCTCATTTGGCTCAATGAGCCACAAAAGACAAAATAGCAATTTGAGCCACAAAAGACAAAAAATCACATCCAACCCATAATCATTACACTCTTCTCTCACAAAAAAGCCAAAAAAGCCAAAAAGCCAAGAGCCCTTCCCAAACCAGGTTTTTGAGCCCAGGCTCATATAGCCAAAAAAGCCAAAAAAGCCAAAAAGCCAAAGAGCCCAGCCCACTTCCCAAACGGAGGCTAATTAGTGCTCCTACTCATTTTTCAAAAAATAAACGAATTAATTTATTGAATTCACCCACGGGCCCACACTACATAGCCTCTTCTATATCTCTCTTTTTTTTCTTCATATATATCATTTGTATGGTGACAAAACCATTGATGCTTTGGCAATTGCCCACCACATATATAAAAACCACTTCTTTTAGTAGGCTCTATACCAGATTTACGTGTTGACAGTTGCGGGTGGTAGTTGGTGGTAGGTTTAAAAATGGTAAAATTTTTATTACTGACTTACACATGTACTGAAATTAAATCAACTTAAATACTAAAGTAGAAGAGTGGCATAAAAATTAAAAAAATTAAAAAAAATAGTGAGTTTTGGGTAAAAAAAATCAAACAATTATATTTTTATCAAAATTTTATTCAGAATTAAAATATGTAAACAAAATTATCCTGTGTATAGTTCAATGCATTAACTAAAATATCTAGACAAAATTTATTCTGCACCTTACTTTTATGATAAAAATTTGATCAAATTTTCATAGTATTTAAAATTATTATACTTTTAGAGTGAGAGAGAGAGAGTTTTAGAGAGAGAACTGAGAGGAGGGGAAGGAGAGTTGTAGTGAATACCCAAGAACATAGATGTCAGCAGGGGCAGGAGTCCTTAGCCAATCACTCAAGTTCAAGCCTTCATGTGGTGACTTCCCTCCTACATTCCATGTTCCCACCAACATCCTATAAAAAAATTCCCAATCATCCTATGATTCATATATATATAGACATATCCAAACAAACCACTAACAACATCAATATGTTCAAACCAACCCCAAATCATAACAAAACCAAACTTCTATGTTTTTTAAGAAAATGTGTTAAAAGACTGATCATTGGTCAGCAATTAGGTGTGTAGTTAATTCAAATTAGGTGTGTAATTTAAAGATTTAGAGAAACAAAATCTGAACCAAAGATTATTGTCTCAATTGTTTTTTATGCTAAACCACTTGATTGGCCATTTACCAATTTAAAAATAAAATAAAATAAAATAAAAATAAAAATAAATAAATAACTCATTATAAGCCAGTAACTGGGACACATCATGCCAATTAAAGGTACTATAAATAAAAATTATATTTAAATTTAAATATCAATAATGGATCTGTGATGCATTTATGTTTACATAAAATAGAAATAACTAGAATAAATTTTTTTAAAAATTAATTAATTATTGAAAAGTTGAAGCAACATATCAAAATTTGAGTAATTACACATCATAAGTTGGTAACAGGAGAGAGAGATTCTTCTTGCCTTACCTGAGGTTGAGGTTATCTGTAACTGTTGGTTGCGTGGCATCAAATCCTGGCCGTCCAATACTATCACTGGCCTCCATCAACCAACCTTATGATCAGATTGAACTCAAATTAGAAACAAAGCTTGACTGTAAGGGTAAATTACACTTTTTACTCCTCTAACTTGATTTAAATTTCACTTTAATCTTTTTATTATTTTAAATTAAACAATTTGATTCCTAACTATAAGTCTACTTTCAATTAGTCATTTCATTCAAATTTAAGATTGAAATTAACAATTTTGGAATATTTGTCAATCTTGTGAATCATGTAATGCATTCCCCCCCAAAAAAAAAAAAATGAATATTTAAACAGAAAAATTAAATTAAAACTCAACTTAAAAGTGAAAAATGTAAATCACCCAAACTGTAAATAAGAGCGTTAAAAGGGGAACACCAAAAGGTACATATATATGTACCTATTAACTAAAAAAAAAATAATATAATTTCATATTTTCTGAGTTATAATTATAAATAAATAAAAAATATCATAATTAAACCCAACATAAAATATAACTAAAGAAATTATAAGTCATAACTAAAGGAATGTCATAAGTAAAGAAAAAAATAATATAATAACTATAAAATGGTGCACATATGACTCATCATTTTCAAGGATGTGTATATATATATATGAGTGTGTACTATACCTATCTTATAATAATTTCATACTTTTTTTAGTCATTACTAAAATAATAATAATAATAATAATAAGTCATTACTAAACATAAACAAAGTCCTAACTAAAATCTTAAAATAATATTATAATTACAGAAAAAAAATTAATTGTAACTACAGATACATATGACATGGAAGGTGTATAATAGAATACACCTGTCCAAACCGACCCAAACAGGGTACCAATAAAAATCGTTCCTAATTACCAATCTTTATCCATAAACCAAAGAAATGAACGGAAGACAAAGCCGAAGGTGTACGAAGCATGTTACACCTGCAAACCCACAGGACAATTACCCGATAGCTCCTCCGGTACGACGACGTAGCAGTCCTTGTCGGAGCAACTCTTCCTTCTTTCACGTCTTTCTCCTACTCCTCCATCTGCCATAGCTGAATTTGTTTTCCACAACAATAAAAACAGTTTCATAAAAATCCAAAAGACAAAAAACAGAATCGAAATCGAATACCATGAATCGAAACCCAGTATCGTTCTCACCTTTTGTTGTATAATCAGAGTGAAATTCATCTGCACCAGTCTTGATATTCAGCCATTTTCGCACCACCACTTTTGGCCATGAAGACTGCAACACATAAGACCATGTTTGGATTTAGAGAAAAAAAAAATTCATATATGTATATCTGTGTGTGATTATTGACTGCGTACCTTGGAATTCTTCAATCGCTCTGTTCTCATTGTTCCAAATACAAATCAAAGCTGCATCAGAAACTGAGAGAGAGAGAGAGAGAGAGAGAGAGAACCCGGTTTTTGTTAGATTTGGACTTATCGGTTATGCGAAGATCTTTAATGTTAGATTTAAATAATGAAAGTTTATGAGAGAGAGAGAGAGAGAGAGAGAGAGAGAGAGAGAAGGGTATTTAATGAAAAATGTCAATTTGGGCATAAATTAGTGTGAAACAGAGTATTCAACTTTGTATTAAAAAGACCAGTTGCAGGGAAAATGGAGACAGATTTCAAGGAAGGATCGTAGACGTAGACAGAAAGAATAGAATAGAAAAGAAAAGAAAAGAAAATGAAATGATCTTAAATTACGAATATATATATATATATGTATGTATATACATACATATATTTTAGAGAGAGGGGCCAGGGCCAGGAAGTTCCTTTTGCTTGAAGAATATTATCTTTAGAAAGCTTGGGTTTAGGACTTTACAGAGAGACAGAGTATAGATGATGAAAAAGACTAGAGCTTTTTAGAGATCTTTAAGAGTTGGATCAAATCAAATCACCATTAATTAACCAACCCATAAGAAAGAACCTTTTTTGAGTTCATCTCATCTAAAAACCTACCTACAAAGCTAATACCAAAATCAGAAAAGAAAAAATGAAATATATAAATCAAAAGCACTAGTACTTGCAGAAAGATTTTAAAGAATAAAGAAGATAGATAGAAAGATGAGATCTTTGGAGCTCAATCTCAATCAAAACTCAAAATCTTGGTGGATCTTTATGGGTTTTGTGATGACCCATCTCTGCAAACTGTACTGAGAGTTAATAAATTCCCAGAAAACAGAGGAAGGTGAAGAAACAAAAGAAACAGAGGATGATTTGGGAATGTGGTCAATGACATTGCTGATTATAGATATGGAATCAAAGAGATAGAGAAAGAACCCAATAATTGCATTAAAATTTTTGAATTTCTTCAAAGAAAAAAGCTGAGAAAATAACACATACATGAATCGACAAAAGGGTTTGCGAGGTGTGCTCTGTATGAAAGGAGAGAGAAGAGCCCCTTTCCTTTGGCCCCTTTTATTGATCTTTCCTTTTCGTTTCTTTTGGAGAGAGAGAGAGAGAGTTTTAGAGTGAGAGAGAGAGAGGAGAGTGTGATATGTATATTTGACTCAAGTGTATTGGTTTTGGTTGGTGGCGAAGAGGAGGCAGAGGAAGTTTGGGGGCGTTCCTCGTAAAAGCAAAAAGGGGCGGTTGGTTCTCTATTTATAGCTCTCTCTATGCATAGATATATATATAATATATACACAAACAGAGAGAGAGAGAGAGAGGGGTCAGCTCATGGGGGTATTATAGTCAATTCAGTTTAAGTTTCTGTACTGTCCAAATTGTCACTGAAAACACTGTTTTGTACTTGTATTTGCTAGAAATTTTTAACTTTAAAGTTTTGTTTTCTTTGATTTTTTGAAAATTATTTTTGAACCAATTTTTGTTTGTCATTAAAGAAATGTTTTTGATACATCACAAATGATACAATTTTTTAGGTATGTCTAAAAATTTAATTGTAGTTAAATTTTTTTTAAACAAAGCATACAATTTTTTGTTTTTTTTTTTTAGTAAAAAAAATTCTTTCATATTTTAATTGATTATTTTATATTTTTAGATGCACCTAATGCAGATCATTTAAAAATAATTTTTGAAAAATCAAACAAAAAAGAATTATAAAGTTAAAACTTTTGGTAATGAAGAATGCTACCAACTCAAAAAATTATTTAGAAAATTATTTAAAAAATATATATTTATGTGGATTACAATTATTATAAGTGTGACCCCACATCCCATTAATTTTAAATTTATATCATACAATTTGTTTCGGTGCACAATTGACTTAAACTAATAGTTAAAATTTTAAGGATCTAAATCAATTTTCTCACATCTATTGTGGCTATTTTTTAAAATGTAAAATATATAATATCTGCACTAAATCAATTTTCTCGCATTTATTGTGGCCATTTTTATAAAAGAAAAATATGTAATATCTACACTAAATTTGATGTTGGATTTATATAATTGTATAGATAAATGAAACTTCAAATGAATCAAATTAAATGCATTTTTTGAGTATTTGAGTCAAGATTTGAGTATCCGAGTAGATAGCATAATTTGGCAGAATTTGAGTTAATGAGTCCAGATATGTTTTGAGTCTTTTTTATCTATATTTAAATTTGAATCAAGATTTGTACAAGAATTTAAGATGCCTTTAAAAATTGAGTTTGTTAAACAGTGTGTGTGTATTTTTTGTTTTTTTGTTTTTTCTTTTTTCCCAGATACAAAGAAAGTCATAGCTTGGGAGAGTTGAAAAACTAAAACCTCTGATACATAAGTTTTGACCAACTCAACTATACCATTTCATATTAAAGGAGTGTTTCACTGCTATTCATCACCAAATAAAATTTTCAATAATTTTTAATTTATTTTATACAATAGTATTATCAAAAAAGCACTATAGGAGTTTGGTTAGAATGGAGATGGTGAAAAGTGCATAAAAAATAATATAATTTTTTATACAATTTAAAATCAAAAGCTAAGGTTAACATTTTGGATTCTTAAATCCTTTTGGCCATTTTAGTTAAGGAAAATGCCTGGTAGCTCGAAGCTACCAGGCTCGATTTTGGCTCGAAAGAAGAAAAAGAGAGAGAGAAGGAGAAAAGAGAGGGAGAGGGAGAGGGAGAGAGAGAGAGAGAGAAGCAGAGGGGGAGAGAGAGAGAGAAGACGATCGTCGGCCATCGTCGATCGTCGCCGATCGCCGCTCCGTCGTCGTCGTCGTCGTCGTCGTCGAAGAAGCAGAAGCTCGCCGTCGCCGTCGTCGAAGCAGCAGCTTTGCTCCTCGCCGATCGTCGCACCACCGCCACCGCCTCTTGCAGCAGCTCGCCCCGCCTCCTCCTCCCCCTCCCTCCTCCTCCTCCTCTTCTTCCTCCTCCCTTCTCCAGCCGATTTTATGGCCCCCTCCCCTCCCTCCTCCCCTCCTCCCCCTCCCTCCTCCCTTTCCCTTCTTTTCTTCTCCCTTCTTCGTTCTGCCAGAAAAACCAGGAAAAAAGAAAAAAAAAAAAAAAAAAAAGGGTCAAAACGACGTCGTTTTGACCCCTCGAGCCACAATTCGAGCCTCACTTTCAAGCTACCAATCACTGCCGTTTTAGTTAACATCCATCTGACTTTCATCTTGTTGAATTTGACTTTATTTTCCTCTCATTCAACTTGGTTTTTACAACCAAGCTATATTGAGTAGGGATGGCAATTTGAAACCGGCCCGACGGGGACCCGACTCCCCGACCCCGAATGGAACGGTTTTTTCCCGAAAAAAATTCCCCACGGGCCGGGGATGGTATTGAAAATTGAATCCCCGATCATTTTCGGGCCGGGGACGGGGATAGGCTATCCCGGCCCCGGCCCCGGCCCCGCCCCGAATTTCCCTGCATAAATCCCCGAAATATTCACCATATATATATAAATGTTAGTCTGCCTCTCTCCTCTCACCTAATTCATTTCATTTCATTTTGAGTTTCAAACTTCAGCCTCTCTCTCTCTCTCTCTCTCTCTCTCTCTCTCTATACGCAGGTGGTCTGGTCTCACGAGGCTCAACCTCAGCTCAGCCTCTCTCCCTCTTTCTACGCAGGTGGTCTCACGGCGGCGAGCTCCCTCCTCTCATCACCGCCGATCGCCATCGCCCCTCCTCTCACGGCATCGGCGGCGAGACTTAACCTCAACCTCAGCCATTGTCCCTCCTCTCACGGCATCGGCGGTGAGGCTCAACCTCAACCTCAGCCTCAGCCGTCGTACCTCCATCTCACTCACCTAATTTTTTTTTATTTTTTTTTAGCTCAGATCTGTTTCGATCTGTTCTTTATATGTTAAATCTAGTGTTGAATAACTATTTGAGCCCAGATCTGTCAACAAAAGTTCATATTAGAGCCCAGATCTGTTCTTTATATTCAGTTCTGTTTGATGTTGTTGATATATATGTTAGATATATAAGTTCATATTAGAGCCCAGATCTGTTCTTTATATTATTATTCAGTTCTGTTGATGTTGTTGATATATATGTTAGATATATGTTAAAAAGATCTGTATGTGTTTGTTGTTGTATTTTTTTTTATTTTTTTTTTTAATTTTGGTCGGGGAATTTACGGGGTCGGGAAAACCCGATCCCCGTTAGGGGACGGGGGTGGGGGTGGTGAGAGACTCCCCGTCGGCAATCGGGGCCGGGGCCGGGGAAATTCCTACCATCGGGGATCGGGGACGGGGAGTGTGATCCCCGGCCCCGCGCCCGCCCCGTTGCCATTCCTAATATTGAGGGTGTTTAGGAAGTTTAGAGATTAAAATAGTTAATAAAAATAAAATAAGTTAAAATAATTAATAAGATAAAATATCACATCTAAATCATAAGTATTTTATTTTTTCTTTCATAACCATCAAATTAATCACTAAAAGATTCAACTTTTCAAACATAACTTTTTTAACTAAGTTAAAATAGTCTAAAAAAATTAAAAAATTAAAAAAACTAATTAAAATAACCAACTTCCAACTTTAAGCCTCGTTTGGGAACAGGCTATTTTAATAACTTTTTGGCTTTTTACGAAAAGATGTGCAGAAAAGTAGAGAGGTGATGTGACTAGTTTCAGTTGGCTTTTTGACTTTTTGGCTAAAATAGACACTCCCCAAACGAGAGTCCTTTTTGGTGCACATGAGAAGGAGGTAATATAGGTCATCATTAAAAAGGAAATATGAAAGCAAATTCTTATGTTCATTTAACTTTAACATGTTTCAAGAATAAAAAAAACCTTGAGTCACTAATTTCGAATTATTGTGTAATATTATTTATGTCATATTTTAAACTAATTATGTATTGAAATTTTTTATGAATGGATATGTTGGTTCATCTTTATTAAGTTATTAAGAAACAAATAATAATTCATTTACAATTTGTTATGATTTTTTATTTATTAAAAGTATCATTTATGCAATGCCATATAATACTATGAGTATCTAATAATTATATATGAGATTGGTACGTGGGGCTAAAATTCATCAAAATGACTTTTAGTTATAGCAATGTCACCCACATCTTTTGGTGAATATTATGTACAAAAATCTTAAAAGAATGTTATTTTTTATAAAGTTCTATGCATCGTGTCTAATACTTTATTTCATTTGATGAGTCTTAAAATTTTTTCAATTTTAAATAATAAGTTAAAAATAGAAAGCTATTAAATGCATCTAATTTAATTAATAGATAAAAATAGAAAGTTACTAAACTCAAGATAATTTAATATAATATTAAATACACATTAACAAATTAAAAGTAAAAGTTATTAAACTTAAAACAAATTAACTATTAAATACACCTTATCAAGTGTCCCGAAAACATTCATTAGCATTAGCCAAACGTTATTATTCTCATGTTATTGAAAGGGGGTTTGGGGAATGAATGGACTAAAATTGAAAAAAGGGGAAATATGATTTATTGAGCATTGAGTTAAAAGTTGCTTGAAATATGGTGACAATAATAGACTCCATAGGAGTATGAGAGGGAATTCTTACTTATTTTGGGAAGTCACTTTTTACATTTGGTTGTCAAGAAAATTATTCTAGAAAGTAATAGAAAAGTGAAGTACTTTATTCCACATGCATTTGGTTTTTTTTTGGCAAATAGGTAAAATAATTAACACTTCAATATTCCCACCATGCATTCTTCCATGAATTTTGTTAATGGAAAACAAGAAGCAAAAGATTTTTTTTATAGAAAAGTTTGAATATTGAGGTTGGAATCTGAAACAAATATATTGTTTTAATGTTTTAATTTATTGTTTAGTTATTTAGCAATAGATGGTAAAATTCTACTATTCACACATACTAAAATTCTGCTCTATTAAAAAAGTTAAACTTATACTTTATTTCTATTTTCTCTTTCTTTTTTTTCTTTCTTTATAAATCCTTTCACAAATTCACAATTCAAACACTGGCTTTAAAAAATAATTATAGTTGCAATCAAATGCACATACTGTGAGGAAGAACAATTCTATATGTATATATATATTTTTTCTGCTTCCTATCCCTCCTTTATCAAATTGTTAATGGGTTGAGGGCCCGTCCTGAGATGAGGCGAATAAGGCGGTCGCCTCAGACTCTTAATTTTGAACAAAATTTAAGGCCTCCAATTAGAGAAGTGTATCATGTCATGTTATTTTATAATTACTTCAATATTAGGTCAAATCATTTATTTTCATGTTGGCGTATGATGTTATTTTAATTCGTATCCGATTGATATTTAATGTGAAAACTTTCACTTTTAGTTTAAAAATAACTTAGCAAATGTATGGAGAGATTAAAACTTTACCCATAAGTTGAATTTTATAAAATTTATTTCTAGTAAATGACATTATTCATAGAAGGTTTGATTTTAATTCAATTGCATTTTTTTAATTAAAAAAATTGTACCTTATTATTATATATTTTTTACTAGATTGACTCTAAAATAGGTAACAAAAAATACATATCTTAAATAATAAAAAAAAAAGGTCTGGCTTTGGTCCAGTTTACCATTGGACTGGACTGTGTTGTTGGGCCAGTGGAGGCCCACCACGGGTCCCGTTGTGAAAATCTAAACCGTTGAATGTGTAGAACTCGTCAAGTATTATATATCTATAAAAAAAATCACATTAATCGGATATCGATAGCTATGTGATCAAATCAGTTTTGCATAAAAAAAAATGAACGGTGAATAAATTAACGGTTGATAAAAAACTGTTTTGATCATATAGCTATCGATATCCGATCAACGTGATTTTTCACAGGCGTATAGTACTCGACGAGTTCTACATATTGAACGGTTCAGATTTTCAAAATGGGACCCGTGATGAGCCTCTACGGGCCCAACAGTGCGGTCCAGTCCGATGGTGGACTGGACCAAAGCCAGGCCCTAAAAAAAAGATATTAGCCTTAATTATTATTTTACATACTTTTTTATTCAGCTAGATGGAATTAAATAAAAGATTAAAAAAATATCATGGCATCCCTTAGTGAACATTAAAATATATAACTAATAATTCATGTTATTGAGTCATATCATACTTGGATTCATGTTGAAAAATAGTTAACCTTAACTTGCTAGTTTTATATATTGCTTGAGTTGAGTCGAAAAATCTCATCTTTACTCCCTAATTAATTTTAGCTATTATAGCATTGGTAAGCTAAAAAATAAATATTCGATTCAACTAATTGAAGTTAAAACTATTATATAAATATATATTTGTTATCTAAATTTTGTTAAATTATAATGCAATAGAAATAAATTTTCATCCTTTTTGTTATATCCAAATAAATTTTTTTTTTTTTTTTTTGAGTAATGATATATGAAGGGTCCAATTTCAAAAATTCACCATAAACTCCTAATAAGTCAGAGCCGACCCTGAATGGGTTAAATACTTGGCTTTGAAATTTGTCTTTGGATGTTGGAGAATTTGCATGATGCAAAAAATCAAAAGAATAAGTTACTTTATTAATTGGTTCAAGGTTTTTGAGTATTACGGCATATAACAAGAACTGATGTTGTGCCCAAATAAGTAATAACACTAATTAAAAAATAATAAATAATAAAAAACTGCTTAAGAACTCATTAGATCTACAAGTTGTGCCTATGTTCATTGAACCTGAAATTATTTGTTTTCTAATAGCCAGACACATGGCATTAAGGGCACAAGACAGTCCATTTTTTTGTTTTTTGTGATGGTCAATGGGATTTAAGTATGATATCTACTTCACACAGGGGAGGTTTCTGGAATTTTATTCGATGGAATTATTTAAGTCCTCACAAGTAATGTCTACCGAATGAAATTATTCATGAAAATATTTAACTTAAACTCAATTCATTATCTCCCAATTTCAAAAAAATTAAAACTGTAATTTGTGAAAAAAAATTGGTCCTTTCGTAGGTTGACTCCAAAATATTTAACGAAAAAATGAGATTGATCTCTCAAATTATAAACAAAAAGATTAAACCTTCATTTGGGAGGTTGGTTAACTTTTTAACTATTTTAGTTTGGAATTAAAAAAATTCGTTTGGGATAAGTTTTTTTACTTTTTTAATTTTTATGAGAAAAAAAATAAAATGATTATGATTTAAATGTGACATTTTGTCCTATTTGATTAAAATAGTTAATTTTATCTTATATGACTAAATTAGCCCAAACAGACATATCAAACGGAGCCTAGATTGATCCCAAACTTCCTAGGATGACCCCAATATATCTATTTAGGGTTCGTTTGGGAAGTGAGTTGACTTTTTAATTTTTGACTTTTTGGCTATTTTAACCTAGGGTTAAAAAGTCTCGTTTGGTATGACTTTTTTTACTTTTATGAGTGAAAAAATATAATGATTATAATTTGATGTGATATTTTGTCTTATTAAATTAAAAAATTTATTTTATATTTTTTTTAATTACTTTAATAAAAAAAACTCAAAACCTCAACTTCCCAAACGTGCACTTAGTTTTTTAAGTTTCAGAGCTCAACAAACTTAGCATTACTCCGATTCTGTAATAACTTTGACATTGTCATGAGCTCAAATATCAATTCAACATGTTGTCTAGCTCAATGGAAGACACTTGTCACAACAGTAATTATTCACCAAATTGGGATTGAATCGAGTATGAAAGTGAACCAAGCAATAAAGAAGAATTATTGAATCGTCATAATATCCAAGTTTCATTTGATTAAGAGTGTAATTAAACGTGGCAATCTCATGAATTTATAAGCTATTCAAATTTCCATGATTAATTTTAAAATATGACATTTCATCGTGACTAAGCACATGATGACTCACTAAACAACCCTTTGATTCAAAAGTAATAAACATGCGTAAATTTGTTTTCCGTTATCGAGCTTCATTTAACAACTACATATTTTATCAAAAAGTCATTATAAATTATCACATCACTCTCTCTATTTTTCTGTATATCTTTTTGTAAAAAGTCAAAAAATTACTAAAGGGTCGTTTGGTATTTGAGTTGGGGCTAAAAAATTACAAAATGACAAAAAAAAATTTGTCATTCCAAAGCTAAAAAGCCAAACAAGAATATCAAAAAAGTCTCAGGCTAAAAAAGTCAAAAAAGCCAAAAAAACTAACTAAAAAAGTCATTACCAAACGAGCACTAAAATAACTTATTCTCAAACAAAACCTTAATACCAGAGAAAACCTGACTTATAGATACCCATATACATATCAAATGTGTTACGTGTGTAAAATTAAAACACAATATATTACATAAAAAGTGAGATGTGTGATTTAAGTTTATTATAAATATGACTTTCATAACACTTATGATAAATTTTAGCCATACATTATCCTTTGTGTGCATTTTTTGTATTTAAATTATGTGCTATTATCATTTATTTATACATATATATACATATTGTTTATCAATTCTATTAGGCCTCGTTTGTTTTGGGGTGTAATAGATGGAAGGGGATTAGGATGGAGGTGATGTTATTCAGTATTGTGTTTGTTTGTAGAGTTGGGAAAGAGATTAAGATGGAGGAGGGGATATAGATGAAGGTTGGAAGGGGGATTGATTGGGATGAAGAAGGTGGAGGTGGAGGTGGAGGTGGTATTAGAAAAATAGTGAGGGGATGAGAAATTTTTTTATTTTTTTATTTTTTATATATTGGGAATTTTTTTTTAAATATTAATGTTTAATTTTTTATATTTTTTTATTTGTTTTATTATTTTATATAAAAATAATTTAACAATTCCTACACTAACCACTATCATCAAAACAAACACAATTTTACTTAATCCCCTCACTAACAATCCCCTCATTGTAAATCCCCTCTATTCTACCTCTGAAAACAAACGGGACCTTAGGGTATCTCTAACCTTCAACTCAAACTTATACTCCCTTTATCTTAAAATATTAGTTTCATATTCTATTTTTTATTATCTCAAAATATTAGTCTCTTTTCAAAAATTAAAGACTAAAATAATATGAATTTTCTATTTTATCCTTCTTTTAAATTTATTAACAACACAAAAAATATAATTGTGACAATTGATATTCCCAAAAAAATATATTATCAAGAGGTAATTTTAAAAAAAATAATATTTTTAAAGTGCAATAATTGTACTACCAAAAAAAAAATTGATTTTCCCAAAATGGACTATTATTTTGGGACAGAGGGAATATCAAATTGAGTTTTTTCATTTTTTTTATGGGTTAAATCCAAATCAAGGAGACTTAAAATTTTCAAGATCATTTTTAACCTTTAACTCAAACTTATATCAAATTTACTACTCTATTGTGGGGACATAATTTTGAGTTGTTCACGTAGCCTAGGTGATTAGTCGAAGTGCCACATAGGTGATTCTGATTGGCCGATGTGTGATCAAATCTGAATCTGATATGTTCGAACAAGGGATTAAAATCCTAGATGATAACAGACTCTTTGTTTAGGTAAAGTTGGACTCTTGAGAAAATTGATCTTCATCCAAATAGGAGGAGTGTTGAATAAGTAATATCCTTGTAAAGGATAAAGTGCGCGAAGTAAGACTTTTAGGAGAAGTTAGACAATGATCATTATATAATGTGGGCATCCCCATGGGTCTAAGGGATGTTCTCAATTAGAGTTATTTTGTTTTGATATCTTTGAAGATAAGTTAATTGACTTGATTGTCAGAGTACTCTAGTGATTGACTTGGTCGTCGGAGTGTCCCTAAGTGGACGAGCGACTGTGATATTTGTTATCTTCTTGTGCGCAGGTGTTGATTTAATCTATTCTATCACGTGTTCTTCAGCTAAGTCTAGCTAAGTTTCATAGATCTCTGCAAAAAGATCTATCTAGTTGTTCAACACTTACATTTATAAATTTTTATTCAAATTTATACTTAAATATGAGTTTGGTAATTGA
This sequence comes from Camellia granthamiana, assembly GCA_036172215.1. Classification (NCBI taxonomy): domain Eukaryota; kingdom Viridiplantae; phylum Streptophyta; class Magnoliopsida; order Ericales; family Theaceae; genus Camellia; species Camellia granthamiana. Next base: position 14,462,731 of record CM069905.1, read on the forward strand.
AGTGCTTAATATGAAATAAAGCTTTGAATAAAGATTGGATATAACCGTAGATGAGATAACACTGCAATAATTTGAAGTATGACCATTGTGAATGGCACGTACAAATTTTTTAGATTACTAGAGAGTGTTTGTTGGCAATATAGATCAATTGTTATCAAATGCATTATTAGTTCCTCTTCTGATTCAGTTGTATTAATTTTTTAAACCCAACTTAATTAATCTAGATTTTTAAAATGTGATTCATTTAGATCAAAATAGTTAAAATCTCAATAAATTTTTTATTATATATATTTAAACAGTTTTGAAAAATAACCTAAAGCATTGCCTAAGAGAGCAAGAATATAGTGAGCTAAACCCAAAGGGTTTGAAACAAAGACTTAGGCCAAGTTTGGCAATTGCAAAATAATTCATCTTTTTATTTTTTTATTTTTTTTTCATCACATCACTTGTTTATTTTTTTACACATCTTTTTGTAAAAAGATAAAAAATACACTTATTTAAATCATCACAAATAATCTCTTATTTTAAAAAGTGAGTTAAAAGTCATTTTTCAATTTTTAACCCACTATTTTCTCTTACAAAAAAATCAAAAAAAATAACTTTCCACCATCTTTTAAAAACACCCCAAAAACGCGTTGACCAAGAAACGATTCGTGAAATCAATTTTAAAGTGGATGGTCAAATCAGTTCATAGCAGCATGTACATATGCAAATATATAGAGGGAGAGAGAGCCTTATAACAACGGCTTCGTCCTGTTTATGTCCTGTGTGTGGTCAATTTTCTCCTTGGTTGGTCCATAGCCACTCATGTTTTTAGGGCCCATCGACCGACCCCCACCCTTTGATTTTACGAAAATTGCTTGAGATTCTTATTTTATTTTTATTTTTATTTTTTTTTTGAAGATTTTCATAATTTTTTTAAATCTTTATCATTGATGTATGTATAAAATTCACTCATATATGTATGAAATTTACATCATCAATAGTAAAGATCTAAAAAAAATTAGAAAGGTCTAAAAAAATAAGAATTTCAATCATATTGTAATTGTTAGATGATTGGTTGGCTTTGATAGGGTGTGTTTAAACCACACAATTACCATCAAATGCCAATAATTGTTTCTCCATCAGGCTGGATTTATTGATAGTCATCATCGGATCTAAAGGCCTCCTCAACTCGGCAAGCCTTTTTATTCAGACTAGGACTATTTTAGAAAGTTTCAATTTTTAATTTATTTTATATCATGTCATCTGTCATATTTTTTACATGATTTTTTTAAAAAAGTCAAAAAATTAATTTTTAATTATCTTTTCAAAATAATCCTAAATCTATATTCTTGGCAATTGGCTTTACTCAAATGGGATTTGGATTGGGATTGGGTTTGGCAATTGAAGCCCACCTCACTCTGTTGATTTGTGATAGGTGACTCGTCCACTCACGAGGAAGCTAAAAAATATGAAAAAATCTTTCAAAAATAGGTTTGAATCTCGGTTGGTTGGACTAAACGAGCAAGTAGCTTAACTTGCAAGCTCGGTTCGTTAGCCTGTCTGGGCCAACCTTATTGGGCACGGCTTGGGGTTTTAGCTTGAGCCTGACTAAAATTAAGCCATTGTGCTTAGTTTATGGATGAACTTAGGTACTAGTCTTGTTGCTCGATACCAACTCTTTTATCATCGACATAAGCTTCTTTCTATATGTCACCACTCCATACCTATTCATACTCTTTTTGTAAGTTTCTATTCGGACCCGCATTGATAATTCAAGCTGTCTATCTCATTTGCCCCCACAATAAAGGTTATTCATACAAAAAAAATCAATTTTATTAAAAAATTATAAATACAAAAATAAATTGCATTTTATTTTATAAAATGAATAGTAAATATAATTAAATTTAAACTATCTATTTTATAAAATAACATATAATTTGTTCCCATATTTATACTTGTTTGATGAAGCTAATTTTTTACATGGATGGCCTTCATTGTGTGGCTTATAAGATAGACAATTCGAATTATCAGTGTAATCTGAATTAAAATCATAAAAGAAATATGAAGAGATATAAAGAAATAAGGTATGGAGGAAAACTTTTCCCATGGTGAAAAATTTCACAAATAAATTTGAATTATTCATTTGCATAAATCTATTAATAGGCACCCATAAAATGAATAACTCTAGATTTTTTTTTTTGAAGTTATACTATTGATGTTCCAAATCTATTTCACGCAACAACATCACATGTGACAGGTAAAAAAATATTTTAATATATACCTCAAAATATATTAGAAAAATTACAAAACAACTCAACATTTAACTCTTGCAATGAAATAAATTGCAATTTTTTTAATTTTATCAATTTAAATTTTAACATTTCGATTTATTTTCAACCTAAATAGTTTACCTATTTTTGTTAAATAAAATTAATGAAAAAAATGTCATTTTAGTCATTATACTCAACAAATAAAATGTTTTTTTTTGTTGAATTTAATAACTAAAATATCATTTTTTTTTATCAATTTTGCTTAACCAAAATAGATGGACGGTTTAAATTAAAAACAAAATCAAAATATTATTTAAATTAATAAAATTAAAAACTCAAAATTATTTTGTTATAAGAGTCAAACATAAATTTTTTTTTATAATTTTTCAAATAAATTTGTTCACACACTCACAATATGTTAACAATATGTATTATCGAATTAGCTAAAAAATATAAGTCTTATATTGAGCAAGTGTATTATCATCACATAAACTTATGGATTCATTAATTTTAGTCAATAAAATTTAACCTTGTTTGGTTCCAATTTTTTAATTTAATTTTTTTGAAAATTGATTTTTTTTTTTCGTTTTATTGTTAGTAATTTTTTTAAAATATTTTAAGCAATTTTTTTACTTTTTAGATGCACATCACCTAGATGCACATAAAAAATAAAATATTTTAAAAATCAATAAATACACAAAAATGTAAAAATATATTTATTTTAAATATTTTTTATATTTAGTGAATTTTTTAAAGTTTTTTTTATAAAATATTATACTTTTTAAGTATATTTATATGGAAAAATTAATGAAATATCCCTTTCCAATTTTGCGTAGTAGGATAGGTCCAAAATATTTTTTTTATTAAGTAAGGTTCCTCAATAAAATTTCTCTGTGATCATACCAGATAAGTTTCGAAATTTCTCTGTGCAATCAAAAAAATTTCTCTGTGTCGGGGCCGAAAGAGTTTGCCGAAATTTCTCTGATTCAAATTTTCTCTGTGAAAATGTTGAGGAACCCTAATTATTATGAAAGTATTATAGTTGTATCTAAAACTTAAAAAATTTATTTAAAATATTAAAAAAAATAGTTGTATCTAAAAATTTAAAAATTTATTTAAAATATTTAAAAAATTAATAAAAATTAAAAAATATATGAAAAATTAAAATTAAAAAATAAATTTGAAAAAAAAAAAAGATTCAAACAAACAAGGTGTTACATGTTTCATGTTTTGTGTTTTGTTTACATATTTTGCTTAGATGTACAAACAAAATTGGACTAAGGTTCTTTGAAATTTGCTTATGTAGTATATTATTTTGATTTTTTATAAAAAAGATATATATAAAAAAAAAAAAAAAAAGTGAAGAGATGATGATAAGTCCCCAAATAACCCCTTAACTAAAGAAAAATTATTGATTGGTCTTGTGACACTATATAGCCATACTTCAAGGCAATTACAAACCTTCATATCTCTTCATGTTCCCCAATTATTCAACATAAAATTGTGAACACCACCCTCACTACCAATCGAAACACATCTTAGGCACCACGTGACTGTATTCAAAATCAATAAATAACTTCTCTCAACTCAAACCTCACACACAGGAAAAATCATTGGTTAGTTTAGGGATGTCCCATAATTATACCTTTCACTAATCACAATTCACCATACTCTTTCAAGTTTCTCAATCACTCAGTATAAATCTGTAAATCTTATTCTTTTTATTAATCATAATACTATTAGACCATCTCCAATGGTTACTCAAACCTTTCATCAAATTTAAATTTGATGAAAATGAGTCCTTTTGCTACTTTAATGGTTGCATCAAATAGGTATCAAATTGAGAATTTTCACTTTTTTTATCACAGTTTTGATTGGTAGCTCGAATCCCCTTCCTCCGAATCCCCCTAATCGACGAAACGACGTCGTTTCGTGATTTTTTTTTTTTTTTTCTCCATTTCAGACGAAGAGAAACAGAAGGAGGAGGAAGAAGAGAAGAGAAGAAGAAAAGAAGGGGAGGGGAAGGGGGAGGGGGAGGGGAGGAAGAGGAGGGGAGGGGGAAGGGGAGGGGGAGGGGAGGAGGCCAACAAACTAGGACTGGAGGCGGAGGAGGAGCTTCCGGAGGCGGGGCGGAGGCGAGGCGACGCCGGACGACGAGCTTCGAGCTGCGGATGACGCCGAGCGACGAGCTGCGGACGACGCCGGGCGACGCCGGGCGACGAGAGGCGACGCCGGGCGACGAACTTCTTCCCCTCTCTTCTCTTCCTCCTCTTCCCCGATCTTCTCTCTCTCTCTCTCTCTCTCTCTCTCCCTCTCCCTCCCTCCCTCCTTCCTGAATTTCGGGGGATTCGGGGGAGCTCGGTTTCGAGCTCCCAAGCTTTATTCTTTTTATCATCAAACTGAGAACGAATGTGTTTTTATCAAATCACTGTTTATTGCCATTGTTGGATGTCCTACGGATGTCTACCTCAAGACAAAAAATTGTGAAAAAATTACACTAGCCGATCGACCGCCTCAAGGCAAAAATAAATAAATTACATTGATTGGTTGACTAGTCGGACATCTGTACGGTCGTCCACTCGGTCGACCAGTATTTTAATGAAGTTCCAAAATCTTCCTTTGAAACACTTGATATAAAAATAAACTTTTACTCAAATATAAAAAAATTGATATACTATTAGACTCCGTTTGTTTTGGGAGACATAGGTGGGATTGAGATTGAGATGGAAGTGGAGGTGAGGCCCACTATGGGTCCGTTTGGGAAGGGCTCAAGTGGCTCATGAGCCACAAAAGACAAAACAGGCTCATGAGCCACAACAGACAAAATATCACATCCAACCTCATAATCATTACACTCTTCTCTCACAAAAAAAGCCAAAAAAGCCAAAAAGCCAAGAGCCCTTCCCAAACCAAGCTTTTGAGCCCAGGCTCATATAGCCAAAAAAGCCAAAAAGCCAAAGAGCCAGCCCACTTCCCAAACGGAGGCATATATTGTGTTTGTTTTGGGAAATGGAGAAGAGATTCATAATCTCATAATATTAGGATAAGCCTTGGTGTTGGGATTAAGATGGATGAGAGATTATTTTTTTATTTATATGTTGGACATTTTTTTAACATTAATGTTTAATATTTTTATATTTTTTGTTAAGTAAAAATCATAATTTTATTTGTTTTAATATTTTATATTTCTTTTTTAGGATAATAATTTAACAATTCTTACATTAACAATTACCATCAAAATAAATATAATTTTACTTAGGGATTGTTTGGGATGACCTAAATAAGTGTACTTTTTGTCCTTTTACAAAAAGATGTGCAAAAAAGTAGAAAAGTGATATGATGAAAAAAAGATAAAAAAATAAATTATTTAAGATATGCCAAACTTAACCTTAATCTCTTTATCATTAATCCCTTCATTATTAATTCCCCCCCTTTCTAAACCTTAAATGTTATTAGAGTACCACGTCACGGTACCAAAGAGCAACCAATAACATCTCCACACACACCAATCAATTTAGTGGAGTCTAATCTTTGATAAGCTGCAGTCGATTTGTGATTTGATTTAACATTTCTGAGTCCAATCATTTGATTCGCCGTATGATTTAGATTGTTAATTATTATTATGCAGATGATGTGTTGTTATTTGTCACTTCTTCTATTAAATGCCAAATGTTGGACTTCAAAAAATTGTCTATATGATTATGGATTGAGAAGTTGGTTCACTTTTTTATTTTTTAGGTTTTTTAATTATTTTAATTTGAAATTAAAAATTTTGATTTAGAAAGAATTTTTAATTTTTTTAATTTTTATGAGAAAAAAAATATAATGATTATAAGTTAGATGTGATATTTTTTCTTATTAGACTAAAAATCATAGTTTTGTTTTTTGTGATTATTTTAATCAAAAAAATCCTCAAATCTAATTTCCCAAACATAGGCTATGTCAAACATATTTTAAAATTATTAACATAAAATATAGATAATTGTGTAAATTACACTTACCTCTTTTGAAATTTTTGACAAATAAATAAATTTTTCTTGTAATTTTAATAATTACATAACCTTTCTTACTTTACTTGATAATGTCAAGATTCTCTTATTTTTTTACTGCGGTTCACATGATTCACAAAATCTACTAATGTCATCAAAGCTAAACATTAAAATGCCTATAACGCCCTCAAGTGTTCTCAACCCATCTATATATACCAATATCAAATGTTGGCTGGTCATCCACCTAGACATCCAGTGTCGTCCGGCCAGACGTCCGGACCAGTGCTCATTTTATTTTATTTTGCAATTGCAACTTTTTATTTAAAAACACAACAACAGGTAGGTTATCCACACTACTAAAATTTATCTTAAAATTTATTCTTATTTATTTATTTTATAGTATTACTCCAATCAAAATTTCAGTTTTACAATGAGGTGAACACTAAAAGCATAAACAATTAATTAGTCAAACAATAACAAATAAACATGTTTGGTTCCCTTTTACCATCACAATTTCAATTAAAAAATATCAAAAATCTTTTCAAAACTCATAATTAAATACACTACTAAAAACTTAATTCAAAAATTATTTTCAAAACTCATAATCAAACACACAACTCAAAACCAAACTTTTTTCAAAACTCTATTTTAAAAGAAAAAATTTTAATTTTTTTTATATTTTATTTTTTAAAATTATTTTGAGAATCATGATTCAAGTGTGGAGTCGTATTTTGAGTTATGAGTTTGAATTGAGTTTTGAAAAAAGAAAATTTGTTTGGTTATAAGATTTGAAAAGACACTACAACATTTTCTTAGTTTAGTGACATTTGAAGTGCCATAAAACTATTCTTCTAATGGCATTTTTTGATCTTGTGGCATTTTGAACAAGTGCCACTTCTATCGGTGCCACTTCTATCGGTGCCACGGTAGATACTTGCAAGTGCCACTGCACCATCATAGCTAAAAACTTTCAATGACATTTTAATGTCATGGTAGATATTATTTGCGGCACTATCAAGCGCCATTAAAAAAAGGGTTAGTGACACTTATAAGTGTCATTACACCATCAAGACTAAAACCTTTCAGTGACACTTTAATGTCATGGTAGGCACTACTCGTGACGCTATCAAGTGCCATTCATGACAATAATTCGTTGTAGAACAATTTGATCCGCTCTTGTAGAGACTCGAACCGCCAACCTTCCGCACCATAAACCTTATACACCACACTCTTCCCACTACACCTCTATAACACCATATGATTATATATGCAACATATATTATTTATATAGCACATACATCTATATTAATATAAAAGTATATGTATAAACATAATTATTTTATCGAACATAATTTATGTAAAATAAACTATTTACTAGTAAAATAAAGAAAGACCACTTTTGGCGACTAAAAATATTTTTTAGTCGCCAATTTTATACTTTTGGCTACTAATTATTTTTTAGTTGCTAAAAAACTTAACTTTTGCCGACCAAAATCGGATTTGGTCACCGAAGATGCACTTTCAGCTACCAAAATTTTGGTCGCCAAAAAATTTAATTCCCGCCTTAGGATTTTAGTTCTCTCGCGCTAAAAATAATCACTTTTGGTAACTAAACTTATTTTTTAGTCGCCAATTGTAGACTTTTGGCTACTAAAATTTTTTTAGTCACCAAAAAGCTTTACTTTCGACTACTAAAATTTTTTTAATCGATAAAACCCATATAATCAGTGACCAAACTTATTTTTAGTCGCCAATTGTAGACTTTTGACTACTAAATTTTTTTAGTCGCCAAAAAACTTTACTTTGGGCTACTAAATTTTTTTTTGTCACTAAAACCCATATAATCAGCGACCAAACTTAGTTTTGGTCGCCAATTGTAGACCTTTGGCTACTAAAATTGTTTAGTCGCCAAAAACCTTTACTTTTGGCTACTAATGCTGTTTTGGTTGCTGAAAGCTATATTTTCAGCGACCAAATTTTTTTTGGTCAGGAAATTTAATCGCCGAATATGCTTTTTCCTGTAGTGTATATTGCGTTTAATTTATTTATTTTTAATCATTTACTGCATTCTAAAAATTTTAAAAATATATTGGCATTTTTTATTTTTTCAAAAATGCCATTATAAGTTTGAGAATTTTTTGACTTAGTGGCATTTCTCAAAATGCTATAAAATATTTGTTTATGACACTTTTCACCTAAGTGCCATAAAAAGTAATTTGCACCTACCTAGTGTCCTGACATTTTTTAAAAAATGCCATTGCTACTAAAGTATAGTGGCATCTATTGGTAAATGTCACGAACATAATTTTTTGTGTCATTATTTTATAAAATGCCATAAAATTGATGTGACATTTCTTTATTGAAATGCCACTAGAGCCTTATATGTTTGTGGCTTTGTGGCATTTATCTAAATGTGTCACCAAATATTATTTTTGTGGCATTTTCTAAAAACATGCCACTAGAATAGTGTCACTAAAGTGTGTTTTTGTTGTAGTTTTGTGACACTTGTTCATTGAAATGTCACTAGAGCCTTTTATGTTTGTCGTTTTGTGGCATTTTTAAAAAACGTGCCACTAAATATCATTTTTGTGGCATTTTCTAAAAATATGCTACTAGTGTAGTGCCACTAAAGTATGTTTTTATTGTAGTTTTGTGACACTTGTTCATTGAAATGTTACTAGAGCCTTTTATGTTTGTCGTTTTGTGGCATTTTTCAAAAACGTGCCACTAAATATCATTTTTTGTGGCATTTTCTAAAAATATGCCACTAGTGTAGTGCTACTAAAGTATGTTTTTGTTGTTGTGAGAGTTTTGAACTATATTTTGAAATTTTTTGGATTTATTTTTTAGGATAAATATTTTATATTTTAAATATTTATTTATTTATTTTAATGTGCACTATATTTTATATATTTATGTGATGTATTTTTTAAAATATTTTAAATATTAAAAAATTTAAAAATGTTATTTTAAATATATAATTTTTATTTTTTATTTTAATTTTTTTTGTTCTGTTTGGTTACAATTTAAGTGTAGAGTTTTATAAGTAGTGTGGAGTTTCAAGTTATGTGTTTGGTTATGAGGTTTAAAAATAATTTTTGAATTGAGTTTTGAATTATGTGTTTAGTTACTATTTGAGTGTGGAGTTGTGTTTTGAGTTTAAAATATTGAAAATAAACAATTAAAATATTTACAAAATAAACTAAAATATTGAAAATAAATTTTTTTAAAAAAATTTAAATAAAAATTATATATTTAAAATAAAAAAACGAAATTTTCTTAAACATTTTTTAATATTTTAAAAAAATAAATCCAAAAAAACAAGGGTAATAAGAGTAATAAATCTTAAAAAAATCATTCATAATTTAATTACTGTATAACATAAACATAGGGGACAAGGGTAATAACGTCATTTACTATATGCAAGTAACACCATTTGTTCCAATTTGACAGAATGGGAGAATCTGGACAATGTCAGTTAAAGTAAAAGAGGTTTGTGTAATTATTTAAATTATAGAGGAGGTCCTTGTATTTTTCAGAAACCTCAGGGGAGATGAGTGTAATTTACCCTAGATAATTTTAAAAGAAAATATTAATATTTCATAATTAAAGTAATAAAAATAAAAATGTATTATATTTGTTCGAAATTTACAGAATAAATAAAATATATTATAACTAAAATCTAAATTATTGTGTATTTTTTTATCAGTATTCCTGTATTATCAAAATGATAATTAATATTATAGATTTTGGGCCTTGTGTTCTGAGTGATTATTTTGTGAAGCATTATCTCACACACTTTATCATAAGATAGGTTTATTTTGAGGAATAAGTTAAAAATTGGCTTTTTAATTTTTTTGACATTTTAAAAAAATGTATAAAAAAATAGAGATATGATGTGATTCAAAATAGTCAAAAAAAATTAGAAAAATGGCTTTTAGCCGGGTTGCCAAAGTGTTGTTTTAAGAAGATGGTTAAAAGTTGATTTTTTAACTTTTTAAGTTTTTTTTGAAAAAATATGTAAAAAAATGTGAGAGATGATGTGACTCAAAATGAGTTAAAAGTTTAAAAGTGACTATTAACCCACTTCCCAAAAAAGTCCAAAACAAGCCACACTTGTAAAAGTTATTTTTCAAAAACTCAATACTTAGGCCTCTTTTGGGAAATGGGTTAAGGCCTGGTTTGGCTTAAGCTAAATCAGCCAAAAAGCCAAAAAGTTACTCCAAAATCCAAAAATACGTCACTATTCACCCAAAAAAAAAAATTAAAAAATTAATTTTCTTCCAAAAAGTAGACAGCAGACGTGATGGGCGTGCAGCGGCAGTCTGCGCAGTGGAGGGAAAAAAAATTATTGGGTGTGATTTTGTCACACAACGTTGTTCGTCCCATGGGGGTCATCACGGGTCCCGTTTTGGTAATCTGAACCGTTCAGTGTGTAGAAATCGTCGAGTCCTATATGTCTGCAAAAAATCACATTGATCGGATATCAATAACTACATGATCAAATCAGTTATGTACAAAAAAGGATGGTGTTATAATTAATGATTGAAAAAAACAAATCCGATCAGATAGCTATCGATATCCGATCAACGTGATTTTCGATGGGCTTATAGTAATTAACGATTTATACACATTGAACGGTTCGGATTATCAAAATAGGACCTGTGATGACCCCCACAGGCCGAACAAAATCATCCAACATAATGCCCGAAAAGTAGCCAATCAGCTCCTACCCACCTTCTCTGCCCCGCTGCTTCCCACCGTACGCCTATACCATTACTTTATTCCCCTATACAATTATTTATACATTTTTTTAATACACATTTTTCCATAAAAATCCAAAAAGTTAACCCAAACCTCCATATTTTTTTTTCAACTTTTTTAGTCCAAAAAGACAAAAAGTGCACTTTTTTAGCTCTTAACCCATTTTGAGTTACATCATCTTTCACATTTTTTTCATGTTTTTTTTTTTAAAATTTAAAGAAAACAAAAAAAATAATTTTTAACTACCTTTTCAAAACACGCTTAAATCTATTGTTTTAACTAATTAATATCAAGTTGGAGCATGTGATTGCCTCAAGAGCAAAAAAATAATATCTTATTGCTTACAAATAAAAATAAAGAAATTAATTAAATTAAAACGAAGATTATACAATTTTAATATTATTTTCACTACATTATATATCATGACACTTTAAAAATTTGTCGCATATATAATTTCAACAAATTTTAAAGTGTGTTGATAAATATATAGAGTAGTAGGAATAACATTTTTTTTCTTTTTCTTTTTCTATTTGCTGTCATAAAATGATCAAAATTTTGATTAAAAAATCATAAAATTTATTTTGGACGAAAGAGCACCGAAAAAAAAAGAAAAAGAAAAAACTGTCCGTAAACCGTCTCCAAAAAATGCCTACTTTTTTTTTTTTTTTTAAATTTTACTTGAATGAGACTCCACACATAATGTTATGTTAGGTAGGAACAATTAAAAATACCTAAGAAATTCTTCATTTCGTTAAAGTTGCTTGGTTGGGAGAAAAAGAATTAGGATATATTTGGATACAAAACCGGTTGGTAGCTCGAAATATCAGAGGGTCGAATGGCTCGAAATCCCAAAACGACGTCGTTTTAGGCTTTTTTTGTATTCTCTTACTGGTAAGAGAATATTTTCGACCCATTCGAGCCTTCACTTTCGAGCTACCAACCATTTTCCATTTGGATAATAGATTTGGGTAAAGGTTTGGAAAGGAAAAAAGAAAATGTGGGTACAATTTGAATGAAATATTTTTCCATTTCACTAATATTTTTCCTTTTACCTTTCTAAATTCATATTTAAATATATAATCCAAACATAGCTTTAAGTAGGGACAGAACCAGAATTTCATTATTGGAGGAGCCAAAAGAACAATAATTTTTTTTGTCATATACACAAACACACATGTATGTACAATATGATATATAAATTGTATATATACATAAAAAAAAAATTATATATCATAGAAGCAATCTTTAATAGGATGAATAAATTTTTTTGGTGAAAAATAAAAAGAGAATGCAAGATGGGAAAAGAATGAGATATATATTTTTATATTGGGGGGTCATTTTACCTATAAAATGGTATATATATTTTTAAAATACTATAACAAACAATATTTTTCACAGAAACAGGAGATCATGGCCCTCTATAGGCTTCTTTTAGTTTTGTTCCTTATTTAAGAGATGGATATACATACTTAAAATCATTTTAGTATACCCTTATAAAACGACTAATGGGCTAATTAATAGAGAAAGAAAAGCTAATCTTATATCCTAAATTTGAAGTCTCATCAAAAGAAAAAGAGTATCACCACGGTATATAAGGAAAATTTTATCAAGAATTTTACAAGCACCAAATAATTGTTGAGTAATTGAAGGGTAGAATTGAAAACCATCATTTTTTGAAGTCAACTCATGATCTTATCTCTTCAAGAATGATGGTTGTTCTTGATTTGGCAAGTTTTAGGAATAATAAGTTTTTTTTTTTTTAATTTTTAATTTTTATCAAAATGTATTATAGGGAACCAAAAACATCTGAAATAATTTTACTACATTTTCTTTATTAAATTTTTTTAAATATTTTTAGTTAAAAAAATTATTTTTTTATAAACAAAATAAATTTTCTATAACAGGGTGGCCTAGTCGGTTGCAAAATAAAAAAAAATTATAAATATTAATTAATTATGTTTTTTGGATATCAAATTTAACAAATGACATAGAAAAGAAATGCAATGAAATGAAATTATTTGTGTTTATTTATTTATTTTTTATGATTAGCCTACCAATCATTATACAAAGGCTAGATTTGGTCAAGACCTTGAGGCTGGTAAAAAAGATTGTTACCATTTGAGAGACAGATGTGCCTTTTTTCTAGTATATATATATTTGGCGAGTTGTTTAGTACAACTTTTAGGGGTTGTTTGGGGTGTTTTGAATAAGTGTATTTTTTATCTTTTTAGACTAAAAAGTTGAGGAAAAAAATATTGTTGTTTGGGTTAACTTTTTGATTTTTTATGAAAAAATATGTATTAAAAATTATATAAATTAGTGTGTAGGGAAAATTAGGATTGAGAGTTGTGCAGCCGTAATTTTTGACTTTTGGTGAATAATAATAAATTTTTAACTTTTTGAGTAATTTTTTGATTTTTTGACTTTTTGACAACTTCCCAAACTTGGCCTTACTTAAATTTGGAAAATGGTTGAGAGCTCGACAAATTGGCTCGAATTTTGGCTCGAAAGAGAAGAGAGGGGAAGAGGAGGAGAGAGGGAGAAAGAGAGAGGAGAGGGCTCGTCGCAGCTCGCCGATCGTCTGTCTCTACCCAGCCCCGCCTGCCCAGCCCATCCGCGTCTGCCCGATCGTGCCGTCGCAGCCCCGCCGCAGCTCGCCCCGCGCAGCCCCGCCGCAGTTCTCCTCCCTCCTCCTCCCGATTTTTATGGCCCCCTCCCCTCCAGTTCTCCTCCCTCCTCCCCCCTCCTTTTTCCTCCTCCCTTCTCTTCTTCTCCCTTCTTCTTCTTCTTCTTCGTTCTGCAAAACCAGGAAAAAAGAAAAAAAGAAAAGAAAAAAAAAAAATGGACACCAAAACGATATCGTTTTGGTGTCGAGCCAAATGTCGAGCCATGAAATTCGGGCTATGTAGCATGGTCCCTTAAATTTTGATAGTAAATTTTTTTAAAAATAAACTGAATATCTAAAAATTAAAAGAATGACATTTTTTATTTTTCCTTTTAACTATCAAATTTCAGCGTACAATAAATTGTATTAGGCCAAGTTTGGCATCCTTAAAAAAATTCAAAAAGTCAAAAAGTCACTATTCTATTTAAGTCACCTCATCTTATTTAAGTCACATCACCTCTCTAACACATCACTTCAAACCCAACCCAACCCAACCCAAATCCAACCCATATTTCATAAAAAGTCAAAAAATACACTTATTTAGTCTTCCCAAACTAATAAGCCCCATATATATGACTTGACAAGAAGAAAACTGGCAATTGCTTTTAATGGAATAAAGTAGTGTAAGAGCTAGAGCTAAGAAACTCATAATGTGGAAAATGGTGGTAACATTTATCAATACCTGCAACTAGCCTGGGCTGGTAGCTTAGAGGAAAAAATAATGGATTAAATGGATGATAGTTATGGTCCAACAACCATTGTGTCCTCCCCACTTGGAAATGCTATGAACTATAATTTCTACTATCAATGTTCATCAATGATTAAAATTGAATGAACCATGCATTCCCAGCAAACTTTCTACTATCAAACAACAATTTCTTTATGAAAATGAAAATTGTTTTTTTAAAAAAAAATTGTTATTGCATAAAAGTTCTATTTTATTTTGGCTTTTTGGCTAATTATAATTTTTTTAGTATTTATCAAACACATCAGTAGATGACCCAAATTTTTTATATAAAAAAAAAAAAATCACTTTTTTTTTTTTATTTTTAAAAGAAAAAATCATTACACTAAAGTTAAAACTAAGTGGGAAAAAAAAAAACTTGCCAAAGGAAGTCTAAGTAAAGTTGCAAAATATAGTATAACAAATATGGAAATTAAAAATGCTTCTAGGCATGCTTGAAGGGGGTATACTTGGAGGCTTTTGTTGAGAATGTTATTGACTAGGAATTACCCAAAACAACAAAAAAACTAAAACGTTATCCTTCATGCATTGACATGTGTTGGGTGATTATTATTGTTATTATTATTACAAAAATGATTGGGAGCTTTAATAAAGGAGAGCTCTAATGGGGATGAGTCGTACTGTGATGTGATATTTTGCCTTTGTTTTTTTTTTCAGTAGTGATTCATTCCCTAAAACTAGAGTTCTAATTGAGCGCTAATGATGTGGAAAATCAAAAAAATAAAAATAAAAATACAAGGCCAAAATATCATATCAGATGGGATCCATGCACACATTAGAGCTATTAGAGCTCATTTTCTAGAGCTCCCAAGCATTTTTTATTTATTTATTTATTTCCTGTCACATCATTAGACCTCAATTAGAGTTTCAAAGTTAGGAGATGTATCATTATTCTTATTATTATTATTATATAAACCTTTATTAACCCAAAAAAAAAATCATCGTGAATAGTCAACACATACTAATCTGATGTGTTAGACTATAAATGAACAAAAGAGATTAGCTGGGGAAAACAAAGGATAAAGATCAGATGAAAGATCCATAGAAATCCAAATATCTTTTATTATAAGGAATATAAAATAAATATTGTGGCAAAATGTCTTAAATTTGAGCTTTGTGAGATAAGCAAAGATTAGGATGTTGGACCCTTCAAACATTAGTTTAAAACTATGTACAATGGTTAACTTTATTTAATTATCGGCTAACCAATGTGTTATGAGCAATGTGACATGATCAACTCTAAGCTGAGCTCGTGGCCTAACCCAATTGGTCGAGAAGATTCTACAAATCATGCCTACCGTTAACCATATCCAAATTAACTTATTGACTAATATTTAATTTTGGATAAAATTTGAGATTAAAATATTATTCACGATGGACCGGGCTCCTCCAGGGAGGCATGGGGTTTCGTCACAAGCTAAATGTGTAAATTTTTTATAGCAAAAATGTGATTTTCAATCCCATGAAAGAGTTTGATGGCTTCATAGCTGTTTTTGGGAAAAATATCTTCAAAATGCAGTGTTGTTAGTATTGTCAAATCAAAATGTTGATTGTAATTTGTGTATACCATTCATTATAGAAGGGGGTCCAAAGATCTTTTTGGTCAACTTATAATATTTAAGTTTTTATTTTTTTTTATCAGTAAAAGAAAATTTTATTGATAAATAAGATTATGCAAAAGATATCAAATATATATCAACAAAGAGGAGTCAAGTGCTTAAAATATCATAGCCAAAAGCTTTTCGATCTCAACTAGGTTGATATTTAAGAAAGAAAGTCAATTTTGAACTTTGATCATGTCTATCAAGAGAGAAACAAACGTATTGCTGACATTTTATTTAATGAGGCCTTCAAATTGAATGGATTTTGATATTTCATTTTAGTAATTGAAGATATTAGGAGAATTAGCATTGGTTTGACATAATGAGTCGGGGCTAAAATAGATACACAAAAGGCAAAATAAAATTTTTAATCTCAGACTAAAAAATATCATATTTAAATCAAAATTATTTTATTTTTTCTTTCATAAAAGTCAAAAAAACTAAAAAATTTATCCCAAATGAGACTTTTTAGCCCTAGATTAAAATAGTCAAAAAAATTAAAAAATCAACTCATATCCTAAACGGAGCCTTTATACTTGATTCCACCCATATCCTAAACGAAGCCTTACTTACTTGATTCATTTCTTAACCCAAAAAAGAAAACAAGAAAAAAAAATGAAAAGCAATCTTTGACAACTATTGTTAATTAATTCCTAAATTATTCATGGTGCTTTAGTCTCAAAAGCATTCTCTTAATTATAATATAAAATTACACATAAAATTAGCGGGTAAATTACTAATAGGTCTTAACAATTGGATTTAATTTCTATAAAATCCTATTGAAAATAAGTCTC
Source organism: Camellia granthamiana (assembly GCA_036172215.1). Lineage (NCBI taxonomy): Eukaryota > Viridiplantae > Streptophyta > Magnoliopsida > Ericales > Theaceae > Camellia > Camellia granthamiana. The sequence goes on from CM069905.1 coordinate 14,479,544, forward strand.
GATAAAATTGTCATTAAAAATAATTTTTTGTGTCAATTTTTTATACATGTCGCTAAAAATTGGCAATTAGTGACTTTTTTTGTCATGATTTTTATAAATTGTTACTAAAACTTACAATTAGAGACCTTTTTTTATAACAAATTTTTCTCATAAGACCTATTACATAATAAATCTACTTATTAGGACTTACATGTAAGTATTTCTATTTTAGCTTGATGGTGACAAATAATGAGAGATCATGTCTTGGTCATCTCCTCCAAAAAAAATTTGACAAGCGCAATAACTAATCAATTTAAAACAATTAAAGTTCAAAATTGGAGGATTAGGCCGGTGCCGGTGTTAATACAAGTATTTTATTTAGAGAGAGAGAGAGATTATGGAGAAATTAGCTTTAGTCACATATACCTTTTGTCCTACCTCCAACATCACCTTATGCTTAATATATATATATATATAAGTAATATTTGGTTTTCCTCCTCATACTGGGGCCAAGAGGTGACCTTTAATGACTAGTCTCTTTGTTTGGAAACAAACTATCATTTAAAAACAAATCCAATATAATAACAAACTCTACTATGCCTAGTAGTTACAAAATTATCTTAAAGTAAATAGCTATATGAGTTTATTAATCAACTATGAGCCCATATCTCGATTATGCATGTGATCCATTCATCTCACTATTAATATCTGATCATATTTTTTTCATGATTTGATGAGCCTTACAAATTAAATGATTTAAATTACTAAAATATGTCAGAAGTAAGCCTCCCATAATTAGTCAAATAAGTCAATTTTATAAATTAAAAGTTACTAAATGGGAAAATTACATCTCAGCGTCAATAAAAAGTAACTATAAAAAGATAATAGACATTATAAATATTAATATCACCCCCCTTTCCTAAATGAATGGTAATTTCCCCTTACTAAATTAACTTCTTGAAGGCTGAATAGTATTAGTAAGCTTTTTGATGATGACTTGACCAATCATTAGATACAAATCAGAGTTGTTAAACATCAAAACTGACGGGGAGATTAGGTGATCAACACAAGTTTTGGTGAGGATGGTATTAATCATTCCCCCCCCCCCCCCCCCCCCCCCCCCCCCCCCCCCCCCCACACACACACACGCACACACGCACGTATAGGCACAAATTTGTGGATGAAGTCTACAACTTTTTGAAGCAGCATTTCTACTTACAAAGAATTCAATCACAGAAAAACATTTTAGATTAAGGCCTCGTTTGGGAATAGGTTAATTTAGTAATTTTTTGGTTATTTGGCTAAAATATAAGCTAAAAAAAATTAGTATGTTTGAGATGATTTTTTGATTTTTTACGAAAAGATGTGCAAAAAGTAGAGAGAAAAGAGAAATTTTGACTTTTTGATATGGGTTGTTAGCTTTTTGGCTAACTTTTTAACTTTTTGACTAAAAATGAGGGTTCCCAAAAACGTGTAGGATCTATACCTATACACGTAAGTATTTAGGATACTTTTCTGTTGTTGAATTTTAAGAGTAAAGGATTTTGTCTTCAAAATTTATATTTCTCTATTTTTAAAAATGATAAGAACATATAAATCAAACACAAAATGATTTATAGACCTATACATTATTATGGAGCTTATGCATTGTGAGATTCATAGTTATGTGAGTGTACCAGACACACAATATATAACAATATTGTGGGATTCATAGTTATATGAGTATCTGTGATCTATTCTGTATTTAGTTAATGTTGGTAGGTAGCATTGGATTTTCATTTGTGCCATTATATATTACAATTTTTTTTTTCCCGATATTTCTATTTTTTGTGGTTGAGAGTGAATTAAAACAATGCATTATACTACTTAAGACTTTTATGAGAACAATAACTTTGCTTGGTTCCTGTTTTCAAAAAACACTTTTCAGAAAATTTTACTTTCTTGTTTTTCGTGTTTTTTTGTTTTTACTGAATTTTTTTTAATATTTTAAGCAAATTTTTTTACTTTTTAGACATACCTAACATAAATATACCTAAAAAGTAAAAAATTTGTGAAAAAAACTTTTAAAAATTCCCTAAATACCAAAAATATAAAAAAAAATACGAGAATTCAGTACATTTTATGTATTTTTATGTATTTATTAATTTTTTAAAATATTTTTTCACAAATTTTTTACTTTTTAGATACATCTAAGTAAGGTGAATCTAAAAAAGTAAAAAAAATATTTAAAATTTTAAAAATATTCACTAAAAACAAAAAAATACGAAAATCAAAAAACTCAATTTTCAAAAAACTCAAACCAAACACACCGAATGATGCTAGCTGCAAGCTCTCAAGGCCTACCAAAGAACCTCATTATAGATGGAAAATATATATAATCACCATCCATTATAATTAAATTAAATTTTAAAGTATTTGTTACTCGATGGTTCAAGTATTTGTTATGTGGGAACTATTATTATTCTTAAGATATATTGAGTTTTATATTTATATCTGATTGGTTATGTGAATCTATAAAGAAATTGAAAAAAAGTTAAATTCATCTTGTGACTAATATATATGCATAAAAACAGTGTTTTGGAACACAAGATTGATCAACAATGAAAACTTGAAAAGTTATGATTAGTTCAAGAGAAATATATATGCTTAGCAATCATTTCCTAAATGATTTGCCCCTCTGGAGATAAAAAGTACACAAAATTTAAGGACCCTCCAAGCCAAACATGATCATATAATTACAGTAATAATATGCTTTTTTGAGCTTTTTTGGGTGATGTGATCTGGGTGCCATTACTACCCTCACTAGTTTGCTTATGAGGATTCTCCAAATTTAATCATTCCCTAACCCCATTATTTCTTTTTTTTAGATAAAATTAATGATCAATTGTGGCCATGGCACAATACTTGCATGAAATAATTTAGTCATTCATTCCATAGGTGTTTCCAATCATTGTTTTTCAAAATTTTGAGACAGACGCATGAGCGAATATACATGTAATTAAAAATTTGTATTAATAAAATTTACAATGCAATTAATATTTTTTAAAAAGAAAATCTTGTGAGAGCTGGTATTAATAAATGTATGCAATTTGTCAATGAAGAAATCTATTTTCTTTAGGTTCCAAGAAGCCAAATTGATTTTAAGAATCCGACAATTTTTATTTTATTTTATAATAAGGGTTAAAAGAAAACATCCATGGCCAGCAAAAAAATTTACAACTTTTTAAGAGCTTTTCAAGTTGGCAATGTGGGGTTGAAAAGCTTTTAAATGATGCGAGAGTTGTGCATTCATGATCACTTTCAATTAATTAGGCATTAAACTACTCTGTATTAGGCTTCCCAAAACTAATCATTGTTAAGAATGTGTTAAAGAGTATTTTTTACATTTGGAGAAGGCAACTCGTATCAAGTTTTTTATTTTTTATTTTGACAAAAGCAATGGGGAAAAAAAATTCACAAATGGAGGCTCAAGCCTTTGGTTTTATTGTCTTTTTGAGTTTATTTTATGTTAGGAATATTCATGATTAGTGTTTTTATAGGTTTGGGAATCTCTACATATATAGGCTAAGCAATTCTCTTTTCTTTCCAATACAATATATGATTTCTAATTAAAATGTGTTAATTTGGGCAATGGATTAGTTAATTTGGTCACTAAACGAGCTCTAATGATTAGACTTTGAGGGCCGCCATTAGATTAACTTATGCTATTATGTTCGTTTGTAACGACTGATTTGAAGACGATTCCCAAACCTAAACAGTTAATTGGAAGAAACAATAAAGAAGACGATTAATTGGAAGAAACTAAACAGTTAGAAACAGGATACAACATAACGATGGCTCTGATACCATTCACGCGGAAGTAGCAACAAACATGAAGAACATGGATTACGAAATCAAAGATGAAACAATTTAAACACAGAATTGGAACGCACAAACCAAAATATACTTAAAAATCAAATCATTAAAACATTTTTAGTTCATTACAGAAAATAACTTGCACTTACACTTGTTGTAATCTGCAAGGATCTTTAATTGGAAGAACAGGAAAGATAGACTTCACTCAGAGCACTCTGGTTTCTTTTAGACTTACAATTTTAAAAGAAAATTTTCGAATGCCCCAATGGATACATTTGATTACAATATATATATGCAATAAAACTAACTATGCAGCATGTGAAGGCAGCACTATGCAGCCTGTGAGTTGGCTGAATGATGAAGGCAGCACTATGCAGCATGTGAGTTGGCTGAATGATGAAGGCAGCTGGCAGCATGAGGAATTAAACAGGGCTGTCGGTTGCTTTCGGCTGATTGATTGAGCAGCTTTAACAAAAGTTGATGAACAGTAATTTCACTATTCATTACTTTCGGTGGAGCATGTGAGTAAAGGAATCAGAATAAATACAGATTGACAGCTTTTCTCAAAAGAGTATTGATTGAAGTCAATTTTGCATTTATAAAGAATCCTATGTTGATTTCTCAGGCAAATGGGTCCTGAGCATCTTGAAACTCGGGATGATCCAGTTGATTGGTTGATTCTTCAGAACTGTTTGAACTGGCTGAGCTATCTTCTAGATTGGACTGTTGGGCCGGTGCAGGAGATGGTTCATTCTTTAAATGGGCTTGGGCCTGATCTACCAGGAGATGGGCCATCTGAAGAAGCTGATCACTAGTGGATCCAGGTTGAACAATGGGCTGAGCAGGAGATGAAATGGGCTTAGCCTTTGATTTGGATTTTGACTTGGGCTTTGAATGATCCTTGGGCTGGTCCGAAACTATTGGAACTGTGGACTTTCCTTTGGATTTGAATGATTTGGGCTTGGAGCCACTAGATGAGGGGCTTCCAAGATTGACTGGAGGAAGACTGGGCTGGCTTCCTGGACTGACTACAGCAATTGGGTTCTGCTGGGCTTTGACTATTGCAGGAGTTGGGGCACATTTATCAGGAGGAAATTCCTCATAAACAATTTCAATAATCCTGGGCACATTGAACTTAGCCCACCATTTAACGGAGTGTTGGCGAATAATTATGTTATCATCAATCCCATAATGCCATTTGAATATCCATGGGATTTTGTATTTGGATATAAAAGTGAGCAATATAGGAAATTGTTGTTGATGAGCAGTGAATGGGTAAACAGCAGCAAAATAGGCAATTGTTTCATTGAGAGAACTGGGGAGAATATCTGAAATGGCACCATAATGACTCCACCATCTCAGAAACCAGGTTGGTAACTCGGATTTGAATTTTTGATCAAAGGAGATGAACCAGGAATGACTAAATGACTCATTTTGATATAAGAACAATTTAAACCAAGCATCAACATAATCATGATAATTATATTGAATAGAATGACCAGGGAGATCACGAAGCAGATTAGGATTGCCCCATTCTGCTAAGGAAACAATATTGTGAATGTAAAGTGAATGATATAGGATCTTGTAAGCATATACTCGATCCTGAATTGGTTTGATTAAAATGGAATGGTGGTTGTGTAGAATGTCTTTGTAATAGGAGAGATTTTTCTCTGGAGGTGAAGAAAGGAAATGACATCCAGAGCCAAAATGGAATTGAGCAATTTCATTAATGGTTTGACTTCGAGGGTGACTAGGTTCTTTGTAGAACAGGTTAGTAACATGGGATTTGGTATACTCAGTTCGAAAAGGGCGAACTTGATTGATTGGAAGTGGAGTAACTGAAACGGATTGGCTAGAGGCAAAAGGGTCATTAGCCAATGCAGATGAATAATCAGGACGGTGAATAGTACCAAGAGTATGATATCGGTTAATTAGGTCAATAGATTTGGATGGATGAACTGACTCCAAAGGAGGAGGAACCATGAGTTGATTAGGTTTACTGGAACCAGAAGAGGGAACCAAAGCCTTTGAAGGAGGCCTTAGGCGAGACATCTGTGAAATAGGGAACAAAGATTAGCAACCAGAAAGAAGATCTAAATAATTCTGGTAATAGAACAAATCATTGTAGTAATTATGTCGTAAAACACGACGAGCTTGTAACTGTTGGTGATTGATATATTGGGCTCGTTTAGTAGGAGGTCTGGCTGATTTAAGATGGTTAATACGGCGGTTAACTTGCTTGATCAGGGTTTGGTAATGGGTAATTTGGGTTTTAACATAAGAGATATGTGGAGTAGCACTCATCCCTTACCCCCCTGTAAAAATTCCCGGGTAAGAAAATCAGGAAGGGAATTTTGACAACCAGGTATGTAAGTAATGTCAAAATCAAAAATACTTAAAATAGATTGCCAACGAGCAAAGATTTGTTTGCTGGCAAGATTTTGAACATCTTTTTCTAAAACATATTTAGCAGATTTACAATCAACTCGAAGTAAAAATTTTTGATTTAAAATATCATCTTGAAATTTTTGAATACATAAAACAGTAGATAAAATTTCTTTTTTAATAGTACTATAATTTAATTGTGTTTTATTCCAGACACCAGAATGATAACGGACAATTTGTTCAGGTGATTGAGGAGTGACTTTCTGAAGAAGAATGCCACCATAACCAATATCAGAAGCATCAGTTTGAATAATTTTGAATGAGTTCTCAGTAGGAATACCAAGACAAGGAAGGGACTTAACATATTGTTTGACCTGTTGAACAACAGCAGTATGTGCAGAAGACCAAGGAGGAGGATTATCTTTTAACCGATCGAACAGAGGTTGACAGATTTTCCTAAGGTCTTGATAGAAGTCAGCAATGTAATTGAGGGAACCTAAGAACCGTTGTAATTGAGTTTTATCAAGAATTTCATCGGGAAACTTAGACGCAAATTCAATAGAGCGACTAATAGGAAGAATAGTATTATGATGAATATCATATCCTAAAAACCTAACTTTAGTTTGAAATAATTTAATCTTAGGAGCAGAAATGACAAGACCATGACTTTTAATTGTATAAAAGAATGCAGTTAAATGTTTCCAATGTTCACTAATGGATTTGGAAAAAATTAATATGTCATCAATGTAAACAATTGAAAAATGACTAAATGGGTTGAATATATCATTCATGATGTGTTGAAATTCACTAGGAGCATTTTTTAATCCAAATGGCATGACATTCCATTCATATTGACCAAAGGGTGTATTAAAAGCAGTTTTATATCTATCTTTAGGGTGAATTTGGATTTGCCAAAAACCACTTTTTAAATCAAATTTACTAAAAATAACAGCTTGATTAAGTCTTTTAATTAAATCTTTTTTATTAGGAATAGGATATCGAATCCATTCAAGAACAGCATTTAATGGTTTATAATTAATAACTAGGCGAAGAACGCCCCGTTCTAATTCAGCATTTTTATTAACATAAAAAGCAGGACAAGACCATGGTGATTTACTTGGACTAATTATTTTATTTTTCAATAATTCATTAATTTCTTTTTTACACATTTCTAATAGGTCAAAATTCATCTGGATAGGTCGAGATTTAGTAGGAATTTGTTTTTCATTAAAACCTTTAATATATGGTAATGTAACTACATGTTTTTTCCTATGCCAAAATGCAGTAG
>CM069905.1:14487250-14783688 GCA_036172215.1 Camellia granthamiana
TAGAGGACTGACTTAGGCGTCAGAGGGCTGCCAACCGTTCAACGACTAGGGTGTTTTGTCTTGTAGATGGCAATCGCTTTTGTCTTGTAGATGGTAATCGCATGGTGGTGCTGATCATCTTCTTCGTAGGGTTTCTTCATCAACAAGTACATGATTTTTTCTGTGTCTGTACAATTGGCGCTATCTGTGGAAACAAAATAATTCAATGAAGAGATTAAACCATTCACAATGATCATGCAATTTGTTATTCCAATTGATGATCATGCAATTCATGATTCCACTTACGTGATCTGACACTAAGATCACCAAAAACAAAACAGATGTAATATTTTTGCATTGGTGTTGGTATGCATCAAGATTTATTAGGTGAAGCCATTTAAATAATGTATTGTAGATAGAGCAATTCTTTTTTAGCCGCATGTATAGCGATCCACTGCAATGTGCCAATCACATCATATTGTTGGAGCACGAATAGGGTTCTTTCTTCAATAATACCATTAACTAAATGTACAAGCACAGATGCAACAAGACCGAAAGATCAGCTGGTACTCTAATTCAAGACGGAAGTCATCCTCTCTGAACAGCAAAGACTGAAACGAAGCCTTATGAATTTGCAATTATTAGCTTCACAAAGACGAACAGATAAGTTGCAAAACTTAAATTTGTTATGCAACTTTTCTATACTTGCACCTGGAATAAGGTCCTAAGAGGAGTCCATGTGATCAATTTCAAGAAATCAATAGAATATTGAATTCGAATTTGTAATCCATGTGTGTAACAACCCTCGTACTGATTATCGATAAACTACTGAATTAGCTACTAGTTACTGCTAAACTGAACTGATAATGACTGATAATTGAATTAACTGAAGTACTGAATGGACTGATTGAAATCGAAACTGAAAATTGAATAAGTTTATCTATTGAATTGCATATTGCATTTGTTTGATCGATTGATTATCTGTTTGAATTAATATGTTTAAACTGCTAATTGAAGGCCTTATCGGCGACCGAACTGAAAACTGTTTAGTGTTTCATGATCAGTAGAATTTATCTGATTTTATGGTATATTTACCCAACATGTGATTAGGTATGATTAAACTAGATAAAATATTGATAAATGCAAAGTTTGACTTAATTACCATATTACCACTCTTAGTGGGCCACTTAGAATAATATATTAGGCCTTATTACATGTTGATCAAAAGCTTTTCTTCAGCCATTTCCTGTCTAAACCGAAATTAGAGTGAGGAGAAGGGAGAGGTTTGAGTGTTCTTGAGAATTTAGCTTTTGACATCTTGAAGGAGATTAAAGTATACTTGCTAATTTAGCTCATAAACCTTGAATACAAGACTTAGGTAAGAAAATCTATCTTCTTCTTGTTGTCTCAAGCTTCATCTTGCATGTTCTAGGCTCCATTGTAGAATCAAGCCATGATTTAGTACATAAGAGGTTGAATTATGCTTGAATTCATGCATACATGGCCATTTTGGTGCATTTTGAAGTTGAATTCATGATGGATTGTACATGTATGCTCATATTTCTAACAAAGTTCATGTTTTCATTTTGTTTTCCAACTATTGAGCTCATTGGAGCAAGATTTGAACATTGAATTTGGTTAAAAACTCATGCATGTCATGTTTGCATGTTGTTCTTGAAAATTAGTTTGAAATTGAGTTTAACTGAAACACCCTTGGGCCTTGATTTCTTAAATTGAGCTTTAAAACGTGTTATTCTATATGTTTGAAAGAGTTTTCCAGAAAATGGGCCCAAGAGGATCGAATTGGGAGCATCAAAGGTGAGTTTTGAACTTGGAACACAACCTGCATTTTTCCAGATTTTTGTCTTCCGCTCAAGCGGGGGAAGTGCCGCTCGAGCGGGGAAATCAAGCTCTCAGCATTTTTTTTGACCTGTGTTGCAGTCCGCTCGAGCGGAGAAATGCGCGCTCGAGCGGAGAAATCGAGCATCCAGCATCTTGCACTGTTCATCAGTCCGCTCGAGCGGAGGAATGTGCGCTCGAGCGGAGGATTGTGTGTCACGCTCGAGCGGGGAAGTTGACGCTCGAGCGGGGGACCTTTGTTTTGCTTGTCCGCTCGAGCGGGGAAACCTGCGCTCGAGCGGAGACCCTGTTTCACTGAAAATTCTGAAATTGTTTTCCTATGCGCATCTTTGCATCCTCATTCCATCCTAGGCATTCTTAGGCCTAGTTTAAGACATCTTAATGAGGATAGATGTAGAAACACACCGAGGCATAATAGGGAGTTAATTATTATACTTCCCAACTGTTAAACTTAGAGTGTGTTCAATTTGTTAACTGTTTTAGGGTTGGCTCTCGGGGACGCGCTCTAGCTGCTATAGCCCAATCTCTGTGAGTAACAATTGTGTAAAGATATGTTCAAATGGTTATCTTTTGAATACTGAACTGAACCGTTTATTGAACTGATATTATTTATTGAATGAATGTATGTCCTGTATTCTGAACTGTATTGTGGCATCCTTAGCACTTACTGTTTTACTGTACTGTTACAGAGCTCTGTCGGTTCCCTTGTGGAACCATACTGTTTGTTGATTGATGGCCATCATTACTGTGGGGGTCTGCTAAGACCCGGTCCTTTTTGGACCTACTGTTTATAGGCTAATGGGTGTACCACATATGACTGATTGATTAAAATACTGAAAGACTAAAATACTGTTTAATGAACTGATTTCATTACTGTAAGGACATTCGTTCACAACCTCTTTACGCATTATGTTATTCACTGGGCTTTAGCTCACTGTTTATATATATATGTAGGTTCTCAGCAGTCAGACCGGAGCTAGGAGCGTGGGGTAGGTCCCCAGTTTTGTCAAGCCAGCCTATGTGCCTCACTGTGAGGTTCCGAGTTGCCATGCTATGGCTTAGGGTGTTTTTGTGTCCCCATCGGTCTCCTTACTGTTTTTGTACTACTGTATAGACTGTCTACTGTTTTACTGTACTGCTATCGAGGGATTAGGTCCCCGTACCGAATGTTTGTGTATGATTGTATAGACTGTATATAGACTGTACTTGTTAATGACCCGGAATCGTAACATCATAATTATCAGTAATTAATTACGTTTTAGCATGACTAAATTGATGAATATTTGTTTGAATAGAAAAAATATCTGTTGGAATTATGACTTTGGGACTGAAATTGATGACCGTAATGGATTCAGAAAATAAAATTAAAAATGTCTATGTGATATCGAGAATTTTTTAGAACCATCTGAATCGATAAATTGAAAACTGAAATTTATCTGAATCGCTAAGTCTTGTTTGGCACCCGTTTTTGGTTCAAATTGGTTTATATGATATATATGTGTTATGAGATAAGGATAGTGGATTATTGACTCAAAAAGACCAAATGAAAAAGAAAGAAAAATCTGGAAGAAAGGAGAGAGAGAGAGAGGAGAGAGAGAGAGAGAATTCGGGGAAGAAGAGAAGCAAGGGAGAAGAAGAGAGAAAGAAAAGGAGAAAGGGGGAATTCAAGCTTAGAGTCTCCAAATAGAAGTGATCAAGGTAAGATTTCATGAAAGTGATTGTTGATTTTTGATAATTAGCTTGTTGATCTCAAGAGTATGGCTTTAAATGGCATGATTCAAGTTTATTTAGCATGTTTTTGAGGGAAACCTCCATGGATGTTTAGAAATGAAGCTTCTATGTTTAAGTTTATAATTTTCATCTCAATTTATGGGTTGATCTTATGTATGATGCAAATGGGTTTGATTAAAGATGTTTAGTTAAATTATGATGTTGATCAAGTGTTTTTGGGACTTGGATTTCATGAATGCTAAAATGGATTTTGTAAATGGAAGTTTGAAAGAGGGAAGAAGAACCCAGAATTCGGATTTTGCTCTGTCCGCTCGAGCGGAGAGAAGCACGCTCGAGCGGAGAAGAAATCGACCTTCCAGCAGTTTTGAAAGATTGTTCAGTCCGCTCGAGTGGACAAGGTGGACGCTCGAGCGGGAAGGCCATTTTCAGGAAAATTTTGGGAAAGTTGTTCTGTATGCCTTTTGACATGATAATTACATCTTTTAGCATCTTATGAGCATGAATTAAAGTAAAGGAAGATTGGAATGAGCATGAAATGAATGTGAAAGAAGAAAGGACATGGCATGAATTATGTAATTTGATGATGATATATGACAAGAAACGTGTTATACTGTTGATGTTATAGGTCAAATCTCGAAGACCGTGCCACCAGTTTCAGAAACCCACTGTAAGTAACATTACTGTAAAAAATATGTCATTATGAATTATATTCCAAAAGTGTTATGAGTTGATATGATATGTTTTAAAATGTGAATTTAACTGTGAATGAATGATTATTATGATATGGTTTCTGATATGGTATTTTGTTTCTGTAAACGAATGTTTTATTTGTAAATCTAGTATGGCACTTACAGATAGTCCCAAGTCATGGGGGACGGCATGAAAATGCATGGTCCATGACTAGTCCCAAGTCATGGGGGACGCATGAAAATGCGGGACCATGACTAGTCGTTAATTCGACGTTATGAAAAGGTGTTTAATCGGTGTACGGACCGGTTAAACTAGTCGTTAATTCGACGTTATGAAAATGTGTTTAATCGGTGTACGGACCGGTTACTCTAGTCGTTAGTCGACGTTATGAAAAAAGTTATGTTTTACCACCGACGGTCTCTGAACGGGTGGCTATGTGTATGAAAAGATTATGTTTTACCACCGACGGTCTATGAACGGGTTGGCTATGTGTATGAATAGGTTATGTTTTACCACCGACGGTCTATGAACGGGTGGCTATGTGTATGAAAAGGTTATGTTTTACCACCGACGGACTCTGAACGAGTGGCTACGTGTATGAAACGGTTATGAAAATGTTACGAAAAGGTTACTAAAAGGTTATGGCATATGTCGATCTGTATATTCTTATATGAATACTGTTGACTGTTTATTGAGGTATGATGAATGTATACTTACGGATTTATGGTTGAATGAAAACGTGGGATTTATTTTACTTTAATGTTACTTGCTGAGCTTTAGCTCATTGTTTGTATTTATATGGATTATAGGTGAGCATCCGGGAAGCCAAGGCCCAGGCGGAGTCTTGACCGAGCCGCCGTTTTGAAGCCTACCAGTTTTGTGTGCCTCCGAGTTGAGGCTAGGCCTGTAAGGCCATTGTGAGTTCCTGTTTTGTTTTGTTGAACAGTTGTAACTGAATGAGATGTGTTGTATATGGTTGATGATCACCTGTATGTAATGTTAAGATAGTGGGTAATTAACTCCTTTTGGCATATAAGTGTATGTTCATATAAATGCACAGCTCTTTGGACTATTAGTTTCTTTATTTCGCTTCCGCGAGCCCCGTTTATTTATGTTTTATACAGTAAGGCCTGTGGTAATCTAGGATTACCGGCCAGTTGCGTCGCCAAACTTTTAGGGGCGGGTTTTGGGGCGTGACAGTACTGTTCTGATCTATATGAATGCATGAAAAATGTTTTTGGCATACAGATTTTCACAGCTCAATGGACACTAGTTATTTACTGTAGTGGCTTCCGCCAGGCCCTGTACTCTGTTTAACTGTACTACTGTTCAGCAGGCCTTCGGTAATCTCGGATTACTGGCCAGTTACGGTACTAAACCCATAGGGCCGGGTTTGGGGTCGTGACAGAGTGGTAGGCTCAGCATAAACCGATATGGACAAATCTTGCGATAACAAAATAGGTTTTTGATTAAATTTTCAGAACGCGTGGATTTTTATGCATGAAGATATTTTATTATGTGTGGTGCTGGACTTTTGTTATCTATAAAGCATGGATTTTATGCATTGAGTTTAGAGATATTATTATCAATTATTATATTGGATTTTTATTATCTGCAGAGCACGGAGTTTTATATACTATTATTTCGACTATGAAGATATGGAAGATCAATTATTATATTGGATTTTTGGTTATCTATAGGGCATGAATTTTATGTATTATTACTCTGGCCATGAAGAATTTTTATATACCGAATGTGGATGGAGACCGTTATTTGGTCAAATATGCTAAAATGGAGTCCACCCTTTATAGATCAAGGGGACAAGATGAATTACGTGGCCCCTTGATTAAAAATTTAAGAATCTTTACCGAGCGGCATTTTGCTCAGCAAAATAGGTTGGTCAAAAATCTTCGTCGAGCGGGTTTTGCTCAGTAAAGTGAGTTGGTTGGAGGATTTTTTCTAACTTCGAAAATCTTCGCCGAGCAAGTTCTACTCAGTAAAGTAAATTGGAGGGTTTTGCCGAGCTAGTTTTTGCTTGGCAAAATAAGTTGGTGGTTTGTCTAACTTTGGCATTCCTTGCCGAACGGGTTTTACTCGGCAAGAAGTAAGTTGGTGGGTTTGTCCAACAGTGGGATTCTTTACTGAGCAGATTTTGCTCGCCAAAAAGCAAGTTGGTATTTTGGTAGTTCCTAACATTGTTTGCAATAATTACTAGCAAGATTAGGCATTCTCAAAATAAATCCTAGCAAGATTAGGTATTGTCGAAATAAATTCTAACAAGATTAAGCATTTTAGAATAAGCCCTACCACTCATGTATTTTTAGCTAGAACAACAGAAAGTTTCCCACTATTTCACCAGGTCCAAGAGAATGAAAGCTCAAGAACAATTGAGATGGAATAAAAATAATCACAGAAATTATATGAGTCTCGACAATGTCACATGGCAGAATTATGGATTATCGCGTATTTGACAGTAGTTAAATCATTATCAAACATTGTATTAGTATTTTATGTTATGCAAAACTCATCAAGAGATGAAAGCTTATTAATATAAAAAACCCTAAACAACTGAAGATTGTTTAGGATATAACTTCTGGAACATTGAAACTAATTGATAAGCACGTCACTGGATATTATAAATAGGCAACACCCCTATGGATTGAGGTAGAGAATTTATCTTTATAAATTAATCATTAAATATTTTGATAATATTGGAATACTGACTTGAGCGTCGAAGAACTCCCGACCGTTCAACGACTGAAAATGTTTTGTCTTGTGGATAGCGATTGCATAATGATGTTGATCATCTTCTTCATTGAATTCTTTAATTAAGCCTTGTTTGGAAACAGGTTATTTTAATACATTTTTGACTTTTTACGAAAAGATGTATAGAAAAATAGAAAGAGTGATGTGACAACTTATAATGATTTTTTTAACTAAAATATATATTTGACATAATTTTTCTATGTTGGTACGTATAATCATCATGATAAACAAAAATTGACAATATGATATAAAATGGATAACAAACAAGACCCAAAATTCACCTATCCAACACTTTCTTTGCCTTAATCAGTCACCCATCTATATGAGTCCGGATCCTCTCCAGCCAAGGGATCCATCCGGTCCTCCGGTCAAGGGCCACGATTTGGCCACGTGGCCCATTTGAAGATCTACGGCTCAGATTATAAAAAAAAAAAAATTCGTTTTTCACCAAAAACTTCTTCTTCCCTGAGGAATTCTGCGTTTTTTTCTTCTTGAAGATTGAAATTGCTAAAATCATTTGAAGATTTTTTGAAGATTCCGTGTTCAGAATTTCCGTGTTCAGATTTTGAAGATTTTGAAGATTTTTCATTTGAAGATTTTTTGAAGATTCCTCTGGGTTCAGAAATTCCACAAATCCTCAAAATTGAAATTCAAAATTTTTTTCTTCTTGAAGATTTTTCTGGAGAGGAATTTTTTGAACAGAATTTTCATCTCATATTTTGGAAGAAGAAACAGAAGAAAAATCAAGATGATGAAGATTTGTAGATCCGGATCTGCAGAGGAATTTTTTTTTTTTTTTGATGAAGATGATGATGATGTTGAAGATGTTGAAGATGATGAAGATGATGATGATGTTGAAGATGTTGAAGATGATGAAGATTTGATGCGTTTTTTCTGCAGATGATCTTGATGATCTTCAATAGATAGATGATGAAGGTGTTGAAGATGATGTTGAAACGCAAAAATTCCTCAAAAAAATTCTGTTTTCAAAAAATTCCGTGTTTTTTGAAAGATGATGAAGATTTGTATTAAGAAGAATTTTTAAGAAGAGACTCCAAAAGGAATTTTGGAAAATCTGTTAAATGATAGTTGGAAAATCTCACCAATACAAAATAAAAATTCCTCTCACTCTCTTCTCTTCATTTCTTCTGTTTCTTCTTCCAAACAGACTTGAACAGATCTTCATACTCTGTTCTTCTTCCATTTCAGAAAAAACGAATTTTTTTTTTTTATAATCTGAGCCGTAGATCTTCAAATGGGCCACGTGGCCAAATCGTGGCCCTTGACCGGAGGACCGGATGGATCCCTTGGCTGGAGAGGATCCGGACTCCATCTATATAATATACTCTCTTTCCTCACCCCCTCCCAAAAATAATTTAAAAAATTTCTTTTGCAAAAGCTAAGCACATTCTTCAAATCAAAGGCTCAAAATCAATCTGTATGTCGATTTGCAGTATTTAGAACACCATCATGATTATCAAGAAGTTCCAGCTAGTCCCATATTTGAAACTGTCCCCTGATCAAGCCATGTGTCATCCATGGGACGCTGCGGCAACAGGCACGCCAAAACCCGCATGTGATTTTAATATCTCATCTGTATATGATCATTCATCTGAACCACTGAAAACAACATATGACTGACACTTGGGTTGGGCCAATCATGAACACCACTAGCCCAGTCAATAATTCCCAAACCGTTAAAAAATTACGGCGACACCGGACCAGTGTCAGTGTCAGGGGCCAAGCTTCCCGAGTGCCGCCTGTTGACATGTCAGTCTGTCAGTATGCATGTGTACAGGTGTGTTGATCCTATTGGTGGGTTACTTTTGGGCTGTGACTGAGAACCTTGGTGTGCTCTGTATACAGCTTTGTGCCCTGGTTAGGAGCGCCAACTCTGTTGCTTGAATTTTGGCAACACATGTTGATGACAAGGCGGTGGCTGGTGGCGGCAGCAATGGTGGTGGTAGTGGTAGTGCAGGGTTGTTGGTGGTGGTGGTGGGGCTAATGGGTTTGGGCTTCTTGTTGGGGAGATTGACTTGGACTGAGAAGAGTGAATAAACTGGTCTGTGGTCTGAGAACTTGGACTCACCCCTCACATACCACATCTGCTTTAGTCCTTCACCTTTCCACAATATTCTGTCACACCTGTCATTAAAAGTATGAATAATGATTTATAAATGGAATTTTTATATAGAATCACATGACTTTTTGTAGTTATTTTATTTTCAACAAGAATATATAGTCTTTCATAATTTAAAAAAATTCATTGACACATCTTTCTATTAGATATATTTTATATAAACGTTCTTTTTGTAACTTATTTTCTTATAATAAAAGTATAATTAACTAACAAACAAAATCAAAGGTTTTATAGCAGGAAATACAAATTACTAAATAATACCACTGGTACTAACATAATTAGCCATTCATTAGTTTTAAGAAATCAATAATATTAAGATGGTTATCTTCTTTTTTTATTTTTCTTTTACTAGATTTTAATGTGACACTCATTTTTATTGAATATAATAATGTATGTGCCATAATATAACAAAAATAGAGTTATTCTAATGTTATAGTTTAGAAATATACTGTGAGTGTTTGGTAAGTTGTTATTTTAGTAAGCTATTTTAGTTTTTAGCTATTTTAATAGACTAAAATTTTTGTGTTTGGAAAGATAATTAAATTTTTTTGTAATTAAATGTGATATTTGTGAAAGAAAAAATAAAATAATTATCAATTTGACGCGACATTTGAATAATATAATTTTAATTGTGATCCTAACAATAAGAAAACTTAAACAAGGTCTTCATTATAACCTCACCAACCCGACTATTCATTTTTCCCAATACAATTCTTAATCAATGGGAAACCTAGATAAGGACATGACTACTAACATTTCAACCATGTGATTTCAAATTTTCTTATTTTTATTATTTCTACGTAAATGGTCTGTGCAGTATTATATTCTAAAATGGTCTGTGCTAACTGTATAGTTTTTAAGTTCCACACACGTTTCTTTTTTCTTTTTTTTTTTTTTTTTTTTTTTTTTGTTGCTTAGTTTAATGGTTGACCACTATTGTCTTGGAAAAATGTGAAATGTTGACAATAATTTGAAATGGAAAAAATATTTCATATAACGGGTATATTAAGTGATTATATTTTACTTATTATTTTTATATGATAAAAAGTGAAGTCAGAATTTGATGTTTAACATTCAACATCTCAAAACAAGGAATTCTCAAGTCTCACTTTTACCATATAACCAACAATAAATAAAAAGGTATATCACATCAACTTAATAACGTAACCCTTAATTTTGTGAAAAGGGTAATAATTATTAATGAGTAGGCATTAATTTATTATAATCCTAAATTATATTTTATAAGAAAAAAAAATAAAAAATAAGACTTTCTTGAGGTTTGGCATTAGTGGGAAGTTCGTTTAGATGCATGAACAAACAAATGGAAAACAAATGTTTTGGCAATATTACTTTTTTAATTTAAAAGTCAAAAAGTCATTAAAAAATCAAAAAATCAACAACTTATATCAAAAAGTTAAAGATTTTTTTTTTCTTTCTACTTTTTACACATCTTTTCATAAAAAATCAAAAAGTCATTTCAAATCTATTAATTTTTTTTATATTATATTTTAACCAAAAAGTTAAAAAATTCCTAAAAAAACCTGTTCTCAAATGAGGCCAGAGAGTAAAACAAAATCATAAAACATAAAGCTGTGAAAAACATGTGACGAAAAATAATCATTGTTTGGGAAGACTAAATAAGTGCACTTTTTGTCTTTTTGGACAAAAAAGTTGAGGTTGAAAATATGGATGTTTGGGTTAACTTTTTGACTTTTTATGAAAAAATGTGTAATAAAAAATTGTGAAAATTGATTTTTAGAGGAAAATTTGAATTAGAAGTTGTGCAGCCGTAATTGTTGACTTTTGGTGAATAGTGTTAACTTTTTAACTTTTTGAGTAACTTTTTGGCTTTTTAGATTATTTGAGAGTACCCAAACTTGGCCTTAATATTGTTTTCTTGTTGTGTTTTCATTTGATAAAAAAAATTAAAAATTTTATTAAACATTAAAAAAATGGTTTCTTGAAAAACTACTTGGCAAAGAAAATAGAAAAAACAACAGTGTTTTGAAATTTTTCTTGTTTTTGTTTTTTTTCATTTTAAACAAAAAAAAAAAAAAAAACAAAACAAAACTTATTTTTGAAGACTAACCAGGCAGGAGTTCTTCGCTTCTCTTTAGGTGTAGAATGTTGGGCAACATAACCATCCGAATTGGCGAGGTATTTGTATGTTGGAGCAAAATATATTCTCCCTTCTTCCCATCCTTCAAATACACGCCCCGCTTTTCGCTCTATCCTCAACTACCAAACAAAACAAAACAAATATGATCATAATATTCAAAGCAATTTTAAAATTTCAAAGACCTAATCTAGACAAACACTAGTAGAAGAAGAAAAAAAAAATTTGGGTCCTAAGATACTTCTTAATTTGTGTGGGCTACATAAAGTGATTCTGTATTATATTACCAAAATATTTAGAAATAGATTCTTTTTTTTTTTTTTTCAAGTTAACAAATTAATTTGTATCGATCACTCACCTGATCTTTCTCTAGAAGTGTTTTCCAGTCATTCTTCTTCAGTAACTCATGCGTGTCACCGCAACCAGAAGAAAGTCGATAATTGAGGTCCCCAAGCCAAATAATCTTACTAATTATGGATAAAAAAAACAAATTTAAAGAAGTTAGAATGTAAATGAAAACAAGAAAATTTCCAAGTCAAGAACTTCAACATAAAAATGACTAACAGATTAAACATCTACACATATACACTTACTCATGTTCCAAAATGCTTTCAGGAGGAGGAACTGCTCTTCTGGGCACGTGGCACAAATGAGTAAACCTTGTTTTCTTCAAAATTTCTATAACATCTGAATTTCTTCGAACTTCATCGCCTTCTTTCTCTCCAGAGGCCAAGTGGGTGCAAACAAAGCAAAATGTTGTTTGGTGCAATGTCATACTGATTGATATCGATCCCTATTATTAACCCAATACAACAAAGTTCATGTAAGCAATTCTTTCACTAGGGGTTTAAGACATCCAAAATGTACGTGAACGTACTCGTCATATAAGTGAATTTGGTGTTGTGTTTATACCCTGAATGAATTTAATTTGCAAATTTTAAACACTAAATTACTTTTGATTTCGGAAGTTATGGTCACACAAATGTACTAATGTACCTTAGGCTGTTATCTTTTTCTTTTAAGAATGGTACCTTAGGCTTGTATGTGGCCATACCTTATTTCCAAGATAACCCATGATGCCTCTTCCAACGCATGAGACCTTCAAATTGCTAATGTGCCGACGCAAGTCCGCTCGAACCCAAACGCATAGAAAAATACCAACCATCTGCTTACTGGCTGCCGAGCAGTACCGATGCTGCATGGGACTAGTACTAGTGTTAGTCTTGTGCCTCATCGGCATATAAGGCGGGCTTGGCGAGCCTTCTTCGCTTGAGTTCAAATTCTGGCTTAGAAACCTCTGAAAATCTTCACCATTGAGTTCATCTTCTAATGAGAGCAAATCTGAGAAGCTCAACCTTGGTTTCAGACTTGGGGGTTGGGGTGGTGACTGTTTCAGATCAGTGTTGGTGGCATTGCTGTAATATTGTGGAATTTCAGGGTCAGTTCTGTTGTTGTTGTTTAAAGTTTGGCGAATGAGGGAGAGCCACTTGGCGGCTGGACCGTTGTCCTCTGCGCCTAGCACGTTTCCTGCGTTCAAGGGTACGATTTCCTGGAACCTGTTTCACAGACAGTACAGGGTTAAAATGGTTAGCCAAAATTACCCATATTTCAATAACTTATCCAAAACAAATTTGCTTTCAGAACTGAACAATATCTTTTTATAAGTAGGTCTCGTTTCATGTGAGAGAATTGTATTTAAGTAAATTTTAAATTTGTTGGACAGGATAGTTGGTCCAGTTGTCCATATAATTATTTCTCGAGATAGTGAGAATACCAGAGATTTAAGGTTTGAATCGATGAAGCGATTATGGTTCTTTCGTTATAATCCAACTTATTAACATCCTATCATGTGTCCCCAAAAAAAAACCCTTACAATTTGTCGCAAGTTTGGTGATTGAGTAAGACGATTATATGATAAGAGATTCTATAATACATATTTTTTAAAAAATGATATCATATACAAGTTATGATATTATACGATGTCAACAGTGTATCTTAACTAAATACTACTCGAGTCATAATTAAACATCACTTAAGACAATCAGAATAATAATCACAATAAGTGATAATAACTCCTACTAATCACAACCAAATATTATAAAAAATCGCAAATGGATCAATCTTTTTTGGGTGTGTACATAGAATTTTTTCTTATATGGAGGGTCAAAGGCAAACAGAAGAAAGTTAGGGGGTGGGGGGACAAACGGGTAAAATGACAAGGACCTGGGGGTGGATTCGTAGACTTTTAAGGGGCACGTTACTGATGAGCTGGCGGGCATGTTAAGTTTCGCTTCAATGGAGGACAAGTTGCTGGTTAATACCACGAATTTTCCCACAAAATTTCTCCTACATATTCTCACATAATCCAATTACGATTTGAGTATAATACAAGCCATACAAAGAATTATTGACTATGTTTATAGACACAAAAAATATATAACTCAAAAATTCATTTCTATATTCTGAATTTGAAAATATACACTTAATTTTATATTTTTAATTTTATTTTTTCGAGTTGAACTCCAGTCTAATCTAGACCCCGTAGACTCACCACGTGACTTACTCTGATGATTTATCAATCATTTCATCTTACATGTAGATCATTTATTACTAAAAAAAATTAAATTAATAATCGTAATTAAATAAGCTCATGACATTTTAACACAATACTAAAAAAATAAACGAATTAATTTATTGAATTCACCCACGGGCCCACACTACATAGCCTCTTCTATATCTCTCTTTTTTTTCTTCATATATATCATTTGTATGGTGACAAAACCATTGATGCTTTGGCAATTGCCCACCACATATATAAAAACCACTTCTTTTAGTAGGCTCTATACCAGATTTACGTGTTGACAGTTGCGGGTGGTAGTTGGTGGTAGGTTTAAAAATGGCAAAATTTTTATTACTGACTTACACATGTACTGAAATTAAATCAACTTAAATACTAAGATAGAAGAGTGGCATAAAAAATAAAAAAATAGGGAGTTTTGGGTAAAAAAAATCAAACAATTATATTTTTATCAAAATTTTATTCAGAATTAAAATATGTAAACAAAATTATCCTGTGTATAGTTCAATGCATTAACTGAAATATGTAGACAAAATTTATTCTACACCTTACTTTTATGATAAAAATTTGATCAAATTTTCATAGTATTTAAAATTATTATACTTTTAGAGTGAGAGAGAGAGAGTTTTAGAGAGAGAACTGAGAGGAGGGGAAGGAGAGTTGTAGTGAATACCCAAGAACATAGATGTCAGCAGGAGCAGGAGTCCTTAGCCAATCACTCAAGTTCAAGCCTTCATGTGGTGACTTCCCTCCTACATTCCATGTCCCCACCAACATCCTACAAAAAAATTCCCAATCATCCTATGATTCACATATATATATATAGACATATCCAAACAAACCACTAACAACATCAATATGTTCAAACCAACCCCAAATCATAACAAAACCAAACTTCTATGTTTTTTAAGAAAATGTGTTAAAAGACTGATTATTGGTCAGCAATTAGGTGTGTAGTTAATTCAGATTAGGTGTGTAATTTAAAGATTTAGAGAAACAAAATCTGAACCAAAGATTATTGTCTCGATTGTTTTTTATGCTAAACCACTTGATTGGCCATTTACCAATTTAAAAACCACAAATTAACCATAACCAAAAACAAAAACAAAAACAAAAACAAAAACAAAAACAAAAACAAAAAAAACAAAAACAAAAACAAAACTTCATTATAAGCCAATGATTGGGACACATCATGCCAATTAAAGGTACTATAAATAAAAATTATATTTAAATTTAAATATCAATAATGGATCTGTGATGCATTTATGCTTACATAAAATAGAAATAACTAGGATAAATTTTAAAAAAATTAATTAATTATTGAAAAGTTGAAGCAACATATCAATATTCAATTGTTATAGAGAACTCCGCACATACATGATCCCCACAACTCTCACTCTTATACCAACCACTCATAATGTGGGTCTACACATACATGAGTGACCACACACACACACATTAAGGGCCAAGATCAAATTGGCAGTCACAAAACCCCAAAAAGGGATCCCAAACATTTCTGATCAAAATTTGAGCAATTACGAGTTGGTAAGAGAAGAGAGAGATTCTTCTTGCCTTACCTGAGGTTGAGGTTATCTGTAACTGCTGGTGGCGTAGCATCAAATCCTCGCCGTCCAATACTATCACTGGCCTCCATCAACCAACCTTATGATCAGATTGAACTCTAATTAGAAACAAAGCTTGACTGTAAGGGTGAATTACACTTTTTACACCTCTAACTTTGATCTAAATTGCACTTTAATCTTTTTATTATTTTATTAAATTAAACAATTTGATCCCTAACTATAAATCTACTTTCAATTAGTCATTTCATTCAAATTTAAGACTTTAACAATTTTGAAATATTTGTCAATCTTGTGAATCATGTAATGCATTCCCAAAAACAAAAAAAAATAAATATTTAAACAGACAAAATTAAATTAAAACTCAACTTAAAAGTGAAAAATGTAAACGGAAAAAAGCTGGGACCCCCTTTTCCCCCCTCCCCCCTGAAAACACCCCCCCCCCCCCTTCTCACTCTCATTGGTTAGATTTTTTTTTTTTTTTTTTTCTTCTCTAATTTCATACTTTCTGAGTTATAATTATAAAAAAAATATATCATAATTAAACACAAAATAAAATATAACTAAAGAAATTATAAGTCATAATTAAAGTAATGTCATAACTAAAGAAAAAAATTAATCATAAATAAAGAAGAAAATAATATAATAACTATAAAATGGTGCACATATGGTTCACCATTTTCAAGGATATGTATATATGAGTGTGTACTATATATATTTTATAATTACAGAAAAAAATATAATAATTTTATATTTTTTTAATCATCACTAAAATAATAATAATAATAAAAAGTCATAACTAAACCTAAACAAAGTCCTAACTAAAATCTTAAAATAATATTATAATTAAAGAAAAAAATTTAATTGTAACTACAGATACATATGACATGGGAGGTGTATAATAGAATACACCTGTCCAAACTGATCCAAACAGGGTACCAATAAAAATCGTTCCTAATTACCAATCTTTATCCACAAACCAAAGAAATGAACGGAAGACAAAGCCGAAGGTGTACGAAGCATGTTACACCTGCAAACCCACAGGAAAATTACCCGATAGCTCCTCCGGTACGACGACGTAGCAGTCCTTGTCGGAGCAACTCTTCCTTCTTTCTCCTACTGCTCCATCCGCCATAGCTGAATTTGTTTTCCACAACAATAAAAACAGTTTCATAAAAATCCAAAAGACAAAAAACAGAATCGAAATCGAATACCATGAATCGAAACCCAGTATCGTTCTCTCACCTTTTGTTGTATAATCAGAGTGAAATTCATCTGCACCAGTCTTGATATTCAGCCATTTTCGCACCACCACTTTTGGCCATGAAGACTGCAACACATAAGACCATGTTTGGATTTAGAGAAAAAAAAAATTCCTATATGTGTATCTGTGTGTGATTATTGACTGCATACCTTGGAATTCTTCAATCGCTCTGTTCTCATTGTTCCAAATACAAATCAAAGCTGCATCAGAAACTGAGAGAGAGAGAGAGGGAGAGAGAGAGAGAGAACCCGGTTTTTGTTAGATTTGGACTTATCGGTTATGCGAAGATCTTTAATGTTAGATTTAAATAATGAAAGTTTATGAGAGAGAGAGAGAAGGGCATTTAATGAAAAATGTCAATTTGGGCATAAATTAATGTGAAACAGAGTATTCAACTTTGTATTAAAAAGACCAGTTGCAGGGAAAATGGAGACAGATTTCAAGGAAGGATCGTAGACGTAGACAGAAAGAATAGAATAGAAAAGAAAAGAAAAGAAAATGAAATGATCTTAAATTACGAATATATATATATATATATGTATATACATACATATAATATTTTAGAGAGAGAGGGGCCAGGGCCAGGAAGTTCCTTTTTCTTGAAGAATATTTAGAAAGCTTGGGTTTAGGACTTTACAGAGAGACAGAGTATAGACGATGAAAAAGACTAGAGCTTTTTAGAGATCTTTAAGAGTTGGATCAAATCAAGTCACCATTAATTAACCAACCCATAAGAAAGAACCTTTTTTGAGTTCATCTCACCTAAAAAACCTACCTACAAAGCTAATACCAAAATCAGAAAAGAAAAAATGAAATATACAAATCAAAAGCACTAATACTTGCAGAAAGATTTTAAAGAATAAAGAAGATGCATAGAAAGATGAGATCTTTGGAGCTCAATCTCAATCAAAACTCAAAATCTTGGTAGATCCTTATGGGTTTTGTGATGACCCATCTCTGTAAACTGTACTGAGAGTTAATAAATTCCCAGAAAACAGAGGAAGGTGAAGAAACAAAAGAAACAGAGGATGATTTGGGAATGTGGTCAATAACATTGCTGATTATAGATATGGAATCAAAGAGATAGAGAAAGAGCCCAATAATTGCATTAAAAATTTTGAATTTCTTCAAAGAAAAAAGCTGAGAAAATAACACATACATGAATCGACAAAAGGGTTTGTGAGGTGTGCTCTGTATGAAAGGAGAGAGAAGAGCCCCTTTCCTTCGGCCCCTTTTATTGATCTTTCCTTTTCGTTTCTTTTGGAGAGAGAGAGAGTTTTAGAGTGAGAGAGAGAGGAGAGTGTGATATGTATATTTGACTCAAGTGTATTGGTTTTGGTTGGTGGTGAAGAGGAGGCAGAGGAAGTTTGGGGGCGTTCCTCGTAAAAGCAAAAAGGGGCGGTTGGTTCTCTATTTATAGCTCTCTCTATGCATATATATAGATATATATAGGCCTATTTTGGGAAGTTGGTAAAAATCAGCTTTTTTGCTTTTAACCAAAATTTTTTAGAGTGATTTGGGAAGTTGGTAAAAAGCTGCTTTTTTGTTTGGATTAATATTTATTTATGGTGTCACATCACACTAAAATGACTAAAATAACCTCACTCAATTTAAAAAAATTATATTTTACCCAAATCAACTTTGAGGGTATTTTCGTAATTGTCCAACCAACGTCTCCCACTTCCCAAATGGTGAAAAAAACGCAACCAGCGTTTTTATTCAAACGCCAAAAAGCTGCGTTTTACGCAGTTCCCAAAAGAGCCCATAATATATACACAAACAGAGAGAGAGAGGGGTCAGCTCATGGGGGTATTATAGTCAATTCAGTTTTAGTTTCTCTACCGTCCAAATTGTAACTGAAAACACTGTTTTGTACTTGTATTTGCTAGAAATTTTTAACTTTAAAGTTTTGTTTTCTTTGATTTTTTGAAAATTATTTTTGAACCAATTTTTGTTTGTCATTAAAGAAATGTTTTTGATACATCACAAATGATACAATTTTTTAGATATGTCTAAAACTTTAATTGTAGTTAAATTTTTTTTAAACAAAGCATACAATTTTTTGTTTTTTTTTTTAGTAAAAAAAATTCTTTCATATTTTAATTGATTATTTTATATTTTTAGATGTAGCTAATGCAGATCATTTAAAAATAATTTTTGAAAAATCAAACAAAACAGAATTTTAAAGTTTAAACTTTTGGTAATGAAGAATGCTACCAACTCAAAAAATTATTTTAAAAATATATATTTATATGGATTACAATTATTATAAGTGTGGTCCCACATCTTATTAATTTTAAATTTATATCATACAATTTATTTCGGTGCACAATTGACTTAAACTAATAGTTAAAATTTTAAGGATCTAAATCAGTTTTCTCACATCTATTGTGGCTATTTTTTTAAAATGTAAAATATGTAATATCTGCACTAAATCAATTTTCTCGCATTTATTGTGGCCATTTTTATAAAAGAAAAATATGCAATATCTGCGCTAAATTTGATGTTGGATTTATATAATTGTATAGATAAATGAAACTTCAAATGAAGCCAATTAAATGCATTTGTTGAGTATTTGAGTCAAGATTTGAGTATCCGAGTAGATAGCATAATTTGGCGGAATTTGAGTTAATGAGTCCAGATATGTTTTGAGTCTTTTTTATTTATATTTAAATTTGAATCAAGATTTGTACAAGAATTTAAGATGCCTTTAAAAATTGAGTTTGTTAAACAGTGTGTGTGTATTGTTTTTTTTCTTTGTTTTTTTTCATTTTTCCAAGATACAAAGAAGGTCATAGCTTGGGAGAGTTGAAAAACTAAAACCTTTGATACATAAGTTTTGACCAACTCAACTATACCATTTCATATTAAAGGAGTGTTTCACTGCTATTCATCACCAAATAAAAATTTCAATAATTTTTAATTTATTTTGGGTCCAGTTTGTCTCAAGTTGAGATTAAGACTGGATCCATCCAGTTCGGCCCATAGGGCCTATTTTTTGGGCCCGTTTTGATAATTCGAACCGTTAAATGTGTAGAAATCGTCAAGTACTACATGCCTTTAAAAAATCACGTTGATCGGATATCAATAGCTATGTGATCAAATCAGTTTTGTATAAATAAAAAATGAACGGTGAAAAAATTAACGGTTGATAAAAAACTATTTTGTTCACATAGCTATCGATATCCGATCAACGTAATTTTTTACAAACATATAGTACTCGATGAGTTCTACACATTGAACGGTTCAGATTATCAAAACGAAACCTATGATGAGCCCCACAGGCCTAATAGTACAGCCCAGTTCGATTTTAAACTAAACCAAAGCCACTGCCATTTATTTTATACAATAGTATTATCAAAAAAGCACTATAGGAGCTTGGTTAGAATGGAGATGGTGAAAAGTGCATAAAAAATAATATAATTTTTTATACAATTTAAAATCAAAAGCTAAGGTTAACATTTTAGATTCTAAATCCTTTTGGCCATTTAACATCCATCTGACTTTCATCTTGTTGAATTTGAGTTTATTTTCCTCTCATTCAACTTGGTTTTTACAACCAAGCTATATTGAGGGTGTTTAGGAAGTAAGTTAGAGGTTAAAATAGTTAATAAAAATAAAATAAGGTAAAATAATTAAAAAGATAAAATATCACAATTAAATCATAAGTATTTTATTTTTTCTTTCATAATCATCAAATTAATTACAAAAAATTCAACTTTTCAAACATAATTTTTTTAACTAAGTTAAAATATTTTTAAAAAAAAAAAAAACTAACTAAAATAGCCAATTTCCATCTTTTGTGTTTGAAAAAAGTAAAGCCTAGTAATTTTGCCCTAAATGAGTCCTTTTTGGTGCACACGAGAAGGAGGTAATATAGGTCATCATTAAAAAGCAAATATGAAAGCAAATTCTTATGTTCATTTAACTTTAACATGTTTCAAGAATAAAAAAAACCTTGAGTCACTAATTTCGAATTATTGTGTAATATTACTTATATCATATTTTAAACTAATTATGTATTGAAAATTTTTATGAAGGGATATGTTGGTTCATCTTTATTAAGTTATTAAGAAACAAATAATAATTCATTTACAATGTGTTATGATTTTTTATTTATTAAAAATATCATTTATGCAATGCCATATAATACTATGAGTATCTAATAATTATAAATGAGATTGGTATGTGGGGCTAAAATTCATCAAAATGACTTTTAGTTATAGCAATGTCACCCACATCTTTTGGTGAATATTATGTACAAAAATCTTAAAAGAATGTTATTTTTTATGAAGTTTTATGCATCGTGATAACAAGTGTCTAATACTTTATTTCATTTGATGAGTCTTAAAATTTGTTCAATTTTAAGTAATAAGTTAAAAATAGAAAGCTATTAAATGCATCTAATTTAATTAATAGATAAAAATAGAAAGTTACTAAACTCAAGATAATTTAATATAATATTAAATACACATTAACAAATTAAAAGTAAAAGTTATTAAACTTAAAACAAATTAACTATTAAATACACCTTATCAAGTATCCCAAAAACACTCATTAGCATTAGCCAAACTTTATTAGTCTCATGTTATTGAAGGGGGGTTTGGGGGAATGAATGGACTAAAATTGAAAAAAGGGGGAATATGATTAATTGAGCATTGAGTTAAAAGTTGCTTGAAATATGGTGACAATAATAGACTCCATAGGAGTATGAGAGGGAATTCTTACTTATTTTGGGAAGTCGCTTTTTACATTTGGTTGTCAAAAAAATTATTCTAGAAAGTAATAGAAAAGTGAAGTACTTTATTCCACATGCATTTGGTTTTTTTTTTGGCAAATATGTAAAATAATTATAACACTTCAACATTCCCACCATGCATTCTTCCATGAATTTTGTTAATGGAAAACAAGAAGCAAAAGATTTTTTTATAGAAAAGTTTGAATATTGAGGTTGGAATCTGAAACAAATATATTTTTTAATGTTTTAATTTATTGTTTAGTTATTATTATAGATGGTAAAATTGTACTATTCACGCATACTAAAATTCTGCTCTATTAAAAAAGTTAAACTTATACTTTATTTCTATTTTCTCTTTCTTTTTTTTCTTTCTTTATAAAACCTTTCACAAATTCACAATTCAAACACTGGCTTTAAAAAATAATTATAGTTGCAATCAAATGCACATACTGTGAGGAAGAACAATTATATATATATATTTTCTGCTTCCCATCCCTCCTTTATCAAATTGTTAAAGGGTTGAGGGCTGGTCCTGAGATGAGGCGAGTAAGGCGGTCGCCTCGGACTCTTAATTTTGAACAAAATTTAAGGCCTCCAATTAGAGAAGTATATCATGTCGTGCTATTTCATAATTACTTCAATATTAGGTCAATTCATTTATTTTCATGTTATCGTATGATATTATTTTAATTCATATCCGATTGATATTAAATGTGAAAACTTTCACTTTTGGTTTAAGAATAACTTAGCAAATGTATGGAGAGATTAAAACTTTACCCATAAGTTGAATTTTATAAAATTTATTTCTACTAAATGACATTATTCACAGAAGGTTTGATTTTAATTCAATTGCATTTGTTTAATTAAAAAAATTGTACCTTATTATTATATATTTTTTACTAGATTGACTCTAAAATAGGTAACAAAAAAATATATATCTTAAATAATAAAAAAAAGATATTAGCCTTAATTATTATTTTACATACTTTTTTATTCAGTTAGATGAAATTAAATAAAAGATTAAAAAAATACCATGGCATCCCTTAGTAAATATTAAAATATATAACTAATAATTCATGTTATTGAGTCATATCATACTTGGATTCATGTTGAAAAATAGTCAACCTTAACTTGCTAATTTTATATATTGCTTGAGTTGTCTCGAAAAATCTCATCCTTACCCCCCAATTAATTTTAGTTATTATAGCATTGGTAAGCTAAAAAATAAATATTTGATTCAACTAATTGAAGTTAAAACTATTATATATATATATATATATTTGTTATCTAAATTTTATTAAATTGTAATGCAATAGAAATAAACTTTCATCTTTTTTGTTATATTCAAATAATTTTTTTATTTATTTTATTTATTTTTTGAATAATAATATATGAAAGGTCCAATTTTAAAAATTCACCTTAAACTCCGAATGACTCAGAGCGGACCGTGAATGGGTTAAATACTTGGCTTTGAAATTTGTCTTTGGATGTTGGAGAATTTGCATGATGCAAAAAATCAAAAGAATAAATTACTTTATTAATTGGTTCAAGGTTTTTGAGTATTACTGCATATAACAAGGGCTGATGTTGTGCCCAAATAAGTAATAATACTAATTAAAAAATAATAAATAATAAAAAACTGCTTAAGAACTCATTAGATCTACAAGTTGTGCCTATGTTCATTGAACCCGAAATTATTTGTTTTCTAATAGCCAGACACATGGCATTAAGGGCACAAAGACAGTCCATTTTTTTGTTTTTTGTGATAGTCAATGGGATTTAAGTATGATATCTACTTCACACAGGGGTGGTTTCTGGAATTTTATTCGATTGAATTATGTAAGTCCTCACTACAAGTAATGTCTACCGAATGAAATTATTCATGAAAATATTTAACTTAAACTCAATTCATTATCTCCCAATTTCAAAAAAATTAAAACTGTAATTTGTAAAAAAAAAATTGGTCCTTTCCTAGGTTGACTCCAAAATATTTAACGAAAAAATGAGATTGATCTCTCAAATGATAAACAAAAAGATTAAGCCTTAAGCCTTCATTTGGGATGTGGGTTAATTTTTTAATTATTTTAATTTGGAATTAAAAAAATTCGTTTGGGATAAATTTTTTGACTTTTTAAATTTTTATGAGAAAAAAAATAAAATGATTATGATTTAAATGTGACATTTTATCCTATTTGATTAAAATAGTCAATTTTATCTTATATGAGGCATCATTTGGGAACATGCTAATTTAATAACTTTTTGGCTAATTGGCTAAAAAGGTTGGTAAGAAAAACTTGTATGTTTGGGCCAACTTTTTGGCTAATTACGAAAAGATGTGCAAAAAGTAGAGAGAAAAGGGAATCTTTGACTTTTTGGTATGGGTTGTTGGCTTTTTGGCTAAAAAGGTAACTTTTTGGCTAATTGGCTATTTTAGTCTCTTGCCAAACGAGGCCTTAATTAGCCTAACAACAATGATTCATCCCACTAAAAATACCACCACTAATAGCACTAATACATTAAAAAAGTAAAAAAAAAATACAACTCCAAGACCAAAACATCAAATCATTACTGACGGGACCCACTGCCACCTAATTAGTGGGAGCACTAATTAGTGCTCCCAAGCATTTTTCATTAGCCCAAACAGACATATCAAACGGAGCCTAAATTGATCCTAAACTTCCTAGGATGACCCCAATATATCTATTTAGGATTCGTTTGGGAAGTGAGTTGACTTTTTAGTTTTTTGACTTTTTTGTTATTTTAACCTAAGGTTAAAAAGTCTCGTTTGATATGAATTTTTTGATTTTTTTTTGACTTTTTAAACTTTTGTGAGTGAAAAAATATAATGATTATGAATTTGATGTGATATTTTGTCTTATTAAATTAAAAATTTATTTTATATTTTTTATAATTATTTTAGGGTTGGTTTGGGGTGTCCTAAAAAAGTGCACTTTTTGACTTATTGGTAGGTTTGGATTGGGTTTGGGTTGGGTTTGATGTGATGTGTTAGAGAGGTGATGTGATTTAAATAGGATGATGTGACTTAAATAAGATAGTGACTTTTTGACTTTTTAACTTATATAATAGATGTCAAACCAAACCTTAATAAAAAAAAACTCAAAACCTCAACTTCCCAAACGTGCACTCTTTTTAAGTTTCAGAGCTCAACAAACTAGCATTACTCCGATTCTGTAACAACTTTGATATTATCATGAGCTCAAATATCAATTCAACATGTTGTCTAGCTCAATGGAAGACACTTGTCACAACAGTAATTATTCACCAAATTGGGATTGAATCGAGTATGAAAGTGAACCAAGCAATAAAGAAGAATTATTGAATCGTCATAATATCCCAGTTTCATTTGATTAAGAGTGTAATTAAACGTGGCAATCTCATGAATTTATAAGCTATTCAAATTTCCATGATTAATTTTAAAATATGACATTTCCTCGTGACTAAGCACATGATGACTCCCTAAACAACCCTTTGATTCAAAAGTTAATAAACATGCGTAAATTTGTTCCCCGTAATCGGGCTTCGTTTAACAACTACATGTTTTATCAAAAAGTCATTATAAATTATCACTTCACTTTCTCTATTTTTTTTACATCTTTTCATAAAAAATCAAAAAATTACTAAAGGGTCGTTTGGTATTTGAGTTAGGGCTAAAAAATCACAAAATGACAAAAAAAAATTTGTCATTTCAAAGTCAAAAAAGCCAAACAAAAAAATTAAAAAATCAATTAAAAAAGTCATTACCAAACGAGTATTAAAATAACTTATTCTCAAACGAAACCTTAATACCAAAGAAAACCTGACTTATACATACCCATATACATATCGAATGTGTTACGTGTGTAAAATTAAAACACAATATATTACATAAAAAGTGAGATGTGTGATTTAAATTTATTATAAATATGACTTTCATAACACTTATGATAAATTTTAGCCTTACATTATCATTTGTGTGCATTTTTTGTATTTAAATTATGTGCTATTATCATTTATTTATACATATATAATATTTTTTATTCAAAAAGTAAACATAGAGGAGGTCATTATTCATTCAAATTCCAATCACAAACCTTCATTTCTTTCATTCAAACTCCAATCAAAAAGTAATTTTTGTTTATTAATAAATATTTAATTTTAAAAATTTTGTAAAATATATTTAATATTATACTCATTTTAAAAGTATGATTTATACTTTTTTATTGATGTCAATTTTATAAAAATTAAATAAACACATTAAAAGTTATTTCAAATATAATAAGAAATATAAAGTGAATAGTGTTTTGGAGGTCTTCTTCATTTTTTCATCCTCCCTTCATATTTGAAGGATCAATCCATCTTCTTTCATTTGGGAGGAAGAAATGAAGGATGAGTTGGAGTTCAAAATTAAGAAGGATCCTTCATATTTGGAGTTTTGAAGGATGGGTTGGAGATGCTGGTATCTCTAACCTTCCACTCAAACTTATACTCCCTTTATCTTAAAATATTAGCCTCGTATTCTATTTTTTATTATCTCAAAATATTAGTCTCTTTTCAAAAATTAAGGACTAAGATAATATGAATTTCCTATTTTACCCTTATTTTAAATTTATTAACAACACAAAAAATATAATTGTGACAATTGATATTCCCAAAAAAATATACTATCAAAAGGTAATTTTAAAAAATTAATATTTTTAAAGTGCAATAATTGTACTACAAAAAAAAAATTAATTTTCTGAAAATGGACTATTATTTTGGGACAGAGGAGTATCAAATTGAGTTTTTCCATTTTTTTTTATGGGTTAAATCCAAATCGAGGACACTTAAAATTTTCAAGATGATTTTTGACCTTTAACTCAAACTCATATCAAATTTACTACTTTATTGTGGGGACATAATTTTGAGTTGTCCACGTAACCTAGGTGGTTAGTCGATGTGCCACATAGGTGATTCTGATTGGCCGAGTTGTGATCAAATCTGAATCCGATATGTTCGAACGAGGGATTAAAATCCTAGATGATGACATCTGTTTAGGTAAAGTTGGACTCTTGAGAAAATGGATCTTCATCCAAATAGGAGGAGTCTTGAATAAGTAATATCCTTGCAAAGGATAAAGTGCATGAAGTAAAACTTTTAGGAGAAGTTAGACAATGATCATTATATAATGTGGGCATCTCCATGGGTCCAAGGGATGTTCTCAATTAGAGTTATCTTGTTTTGATATCTTTGAAGATAAGTTGACTGACTTGATCGTCAAAGTACTCTAGTGATTGACTTGATTGTCGGAGTGTCCCTAGGTGGACGAGCGACCGTGATATTTGTTATCTTCTTGTGCGCAGGTGTTGATTTAATCTATTCTACTACGTGTTCTCCAGCTAAGTCTAGCTAAGTTTCCTAGATCTCTGCAAAAGATCAATCTAGTTGTAAGGTCAGAAATCAACACTTATATTTATAAATTTTTATTCAAATTTACACTTAAATATGAGTTTGGTAATTGAAGTGCTTAATATGAAATAAAGCTTTGAATAAAGATTGGGGATAGAGCCGTAGATGAGATAACACTGCAATAATTTGAAGTATGACCATTGTGAATGGCATATACAAATTTTTTAGATTACTTAGAGAGTGTTTGTTGGCAATATAGATCAATTGTTATCAAATGCATTATTAGTTCCTCTTCTGATTCAATTGTATTAATTTTTTAAACCCAACTTAATTAATCTAGATTTTCAAAATGTGATTCATTTAGATCAAAATAGTTAAAATCTCAATAAATTTTTTATTATATATATTTAAACAATTTTGAAAAATAACCTAAAGCATTGCCTAAGAGAGCAAGAATACAGTGAGCCAAATCCAAAGCGGTTTGAAACAAAAATTTATTTTGGAAAGTTTTTAACTTTTAACCCACTACTTTCTTTTAAAAAAAAAATCAAAAAAAATAATTTTTCACCGTCTTTTAAAGACGAATCCGGATCATCGGTAGCCTTTTCCTATCGCCCTTCCTGTAGCGCCCCCAAAACGACGTCGTTTTGGGGGCAAATTCAATTAAAAAAAAAAAAACAAAACAGAGACGAAGAGAAGGGAGGAAGGCTGAGAAAGAGAGTTGCATCCATGGCAGGTGCATCCATGGCAACATGCTCGTCCTGACCCGCCCTTCCCCCAAACCCATTCCCCAACCCCAACCCCAACCCCAACCCCAACCCCAATCCCCACCCCACACCCCTGCAATTCCAGATCAACCCCGATCCCTCCAGGACTCCATCTCTCTCCGCCCTCTGGGTCGAACCCCGATCCTCTGACGTTGCCCAAGCCAAACAAGGACTTCTCTCCATCTTCATCTCTATCTCCATCGCCTTCGCCGAAGCCGAACCAGTTCGTTCTGCCTCATCTTCGGCCGGGATTCGTCGGCAGGGAGGAGAAGCCCGGGCCGGAGCTCCAGAAGCAGCAGGGATTTCGGGGGTCACCGGCCTCAACAAAAAGAGAGAAGGTGAGAAAGAAAGAAAGACGAAGAAGAAAAGAAAAAAAGGCACCAAACCCACCAAACCCATCTCCCTTCTCTTTGTCTCTGTTTTGCTCTGTTTTGTTTTTTTTTTTTTTAATTGAATTTGCCCCCAAAACGACGTCGTTTTGGGGGCGCTACAGGAAGGGCGATAGGAAAAGGCTACCGATGATCCAGATTCTTTTAAAGACACCCCAAAAACGCGTTGACCAAGAAACGATTCATGAAATCAATTTTTAAAGTGGATGGTCAAATCAGTTCAGCAGCATGTACATATGCATATATGAATAATGCTTGGAACTCCTTTTGGGTCACCTCCTCATTCTCTTTGTTACGTAGCGGGTGGTGATTGGAGGAGTAGGAAAAAAAATAAAAAGAAAAAGAAAATGTAATTAATGAGAAAAAGAGAAGGTCAAAAAGAATGAAAGAAAAAGAGGGAATGAATCATTGTTGATGCATATATAGAGAGAGAACCTTATAACAACGGCTTCGTCCTGTTTATGTCCTGTGTGGGGTCAATTTTCTCCTTGGTTGGTCCATAGCCACTCATTTTTTAGGGCCCATCCACCCCACCCTTTGATTTACGAAAATTGTTTGAGACTCTTATTTTATTTTTATTTTTATTTTTTGAAGATTTTCATAATTTTTTAAAAATCTTTATCATTGATATATGAATAAATTTACTCATATATGTATGAAATTCATATTATCAATAATGAAAATCTAAAAAGGATTGCGATTGTCTAAAAAAATAAGAATCTCGGTCATTGTTGTAATGGTTGGATGATTGGTTAGCTTTGATATGGTGTGTTTAAACCACACAATTACCATCAAATGCCAATAATTGTTTCTCCATCAGGCTGGATTTATTGATAGTCATCATCGGACCTAAAGGCCTCCTCAACTCGGCAAGCCTTTTTATTCAGACTAGGACTATTTTAGAAAGTTTTAATTTTTAATTTATTTTATATCATGTCATCTGTCATAATTTTTACACAATTTTTTAAAAAAAGTCAAAAAATTAATTTTTAATTATCTTCTCAAAATAATCTTAAAGCTCCGTTTGGAAAAAGCTAAACGGGACTTTTTTGACTATTTTAGACATAAAGACAAAATAGGCTATTTTAATCACAAAAAACAAAATATCACATCCAATTTATAGTTATTACACTCTTCTCTCACAAAAAAAAAAACAAAAAGCCCTTTCCAAACCAAACTTTTTAGCCTAGGCTAAAATAATTAAAAAAAAGTCAAAAAGTCAACCCACTTCCCAAATAGAGGCTAAATCTATATTCTTGGCAATTGGTTTTACTCGAATGGGATTTGGATTGGGATTGGGATTGGGTTTGGCAATGGAAGCCCACCTCACTCTGTTGATTTGTGATAGGTGACTCGTCCACTCACGAGGAAGCTAAAATATATGAAAAAAAATAAGAAAAAAAATCTTCCAAAAATAGGTTTGAATCTCGGTTGGTTGGACTACACGAGTGAGTAGCTTAACTTGCAAGCTCGCTTCGTTAGCCCATCTGGGCCAACCTTATTGGGCACGGCTTGGGGTTAAAATTTTAGCTTGAGACTGACTAAAATTAAGCCATTGTGCTTAGTTTACGGATGAACTTAGGTACTAGTCTTGTTGCTCGATACCAACTCTTTTATCAGCGACATAAGCTTTTCTCTATATGTCACCACTCCATACCTATTCATACTCTTTTTGTAAGTTTCTATTTGGACCCGCATTGATAATTCGAGCTATCTATCTCATTGGCCCCACAATAAAGGTTATCCATACAAAAAAAATCAATTTCATTAAAAAATTATAAATACAAAATTAAATTGCATTTTATTTTATAAAATGAATAATAAATATAATTAAATTTAAACCATCTATGTTATAAAATAACATATAATTTGTTCCCATATTTATACTTGTTTGATGAAGCTAATTTTTTACATGGATGGCTTTCATTGTGTGGCTTATGAGATAGACAATTTGGATTATCAGTGTAATTTGAATTAAAATCATAAAAGAATATGAAGGGATATAAAGAAATAAGGTATGAAGGAAAACTTTTCCCATGGTGAAAAATTTCACAAATAAATTTGAATTATTCATTTGCATAAATCTATTAGTAGGCACCCATAAAATGAATAACTCTAGATTTTTTTTTTGAAGTTATACTATTGAATGTTCCAAATCTATTTCACGCAACAACATCACATGTGACAGGTAAAAAAATATTTTAATATATACCTAAAAATATATTAGAAAAATTACAAAACAACTCAACATTTAACCCTTGCAATGAAATAAATTGCAAGTTTTTTAATTTTATCAATTTAAATTTTAACATTTTGATTTATTTTCAACCTAAATAGTTTACCTATTTCTGTTAAATAAAATTAATGAAAAAAATGTCATTTTAGTCATTATACTCAACAAATAAAACGTTTTTTTTTGTTGAATTTAATAACTAAAATATCATTTTTTTTTTTATCGATTTTGCTTAACCAAAATAGATGGATGATTTAAATTAAAAACAAAATCAAAATATTATTTAAATTAATAAAATTAAAAAATCAAAATTATTTTGTTATAAGAGTCAAACTTAAAAAAAAATTTATAATTTTTCAAATAAATTTGTTCACACACTCACAATATGTTAACAGTATACATTATCGAATTAGCTAAAAAATATAAGTCTTATATTGAGCAAGTGTATTATAATCACATAAACTTATGGATTCATTATTTTTAGTCAATAAAATTTAACCTTGTTTGGTTCCAATTTTTGAATTCAAATTTTTTGAAAATTGATTTTTTTTTTTTTTCCGTTTTATTGTTAGTAATTTTTTAAAAATATTTTAAGCAATTTTTTTATTTTTTAGATGCACATCACCTAGATGCACATAAAAAATAAAATATTTTTAAAATCAATAAATATACAAAAATGTAAAAATATTATTTTTTAAATATTTTTGATATTTAGTGAATTTTTTAAAGTTTTTTTTATAAATATTATATTTTTTAAGTTTATTTATATGGAAAAATTAGTGAAATATCCCTTTCCAATTTTGCGTAGTAGGAGAGATCCAAAATATTTTTTTTATTAGGTAAGGTTCCTCAATAAAATTTCTCTATGATCATACCAGATAAGTTTCGAAATTTCTCTATGCAATCAAAAAAATTTCTCTGTGTCGGGGCCAAAAGAGTGTGGCGAAATTTCTCTGATTCGAATTTTCTCTGTGAAAATGTTGAGGAACCCTAATTATTATGAAAGTATTATAGTTGTATCTAAAAATTAAAAAAATTATTTAAAATATTAAAAAAAATTAGTTGTATCTAAAAATTAAAAAAATTATTTAAAATATTAAAAAAAATTAGTTGTATCTAAAAATTAAAAAAATTATTTAAAATATTAAAAAAATAATAAAATTTTAAAAAAGATATGAAAAATTAAAAATTAAAAAAAAAATTGACAAAAAAAAAGATTCAAACAAACAAGGTGTTACATGTTTCATGTTTTGTTTACATATTTTGCTTAGATGTACAAACAAAATTGGACAGGTTCTTTGAAATTTGCTTATTTAGTATATTATTTTGATTTTTTATAAAAAAGGTATATAAAAAAAAAAAGTAAAAAGATGATGATAAGTCCCCAAATAACTTCTCAACTAAAGAAAAATTATTGATTGATCTTGTGGCACTATATAGCCATTCTTCAAGGCAATCACAAACCTTCATATCTCTTTATGTTTCTCAATTATTCAACATAAAATTGTGAACATCACCCTCACTACCAATCGAAACACATCTTAGGCACCACGTGACTGTATTCAAAATCAATGAATAACTTCTCTCAACTCAAACCTTACACACACGAAAAATCATTGGTTAGTTTAGGAACGTCCCATAATCATACCCTTTACTAATCACAGTTCACCATATTCTTTCAAGCTTCTCAATCACTCAGTATAAATCTATAAATCTTATTCTTTTTATTAATCATAATACTATTAGACCATCTCCAATGGTTATTCAAACATATCATCAAATTTAAATTTGATGAAAATAAGTCCTTTTGCTACTTTAATGGTTGCATCAAATATGTATCAAATTGAGAATTTTCACTTTTTTTTATCATCAAACTGAGAACGAATGCGTTTTTATAAAATCATTGTTTATTGCCGGATGTCCTAGGATGTCTACCTCAAGGCAAAAAATTATGAAAAAATTACACTAGCCGGTCGACCGCCTCAAGGCAAAAGAAATAAATTTACATTGACTAGTTGACTAGTTGGATATCTGTCTGGTCGTCCACTCAATTGACCAGTATTTTAATGAAGTTCCAAAATCTTTTATTGAAACACTTGATATAAAAATAAACTTTTACTCAAATATTAAAAAAAAACTGATATACTATTAGACTCCGTTTGTTTTGGGAGATATAGGTGGGATTGAGATTGAGATGGAGGTGGAGGTGGGACCCCATTATATGTTGTGTTTGTTTTGGGAGATAGAGAAGATGAGTCTTGGTGTTGGGATTGAGATGGATGAGAGATTATGGTTGTGTTTGGTATAGCTTTGTAACTATGATTTGAGAGTATGAGTTGTATTTTGAGTTTGTGAGATTTGAAATTATGATTTGAATGTGAAAAATTTGTTTGGTGAAACAGTTTTGAAAAGAGTTTTGAATTGAGTGGTGAATTATTGATGTGACATTTGATATTTGATATAAAAATTTACAACTCATAACTAAACATACAACTCAAAATTATTTTAAAGCACATAAATTTTTTTTAAAAATTCAGAAAATATTTTTTTCGATTATATAAAAATTAACATATCAATTGCAAAAAAAAAAATAATAATAAACTACTGTTCCGATTAACCGGCCGGACGACCGGTTAGGCCAAATTTGGGAAAAAAAATTGAAAATCGCGTTCTGTTTGACAGAGTTTTTTGCAGAGTTGTAGAAAATTAATTCCACAACTCTATCCAAACACCATATGCAAACTCAATGGTAAAAAACGAATTTGAGAATCGTTCCAAACAGATATTTTTTTATTTACATGTTGGACTTTTTTTTAACATTAATATTTAATATTTTTATATTTTTTATTAAGTAAAA
Source organism: Camellia granthamiana (assembly GCA_036172215.1). NCBI lineage: Eukaryota > Viridiplantae > Streptophyta > Magnoliopsida > Ericales > Theaceae > Camellia > Camellia granthamiana. Next base: position 14,520,324 of record CM069905.1, read on the forward strand.
ATCATAATTTTATTTGTTTTAATATTTTATATTTTTTTTTATAGAGGAATAATTTAATAATCTTTACATTAATAATTATCATCAAAATAAATATAATTTTATTTAATCTCTTTATTATTAATTCCCACATTGTTAATTTCTTCCATTTTAGATCTTAAATGTTATTAGAGTACCACGTCAACGGTATCAAAGAGCAACCAATAACATATCCACACACACCAATCAATTTAGTGGAGTCTCTTTGATAAGCTGCAGTCGATTTGTGATTTGATTTAACATTTCTGAGTCCAATCATTTGATTCGCCGTATGATTTAGATTGTTAATTATTATTATGCAGATGATGTGTTGTTATTTGTCACTTCTTCTATTAAATGCCAAATGTTGGACTTTAAAAAATTATTTATATGATTATGGGTTAGTTTAATAAGTAGGTTGATTTTTTAATTTTTTTTATTATTTTAATTTAGAATTAAAAAATTTAATTTGAGAAGAATTTTTAATTTTTTTATGAGAGAAAAAATGTAATAATTATGGGTTGAATACGATATTTTGTCTTATTAGATAAAAAAATCTATTTTTTCTTTTGTGATTATTTTAATCAAAAAATCTTCAAACCCAACTTCCCAAACATAGGCTATGTCAAATATATTTTTAAATTATTAACATAAAATATAGATAATTGGGTAAATTATACTTAACTCTTTTGAAATTTCTGACAAATAAAGAAACTTTTCTTGTAATTTTAATAATTATAGTAACATTTTCTATTTTACTTGATAATGTCAAGATTCTCTTATTTTTTTTTATTGTGGTTTACACAATTCACAAAATCTACTGATGTCATCAAAGCTTAACATTAAAATGCCTATAACGCCCCAAGTGTTCTCAACCCATTTATATATACCAATATCAAATGTTGGCCGTCGTCCACCTGGACATCTGGCATCGTCCGACCAAACGTTTGGACCAGTGCTCATTTTATTTTTTTTTGCAATTGCAACTTTTTATTTAAAAACACAACAACAGGTAAGTTATCCACACTACTAAAATTTATTCTTATTTATTTTATAGTATCACTTCAATCAAAATTTCAGTTTACAATGAGGTGAACACTAAAAGCATAAACAATTAATTAGTCAAACAATAACAAATAAACATGTTTGGTTCTCTTTTACCCTCACAATTCCAATTAAAAAATATCAAAAATCTTTTCAAAACTCATAACCAAATACACTACTAAAAACTCAATTCAAAAATTATTTTCAAAACTCATAATCAAACACACAACTCAAAACCAAACTTTTTTCAAAACTCTATTTTAAAAGAAAATTTTTTTAATTTTTTTTTATATTTTATTTTTTAAAGTTATTTTGAGAATCATGATTTAAGTGTGGAGTCGTATTTTGAGTTATGAGTTTGAATTGAGTTTTGAAAAGAGAAAATTTGATTGGTTATAAGATTTGAAAAGAATTTTGAACTATATTTTGAAATTTTTTGGATTTATTTTTTATGATAAATATTTTATATTTTAAATATTTATTTATTTATTTTAATGTGCACTATATTTCATATATTTATGTGATGTATTTTTTAAAATATTTTAAATATTAAAAAATTTAAATTTTTTTTAATTATATAGTTTTTATTTTTTATTTTAAATATTTTAATTTTTTTGTTCTGTTTGATTACATTTTAAGTGTAGAGTTTTACAAGTAGTGTGGAGTTTCAAGTTATGTGTTTGGTTATAAGATTTAAAAATAATTTTTGAATTGAGTTTTGAATTATGTGTTTAGTTACTATTTGAGTGTGGAGTTGTGTTTTGAGTTTAAAATATTAAAATTAAAAAATTAAAATATTTACAAAATAAACTAAAATATTGAGAAATTTTTTTTTTTAAATTTAAAATAAAAATTATATATTTAAAATAAAAAATAAAATTTTCTTAAACATTTTTTAATATTTAAAAAAAATAAATCCAAAAAAAAGGGTAATAAGAGTAATAAATCTTAAAAAAATCATTCATAATTTAATTACTGTATAACAAAAACATAGGGGACAAGGCTAATAGCGTCATTTATTATATGCAAGTAACACTGTTTGTTCCAATTTTACAGAATGGGAGAATCTAGACAATGTCAGTTAAAGTAAAAGAGGTTTGTGTAATTATTTAAATTACAGAGGAGGTCTTTGTATTTTTCAGAAACTTCAGGGGAGATGAGTGTAATATACCCTAGATAATTTTAAAAGAAAATATTAATATTTCATAATTAAAGTAATAAAAATAAAAATGTATTATATTTGTTCCAAAATATATTATAACTAAAATCTAAATTATTGTGTATTTTTTATCAGTGTTCCTATATTATCAATATGATAATTAATATAATAGATTTTGGGCCTTGTGTTCTGAGTGATTATTTTGTAGGGGTGCAACTCGGGCGGGCTCAACCTGAGCAACCCGAGCCCAGCCCGAGTTTTTTTAGGGCTTGGGCAACTATATCTTGTAATCTGGACGGGCCTGGGCAGATTTTTGATGCCCGAATTGTAATTCGGGCCGGGCTTGGACAGAACCAATGGCCAACCCGAGCAACCCGAACCCGAATTAAATTTAATATATTATATAAATTATATAATATATATATAATTTAATAAATTATATAATATATATAAATTAAGTAAAAGAGTTAGTCTTAATTTTTAATTTTTATTTTTTGGTGACCAGAAAATAACTTTGAATAATTCTCAATTCTTTATTAATTATCAATTCTACCTACAGGTTTCAAAACAAATCTACCTACAAGTTTCTGGGCAATTCGGGTAATTCGGGCTAACCCGAGTTCAAAATACAAAGCTTGGGCCAAACTTGGGCAGCAAAGCCCGGGTCCATGTTCGGGCTTCGGCACTGCTTTGGGCAATTCGGGTCGGGCTTGGGCAGACCCCCAACCCGACCGAACCCGCTCGAGTTGCACCCCTATTATTTTGTGATCTTCAAGCATTATCTCGCACACTTTATCATAAGATAGGCTTATTTTGAGGGATAAGTTAAAAATTGACTTTTTAATTTTTTTGGCGTTTTAAAAAAATGTATAAAAAAATAGAGAGATGATGTAACTCAAAAAAGTCAAGAAAAAAATTAGAAAAATGGCTTTTAGCTGAGTTGCCAAAGGGTTGTTTTAAGAAAATGGTTAAAAGTTAACTTTTTAATTTTTTAAACTTTTTTTGAAAAAATGTGTAAAAAAAATGTAAGAAATGATGTGACTCAAAATGAGTTAAAAGTTTAAAAGTGACTATTAACTCATTTCCCAAAAAAGCCCAAATAGGTGTCGTTTGGCAAGGGCTCATTGGGCTCATGAGCCACAAAAGACAAAATAGGCTCATGAGCCACAACAGACAAAACATCACATCCAACCCCATAATCATTACACTCTTCTCTCACAAAAAAAGTCAAAAAAGCCAAAAAGCCAAGAGCCCTTTCCAAACCAAGCTTTTGAGCCCAGGCTCATATAGCTAAAAAAGCCAAAGAGCCAAAGAGCCAGCCCACTTCCCAAACGGAGGCTAAAAGTTATTTTTCAAAAGCTCAATACTTAGGCTTATTTTGGAAAGTGGGTTAAGAGTCACTTATCAGCTTTTAACCCATTTTGAGTCACATCATCTTTCACATTTTTTTTCATGCTTTTTTAAAAAAATTAAAGAAAACAAAAAAGATAACTTTTAACAATATTTTCAAAACATCCTTAAAATCTATTGTTTTAACTAATTAAATATCAAGTTGGAGCATGTAATTGCTTTAAGAGCCAAAAAAATAATATCTTCTTGCTTACAAATAAAAATAAAGAAATTAATTAAATTAAAACGAAGATTATACAATTTTAATATTATTTTCACTACATTATATATCATGACACTTTAAAAATTTGTCGCATATATAATTTCAACAAATTTTAGGGTTGGTTTAGGATGTCCTAAAAAAGTGCACTTTTTGACTTATTGGTGGGTTTGGGTTGGGTTTGGGTTGAGTTTGATATGATGTGTTAGAGAGGTGATGTGATTTAAATAAGATGATGTGACTTAAATAAGATTGTGACTTTTTGACTTTTTAGCTTATTTAGGATAAGCCAAACCAAGCCTTAGAGTGTGTTGATAAATATATAGAGTAGTAGGAATAACATTTTTTTTCTTTTTCTTTTTCTATTTGCTGTCATAAAATGATCAAAATTTTGATTAAAAAATCATAAAATTTATTTTGGACGAAAGAGCACCAAAAAAAAAAAAAAAGGGAAAAAGAAAAAGAAAAAACTGTCCTTAAACCGTCTCCAAAAAATGCCTACTTTTTATTTTTATTTTTATTTTATTTTTTTTTTATTTTAATTTTACTTGAATGAGACTCCACACATAATGTTATGTTAGGTTGGAACAATTAAAAATACCTAAGAAAGGGATTCTTCATTTCTTTAAAGTTGCTTGGCTGGGAGAAAAAGAATTTGGATGTATTTGGATAATAGATTTGGGCAAAGGTTTGGAAAGGAAAAAAGAAAATATGGGTACAATTTGAATGAAATATTTTTCCATTTCACTCATATTTTTCCTTTTACCTTTCTAAATTCATATTTAAATATATAATCCAAACATAGCTTTAAGCAGGGACGGAACGAGAATTTCATTATTGGAGGAGCCAAAAGAACAATAATTTCTTTTATCATATATACAAACACACATGTATGTACAATATGATATATAAATTATATATATACATAAAAAAAATTATATACCACAGAAGCAATCTCTAATAGGATGAATAAATTTTTTTGGTAAAAAATAAAAAAAGAATGCAAGATGGGAAAAGAATAAGATATATATTTTTTTATACTGGAAGGTCATTTTACCTATAAAATGGTATATATATTTTTAAAATACTATAGCAGACAATATTTTTTACAAAAACAAGAGATCATGGCCCTCTATAGTCTTCTTTTAATTTTGTTCCTTATTTAAGAGATGGATATACATACTTAAAATCATTTTAGTATACTATACCCTTATAAAACGACTAATGGGCTAATTAATAGAGAAAGAAAAACTAATCTTATATCCTAAATTTGAAGTCTCATCAAAAGAAAAAGAGTATCACCACGGTATACAAGGAAAATTTTATCAAGAATTTTACAAGCACCAAATAATTGTTGAGTAATTGAAGGGTAGAATTGAAAACCATCATTTTTTGAAGTCAACTCATGATCTTATCGCTTCAAGAATGATGGTTGTTCTTGATTTGGCAAGTTTTAGGAATAATAATTTTTTTTTTAAATTTTTTATTTTTATCAGAAACATCTGAAATAATTTTACTACATTTTCTTTATTAATTTTTTTAAATATTTTTAGTTAAAAAAAATTATTTTTTTATAAACAAAATAAATTTTCTATAATAGGGTGGCCTAGTCGGTTGCAAAATAAAAAAATTATAAATATTAATTAATTATGTTTTTTGGATATCAAATTTGACAATGACAGAGAAAAGAAATGAAATTATTTGTGTTTATTTATTTATTTTTTATGATTAGCCTACCAATCATTATACAAAGGCTAGATTTGGTCAAGACCTTGAGGCTGGTAAAAAAGATTGTTACCATTTGAGAGACAGATGTGCCTTTTTTCTAGTATATATATATTTGGGGAGTTGTTTAGTATAGTTTTTACTTAAATTTTGATAGTAAATTTTTTTTTAAATAAACTGATTATCTAAAAATTAAAAGAATGACAGTTTTTATTTTTACCTTCTAACTATCAAATTTCAATAAATTGTATTAAATAAGCCCCATATATATGACTTGACAAGAAGAAAACTGGCAATTGCTTTTAATGGAATAAAGTAGTGTAAGAGCTAGAGCTAAGAAACTCATAAATGTGGAAAATGGTGGTAACATTTATCAAGAAAAATGATTTGTGGCACTAAAATTGTTGGCACTAATGGCACTAATTTTCAATTTTGGTAACTTTGTTTATTTTTATTTTTATTTTTATTTTTTTTTACCTTATATAGAAATTCGGGGCATTAGTGTCCCTGAATTTCGAGCTCCATATCACATCCGCATTTATCAATACCTGCAACTAGCCTGGGCTGGTAGCTTAGAGGAAAAAATAATGGATTAAATGGATGATAGTTATGGTCCAACAACCATTGTGTCCTCCCCACTTGGAAATGCTATGAACTATAATTTCTACTATCAATGTTCATCAATGATTAAAATTGAATGAACCATGCATTCCCAGCAAAATTTCTACTATCAAACAACAATTTCTTTATGAAAATGAATTTTTTTTTTAAAAAAAAATTGTTATTGCATAAAAGTTCTATTTTATTTTGGCTTTTTGGCTAATTATAATTTTTTTAGTATTTATCAAACACATCAGTAGATGACCCAAATTTTTTTTTAAAAAAAATCATTTTTTTTTTTTTAAAGACAAAATCATTACACTGAAGTTAAAACTAAGTGGGAAAAAAAAACTTGCCAAAGGAAGTCTAAGTAAAGTTGCAAAATATAGTATAACAAATATGGAAATTAAAAATGCTTCTAGGCATGCTTGAAGGGGGTATACTTGGAGGCTTTTGTTGAGAATGTTATTGACTAGGAATTACCCAAAACAACAAAAAAACTAAAACGTTATCCTTCATGCATTGACATGTGTTGGGTGATTATTATTGTTATTATTATTACAAAAATGATTGGGAGCTTTAATATAGAAGAGCTCTAATGGGGATGAGCCGTACTGTGATGTGATATTTTGCCTTTGTTTTTTTTAGTAGTGATTCATCCTCTAAAACTAGAGCTCTAATTGAGCGCTAGTGATGTGGAAAAAAAAAAAAACATACAAGGCCAAAATATTACATTAAATGGGATCCATACACACATTAGAGCTATTAGAGCTCATTTTCTAGAGCTCCCAAACAATTTTTTTTATTTTATTTCCTGTCACATCATTAGAGTTCAATTAGAGTTTCAAAATTAAGAGATGTATCATTATTCTTATTATTATTATTATATGAACCTTTATTAACCCAAAAAAATAATCATCATGAATAGTCAACACATACTAATCTGATGTGTTAGACTATAAATGAACAAAAGAGATTAGCTGGGGAAAAAAAAAGGATAAAGATCAGATGAAAGATCCATAGAAATCCAAATATCTTTTATTATAAGGAATATAAAATAAATATTATGGCAAAATGTCTTAAATTTGAGCTTTGTGAGATAAGCAAAGATTAGGATATTGGACCCTTCAAACATTAGTTTAAAACTATGTACAATGGTTAACTTTATTTAATTATCGGCTAACCAATGTGTTATGAGCAATGTGACATGATCAACTCTAAGCCGAGCTCGTGGCCTAACCCAATTGGTCGAGAAGATTCTACAAATCATGCCTACCGTTAACCATATCCAAATTAACTTATTGACTAATATTTAATTTTGGATAAAATTTGAGATTAAAATATTATTCACGATGGACCGGGCTCCTCCAGGGAGGCATGGGGTTTCGTCACAAGCTAAACGTGTAAATTTTTTATAGCAAAAATGTGATTTTCAATCCCATGAAAGAGTTTGATGGCTTCATAGCTTCTTTTTGGGAAAAATATCTTCAAAATGCAGTGTTGTTAGTATTGTCAAATCAAAATTTTGATTGTAATTTGTGTATAGCATTCATTATAGAAGGGGGTCCAAAGATCTTTTTGGTCAACTTATAATATTTAAGTTTTTATTTTTTTTATCAGTAAAAGAAAATTTTATTGATGAATTAGATCATGCAAAACATATCAAATATATATCAACAAAGAGGAGTCAAGTGCTTAAAATATCATAGCCAAAAGCTTTTGATCTCAACTAGGTTGATATTTAAGAAAGAAAGTCAATTTTGAACTTTGATCATGTCTATCAAGAAAGAAACAAACGTATTGCTGACATTTTATTTAATGAGGCCTTCAAATTGAATGGATTTTGATATTTAATTTTAGTAATCGAAGATATTAGGAGAATTAGCATTGGTTTGACATAATGAGTTGGAGCTAAAATAGATACACAAAAGACAAAATAAAATTTTTAATCTCAGACTAAAAAATATCATATGTAAATCAAAATTATTATTATTTTTTTATAAAAGTCAAAAAAATTAAAAAATTCATCCCAAATAAGACTTTTTAACCCCAAATTAAAATAGTCAAAAAAATTAAAAAGTCAATCCATATCCTAAACGAAGACTTAATACTTGATTCCACCCGTATCCTAAATGAAGCCTTGAGTACTTGATTCCTTTCTTAACCCAAAAAAAAAAACAAGAAAAAAAAAATGAAAAGCAATCTTTGACAACTACTGTTAATTAATTCCTAAATTATTCATAGTGCTTTAGTCTCAAAAGCATTCTCTTAATTATAATATAAAATTACACATAAAATTAGCGGGTAAATTACTAATAGGTTTTAATAGTTGGACTTAATTTTCATAAAATCCTATTAAAAATAAGTCTCGAAAAAATTGTCACTAAAAATAATTTTTTGTGACAATTTTTTATATATAATTTTTTGTGACAATTTTTTATATGTATCGCTTAAAATTGGCAATTAGTGACTTTTTTTTGTCATGATTTTTATAAATTGTTACTAAAACTTACAATTACAGACCTTTTTTATAATAAATTTTTCTCATAAAACCTATTACACAATAAGTCTATGGGTTAATTACACTAATAGTCCCTATAGTTTGGGACTTGTGTCACTTTGGTCCCTGACTTTTTAATTGTGACACATTTAACCCTGAAGTTTGAATCTTGTTCCAAATAAGGACAATTGAAAATATTATTAGATTTTTCAAGGGTAAAATCGTCAATTTGATAAAATATAAACTAATTTGACAAAAATAAATGTCAAAAAAATATTTTTAATTTTTTAAAAATTATTTTTATCCACCAATGATAAAATTATTTAAAATTAATAAAAATTACATGATCATCATCCAAACACATAATAAAAATTAATTTGGTAAAAAAAATAAATAAATGTCCAAAAGATTTATCAATTTTACATAATTTTATTTTTAGTAGGTAGAAATAATTTTTAAAAATTTAAAAATATTTGCTTGACATTTATTTTTGTCAAATTAGTTTATATTTTATTAAATTGACAATTTTACCCTTGAAAAATCTAATTATATATTCAATTGTCCTTATTTGAAACAAGATTCAAAATTCAGGGTCAAATGTGTCACAATTGAAAAGTCAAGGACCAAAGTGACACAAGCCCTAAACTATAGGGACTATTTGTGTAATTTACCCTAAGTCTATTTATTAAGACTTATATTTAAGTAGTCCTATTTTAGCTTGATGGTGACAAATAATGAGAGATCATGTCTTGATCATCTCCTCCAAAACTTTTTTGACAAACGCAATAACTAATCAATTTAAAACAATTAAAGTTCAAAATTGGAGGATTAGGCCGGTGCCGGTGTTAATACAAGTATTTTATTTAGAGAGAGAGAGAGAGAGAGAGAGAGAGAGATTATGGAGAAATTACCTTTAGTCACGTATACCTTTTGTCCTACCTCCAACATCACCTTACGCTTAATATATATATATATATTTGGTAATATTTGGTTTTCCTCCTCGTACTGGGCCCAAGAGGTGACCTTTAATGACTAGTCTCTTTGTTTGGAAACAAACTATCATTTAAAAACAAATCCAATATAGTAATAAACTCTACTATGTGTGGTAGTTACAAAATTATCTTAAAGTAAATAGTTATATGAGTTAATTAATCAACTATGAGCCCATATCTCGACTATGCATGTGATTCATTCATCTCACTATTAATATCTGATCATATTTTTTTCATGATTTAATGAGCCTTACAAATTAAATGATTTAAAATTACTATGTCAGAAGTAAGCCTCCCATAATTAGTCAAATAAGTCAATTTTATAAATTAAAAGTTACTAAATGGAAAAATTACATCTTAGTGGCGTCAATGAAAAGTAATTATAAAAAGATGATAGACATTATAAATATTAATATCATCGCCCTTTCCTAAATGAATGGTAATTTCCCCTTACTAAATTAACTTCTTGAAGGCTGAATAGTATTAGTAAGCTTCTTGATAATGACTTGACCAATCAGTAGATACAAATCAGAGTTGTTAAACATCAAAACCGACGGGGAGATTAGGTGATCAACACAAGTTTTGGTGAGGATGGTATTAATCTCTCTCACACACACACACACATATAGGCACAAATTTATGGATGAAGTTTACAACTTTTTGAAGCAGCATTTCTACTTACAAAGAATTCAATCACAGAAAAACATTTTAGATTAATTACGTGTAGGATCTATACCTATACACCTAAGTATTTAGGATACTTTTCCGTTGTTGAATTTTAAGAGTAAAGGATTTTGTCTTCAAAATTTATATTTCTCTATTTTTAAAAATGATAAGAAGATATAAATCAAACACAAAATGATTTATAAACATATACATTATTATGGAGCTTATACACTGTGAGATTCATAGTTATGTGAGTGTACCAGACACGCAATATATAACAATATTGTGGGATTCATAGTTATATGAGTATATGTGATCTATTCTGTATTTAGTTTTAATGTTGGTAGGTAGCATTGGATTTTCATTTGTGCCATTATATATTACAATTTTTTTTTCCCGATATTTCTATTTTTTGTGGTTGAGAGTGAATTAAAACAATGCATTATACTACTTAAGACTTTTATGAGAACAATAACTTTGCTTGGTTCCTGTTTTCAAAAAACACTTTTCAGAAAATTTTACTTTCTTGTTTTTCATGTTTTTTTGTTTTTACTGAATTTTTTTAATATTTTAAGCAATTTTTTTTACTTTTTAGACATACCTAACATAAATATACCTAAAAAGTAAAAAATTTGTGAAAAAAACCTTTTAAAAATTCACTAAATACCAAAAATATAAAAAAAAATACGAGAATTCAGTACATTTTATGCATTTTTATGTATTTATTAATTTTTTAAAATATTTTTTCACAAATTTTTTACTTTTTAGATACATCTAAGTAAGGTGAATCTAAAAAAGTAAAAAAAATATTTAAAATTTTAAAAATATTCACTAAAAACAAAAAAATACGAAAATCAAAAAACTCAATTTTCAGAAAACTTAATCCAAAAAACTCAAACCAAAACACACTGAATGATGCTAGCTGCAAGCTCTCAAGGCCTACCAAAGAACCTCATTATAGATGGAAAATATATATAATCACCATCCATTATAATTAAATTAAATTTTAAAGTATTTGTTACTCGATGGTTCAAGTATTTGTTATGTGGGAACTATTATTATTCTTAAGATATATTGAGTTTTATATTTATATCTGATTGGTTATGTGAATCTATAAAGAAATTGAAAAAAAGTTAAATTCATCTTGTGACTAATATATATGCATAAAAACAGTGTTTTGGAACACAAGATTGATCAACAATGAAAACTTGAAAAGTTATGATTAGTTCAAGAGAAATATATATGCTTAGCAATCATTTCCTAAATGATTTGCCCCTCTGGAGATAAAAAGTACACAAAATTTAAGGACCCTCCAAGCCAAACATGATCATATAATTACAGTAATAATATGCTTTTTTGAGCTTTTTTGGGTGATGTGATCTGGGTGCCATTACTACCCTCACTAGTTTGCTTATGAGGATTCTCCAAATTTAATCATTCCCTAACCCCATTATTTCTTTTTTTTAGATAAAATTAATGATCAATTGTGGCCATGGCACAATACTTGCATGAAATAATTAGTCATTCATTCCATTGGTGTTTCCAATTGTTCTTTTTCAAAATTTTGAGACAGACTCATGAGGAATATATGTGTAATTAAAATTTTGTATTAATAAAATTTACAATGCAATTAATATATTTTTTTTAAAAGAAAATCTTGTGAGAGTTGGTATTAATAAATGTATGCAATTTGTCAATGAAGAAATCTATTTTCTTTAGGTTCCAAGAAGCCAAATTGATTTTAAGAATCCGACAATTTTTATTTTATTTTATAATAAGGGTTAAAAGAAAACATCCATGGCCAGCAAAAAAATTTACAACTTTTTAAGAGCTTTTCAAGTTGGCAATGTGGGGTTGAAAAGCTTTTAAATGATGCGAGAGTTGTGCATTCATGATCACTTTCAATTAATTAGGCATTAAACTACTCTGTATTAGGCTCCCCAAAACTAATCATTGTTAAGAATGTGTTAAAGAGTATTTTTTACATTTGGAGAAGGCAACTCGTATCAAGTTTTTTATTTTTTATTTTGACAAAAGCAATGGGGAAAAAAAAATTCACAAATGGAGGCTCAAGCCTTTGGTTTTATTGTCTTTTTGAGTTTATTTTATGTTAGGAATATTCATGATTAGTGTTTTTATAGGTTTGGGAATCTCTACATATATAGGCTAAGCAATTCTCTTTTCTTTCCAATACAATATATGATTTCTAATTAAAATGTGTTAATTTGGGCAATGGATTAGTTAATTTGGTCACTAAACGAGCTCTAATGATTAGACTTTGAGGGCCGCCATTAGATTAACTTATGCTATTATGTTCGTTTGTAACGACTGATTTGACCTATAATTGTTTGATCTCATAATCCATGATTCCTTAAATGTTGGAGGCAAAAAACTTGATTAGTATAGTTTAAGTGATAAATTTAATTTGTGACTCAACTAACTAACCTAATGTGAGTCACAACTTGCAAATTGTGAAGTCTTATTGTAGCCAACTTATCTGATTAGTATCTAAATAAGTGTACTTTTTAACTTTTTATAAAAAAATGTGCAGAAAAGTAGAGAGGTGATGTGACTAAAAAAAAAGAAGAAGATAAAAAGTGTACTTATATAGTGTATCCCAAAAATAATGCTATATACACCAATTAATGTATTAACTAGTGTACCAATTGATGATGTGGCATAATTTAAGATGTTTTTGATATTTGTAATTTGTATAATGAGTGGGGTCAATAATAATGTCATAACTAGTGTTGGCACACTAGTTAGTAGACTAATTGGTGCATATAGCACCACTAGTACCCCAAACCAATCTTAAATAAACTCTCCTCCATCGCCTTTCCCTCTCTCTCGATAACTACTTCGTCAAAAAAAAAAAAAACTAACCTTTATGGTGGCATGTTTTCGTTCTAAAACTATGAACTTAAGTAGCACGGTCCTGAATTAAGTATATAAAAAATGTTTTTATACTGGATCTAGAAGCAAAATGTCGTTGGTATTAATTGTAAAGGCTTTTTGATCTCTCCATGGTTGTTTAAGAGCACCATTTATGCATAGTGGCTCAAGATTATAAAACACTCAAGAATATCCTTACAATAACTTTCATATATTTATATTGTGAATTCCAAATCTCGTTGTTATATAATGCAACCATCAATTATTCTATTATCTTGTTGATTACCTTATTCTTATACTACAGATAATTTTTTAAAAAATAATTGTACATATACTATATGTCATGTTGGAAAACATCTAATTAAGTTGGAGCCTTGGAATTATATGGATTGGTGATCTATTGAGATGGACTTTAAATAGAAATTTTAGGCAATGTTGACCTTTGTGGAGCTTAGGTAGAAGTCAAGAGAACTGGATTACATGAACAAAGTTTGAAACTCACTCAAAAGAGTGAGGACAACCCAAAGAGATCAAATGAACATGATTGGACAATTGTAACCCTCCTCAATCTAATTACCAATAAAAAATAAATAATAAAAAAAAAACAGAAAAATAAAAGTGGTCAAATACAGAAAAACATGTGGTTTAAAATCATCCGAATATGTTGATTTTTTGGAATTGTCAAGCCATGATCTAGTTGCTGCAACCATAAGATCAGTGGAACTATTATTTTATATCACATCATTTTTAATGTGTAGTAGAAGTGGAGAAGTAATGGAACTGCCATGATGTTGATCATAGAACAGTAATGTTAGGTATCATGAAAAGTCTTTCATGAAAATGATCATGAAAGATTTGTGACCTTTGAATTACACTTAAAATAAAGCACCACACACTAATTAAGATAATCTAAAGGTCACAGATTTTTCATGATCATTTTCATGAAAAAAATTTCATGATCCCTAACATTTCTCATCATAGAATAAGTAACTCAATTGGTTTAAACTTGGGATATCATTTTTGATTTTGTGTTACTTTCCTTCAGTTATTATTGCAATGTTAAGCAAGTTCAAAAGGTAAACCAATGTGAAATTATGTAATTCTTGTGGGTATTTTGGGAAAGTAAATTAAGAAACACTTTTTTTTGTCAATCCTACCGGCAGACTTCATTTTAGATATTATAATAGATATACTAGCAGTTAGAAAGTGATGTGTGTGCAATTAATACGTAAAAATAAAATAAAATAGTAATTATATATTGTATATTAATCAAATGGTAATTGTGTTCTCAATCTAATTATTTTTTTGTTTTTAAAGAAAAAAAATTAAACACAATTATATATATTAGTAATATTACATTTAATCCCATGCAAAAGTAATATTACAACATACTCCTAGTATTAATTGTGTTTTTTGTTTGTTTATTATTAGTTAATTAGAATTAAATTTATAATGATTGAATGATCAATACAAAAATAAAAATTGTGTGTTTTTTGTTTTATTATTATTAATTGATTGAAATTAAACGTATAATATTAAGATATTTTTTATTCAATTCCCCCAAAAAGTTGTCTCTCATGTTGGGCTCTAACTAGTGCAGGTCAGATTAATTGATTAAATTACACTTATCTTTCCTAAATTTTAATGAAATTGCATAAACATTTTCGTAAAATCTCACTTTATTGTAAAAAAAGAAAAAAAAAAGAAGAAGAAAATATGGACATCATTAAACAATTTAATTCAATTTTTAATTTATCATTTAAAATTGTGTCCAATTTAGAAAACCAAACCTATTTCTTCGAACTGCCCTTTTATACAGCATTAAAGTGAAACTCTTGTATAAATTGGTAACAGTACTTGAGGTTTCATCCAAGCTAACGAAAAAATAAATTTGCATATAGGTTTCATTAAAAATAAAAAGTGCACAAAGAATTACAGTAGTTTATAAGATACATTTTGGACTACACATAAAGCCAACCTCAGCTTTCCGAATTGGCAAACTTTATAACTCATCAGTTGATGAATGTGTGTGTTTGCACCAGTTGAATTTAAGACTCATCCAACAACATACAACAGATGAAGCTGCTCAAGTTTTCCATATTCTTATCAAGGAGCTCATTAAGAGAAATTGACATCTGCAAAAGGAGTTCTATTAGGTGATGCTCCGACACACGGCCCTTGTTGGTGTTGTTGGATCTTGCTTTCAGTACAGCCCAAATTTGGTCCGGTAAAATTTGCCATAAGATCTCCAACGGCAGGCGTTCTCATCTCCTCGATGGATGCCAAGCTAGGCACTGCTATTATTTTCGACTTCGGAGTTGTACTAGTATGCTGATCAACCTGTGCAGAATTACACTATTTAATAAACTCTCTGTTCCCAAGCAAAATAAATAAATAAATAAACTCTTTGTTGGAACAATCTAACTAGTGATTTCAAGAGTAATGTAATGTAGCTCAAGGTTTTAAAAGGGGCAAGACATGCAAGTTCAAGATTTGTCGAAACATAAAACTTTCTTAGGTCTCATCAATCCAGTATATACAGTCCTAATTGATGTGCCTAATTGATGCTTCAAATATATGACATATAATAAATATATAAAATTATGCGTGCATTTTTTGAAAATTGCATGTCCGTGCTTCTTAGCCTAAAAACCATTTTCTCGATTAATCCTAGAATAAAATTTAAGGAATGTCTAGCTACTTTTTAACACCTCGAGAGACATAAGAATATTTTTCTGATAATCTTATTCTCACATTAAGAAAGATAAATCAAGCAAGCAAGCCTACCAAATAATCTTTCCTCAGACACTGCCCCGCTTGGTTTCTGATATTTGTTATGCTTTCAGTATGATTCTCCCCGACACACTTAAGCTGATTCAAGCACAAGGTAGACATGGAGTCTATCTCCTCCTTGGTTTCCTGGTCCAGCATCAGCGAATCTGCAAGTTCATAATATTTCCCACTTGATTTCATTGTTTGATAAATAGAGAAAAAAAATAAATAAAATATATAGGGATTTAATTACCCTTAACAGCTGCCTGTGTGTCACAGGCTTTAGCTTCGTATTCTGCATTAATGGATGAGGATCTAGAGACAAATTCTTCATATGCAGCTTGGTTCGCACAAATTTTTTCCCTGCTCAGGGAGAGAAAGAACATGATGAGAAGACCAAAAACATTTTTAAAAATAAATAAATAAAAGGTTACTAGAAAATCTGAAAAACGAGGGAACGGAAGACTTACTTTACAGCAGATTCTATCTCTGCAATACTGGTCTTGTTCAGATGGTTGATGGATAACTCTGCCTTTTCCCACTGCCTCCCAGAGTAATTGACCATATTTGTGCTGCAAATTCAAAGGAAGACAAAATTACTTGGCAGAACTATTAAATGCACTCGAATGTAATGAATATAACTTGCAACTTTAGTCCAAAGCCTTAGGTCATGCAATACTCAGGGCGCTAGAAATACTTTTTTTTATTAAAAAAAAAAAGAAAAAAAAAGAAAGAAGACACTATCCATCTGTACTGTAATTTGACCTGTTTTCAAATGCTTTAATTAGTTGTGCATTTTATCTTATGTTAACAACACCTATCAATATTTTGATATTCGTGTTACTTCTTTACTAGTTCAATTATTCCTCTGCATGCCTTTCTCAAATGCAATGCAAGCCATCATATAAACATTATTTATTCTTCATATTTCTCAGTGCAGTTTGTTTTCTGCCCTAAAAAATTAATCAATTCGTCTACTTGCACAAAAACCAATCAGAACCAGACATAACTTTCTCCCATGTGTGTAGGCCTCACAAAAAGGTGAGACACACCTCATGTGAGAGGGTGGTTTGTGTCCAGTTGTATTGCTGGACTTTTTCAAAATTAATTCCTCCTGCACACCAAAATTTACAAACAGAAAAATGTAAGCATACCATTCCTGGAGGCAACTTTCCATTGTAGCTTTAGTTTCAGCAGATGTAAATGTGTCTTCCAAAAAATGTCTTTTCACCTTCTCTAGGTATACATTCACCTCCTCCTTTGCATCGCCTGAAACTTGTTGCATACTGAATATTTCTTGCAGCAATCTCTTATTCCCTTGTGTAGTGGAGTCCTCAATGTTCCTTGAGGCCTCCGAAACCTGATATATGGTTCTTACATGTCAAGCAAACAATTCTACCTATTAATTTTGGCAAGAAATGTAGTAAAAAAATACTCACCATAGCTGTTCTCTTAGCTGTAAGAGATGCTAATATTGCCGCAATTTTTTCCATTGCCTGCTTCTCTTCTCTAGCAGCCTCTTCCTGTTTAACAGCAAAGAAAAAAACAAACTCAATATACTTCAATCCCAGAAAATGCTTTAGACCCCCAAAACATCATCCCTAAATTAGTTTGTGAATCAACCAAATAAGATCCACATCAGTATGGGTAAACTTAGGGCTAATGTTTTAGGGGTAGCATTACTCCTTTAACCCTTATTAGTGTAGGAAGTCCAAACTCCACCTTAAACATCCTCTCAAAAGTTGCCAGTTGGTGAGATTTATCGATTTGGCTTTCTTCAAGTAGTGCCTTGAGTTGAAAAGCACGATGGCTGAGGTCATTAAAGAAATCAATTGTTGCTCTTGAAATCACTTCTGCTGAAGCCATACTCCGATGCAATCCCTTCATTTTCCACATGTTGTAACAAATTAGGATCGACATGATCAAAGAAAAAAGTTTAAACATCAGGGAGACAAATAACACAAATGCACATACCTCTTGTTGTTGTTGAGCTGAGAAAGCCAATATCTGCTTTTGCTCATTAAGAGTATTTTGGATATCACAAACGACATACTTGGCCTCCGAAACCACAGTTTTGAGAAACTGTAAATAAAAGCACAACATTTAACTTAGCATGATATTTTTATCAGTATTTTATAACTATTTAAGTTTTTTTGGGTGATTTCCTGTTACTTCATACATTTTCAAGTGCACTTATTTGGCATGACATTGTAGACTTTATCTGCTTGAGGTCCAAAGTAGCCTTCATTTGTAATGAATCAGCCAGCTCCTTCAAGGTTGTCACTCCCAAAGTATTTATCTCCGTCAATTTATTAATCCTAGATTCTAGTATCCGAGTGGCCTGAGAGAAAACAATGTAAGATTAACAAAATTAACTGACAAGTTTAACATATGAAAGAGATATCAGCTTTCAGTTCATACGTCATATTTACTAGCAAGAAATGAAGAGACATGTTCCTCCATGCATCTCAATTGTTGCTGTTGTTGAGAAACTGAACCCAAGATGGTCTTGTGCAGGTCTTTTAAGCTCTGATCAAGCTGTGAACCAAAATTCAGAAGCAGCCCTTGGTTTTCTGCTTCTAATTTATTTTTCTGATCTGTAGAACTTGTAATGTCAGTGAGTGCCTGAAAGCAATGCAGCTAAAGCACAAGAAAGAAGCACATTAACGCATTTAAGCACATACAAGTTCAAAAAACATATGGGCAATAAGAGATGCTGCTTAGTTTCTTATTTTCACATAACATGTTTTTCAAAAATAAAAAATAAAAATCATCGGAACACTTCTCCAGTTATTAAAGACAGAAATCATTTCCTTGAAAAGGAAAAGATTGATGACCAACAGCTATCAAACAACATTCAAGGAAAATGAAAATAAATAAATAAATAACATTTTAAATACCTAATTTTGCAAACAAAGCAGATATGTCTTCTGATGCAATTTGCAAATTGGCACGCATCTCCTTCGCACGGTCGATTAACGAATTTTCTGTTTGTACATTGAAAATTTCACACATTGTTTGGAATCAGTCATTATGCAAATATGAGGTATATGATATGTGAAATGTAACTCAGTGTATTTACCTGAGTGGAAAAGTTTGGAGATGATAAACTCCTTTTCCTTGAGTGTTGAAATGGCTACCTTGTGTTTCTCTTGAAGATCCTCCAAGGCCTTGTTACTGTTTTCCAGATTTATCTGAAGGAATAAGTTGAGATCAGATACATGACTGTAAGCTATTAAGTAGCAAAGAAAATTGTTTAAGAGCTCTAAAATAATGAGCTCTAATAGCTCTAAAAATACTGTAGTCCCAATACATGACTGTAAGCTACCTTGTGTTTCTTTGTTTTTTTTTTGTTTTTTTTAATTTTCAGCACTGCCTGGCTTAGTGATCCCTTTTTAGTGGTATGTAGCACCACTGAAGTAGCAAAACCAAAAATTCCAGTGCAAGCGATGGTTTATACCTTGCAACATTTGAGCTCACTATCTAACTCTAATTTCTCTTCTTGCTCTGTAAGATAGAGCTCTCGAAATTTATCAACTTGCTGCAACAATGATATAAACAATTATTTATAAAGGTGTCCAAATGATTTTAGAGAGAACAAAATAAACCAACCAAGTCATACCTTCTCACTGAGGTTTAGATCAATCCCCAATTGCTCTATCTTCTCATTCTTTGCCTACAGGTTTAGAAGTTCAGTTATTAAAACTACATTATAATGTCTCACTCACTGTCTATGTTGCATGTCTACTTATAGCAACAAATGTAACTCAGAGAATAAGACTGTTGTAACAATTACCTTCTTGTCAGCTTCATCCTGAGCATGTCTCTCGTGTGGAATATATACGCCATTTTTTTCCCTAGCTGCTCGAACATCTGTTTGGTTTTAATAAAGAAAAATATTAGCCTGGATTATATTTGTTACACAATAATTACTAAATGCAAGTGAATTATCAAACCTTGTTTCATTCTTTCAATTTCCAAGTACAAATCCTTGAGCAGCACAGCTTTGGACATTTTTTGGTTTGCCTGCAAAGTAAGTTTTACTATTAATTCAAGAGAAAGTACACAAACAAAAGAAACACAAAATCAGGAAAAAGAAATAGCCAAGCATACCTCTGGCTTGTTCTTTATATTTTTAGCACGACAGGCATAATCTAGCGTGCTTAAAGTTTCCTCCAAACACTGAGCAGTTGGAGAAATTGTTGCAATGATGCAAGTTTTTGTTTTCCCTCCCAGTGAATCTCTTAGCAACCTTGTTAACTTACTGTCCCTGCATCATGGTAACAGAGGAGGATGTTAACAAAAAATAAAAGCCATCAACAAATAGGGGATGGAAATAAATGACATCAGCAAAAACCTGTAAGGTATATGAGCAGAGTGTTCCACGAGTGCATTTATGACACGGCCTAGAGTGAGTAAACTTTTGTTTATTTCTCCTGCTTCCCTTGCACGACCCTGTGTGAAAATCACAAAACTTCTTAAAAATTACATGCCTATTCCAAGTGTAGAATTAATAGACTAATAATCGTAAACTGAAGTGCAAGGCTGTCAGTTATTTGACAAGATGATATTGAAATGCATTCAAGTACGAAATTCAAGTGTTATTAGACACCAAATATTGGGAAAAGAACACAAAAAGAGCATTCTCATGCTATGGCTAATCTTTGTAATCTTCATAAGGTTTTAAAACAAAAGAACAATACATTTTTCATTATTCGAGTGAAAACATTCATAATTCAAGCATGCTGCCTTTTAATGAGAAGGATCCAACCAAAGGAATGGGATGTTCTCTCAGTTATAATAGATATATATATATATATATGGTGGTGAAGCAGGGGTGGACAGAAAAAAATTGTATGGTTCTGCAGCTCAATAGAATTTCTAACACCCTGTCCAAATTTTGTAAATGACCTAAAAAACAATTTCCAGAGCAAAATCTAAGCTATTTTCATACCTCTCGTGCACCTGAACGAGAAATATTCTCTGATCCTGCCAAATCTACAAGATTAAGCTTGCCACATTTAATGAGCTCCTCATCTCCAACAGTTGTTTCTTTTACATGGATGGTTATAGTAAATACAGAATGAGAACGGCTGCAACAGAAAAACATGGTCCATTTGTTATGGATTTTCTAAATTCAATATTATCATTAACAAATAATGCCTACCTGCTGCGTTTGTTTAACAAGGTATCTGCTGTACGCCTTTTGGCTGCTCCTCGCTCCAGGAGATTATAAATTTCATTTGCACTGTATACAGCCTCTTCTTCAAGGCCTCTTAAAATCACACAGCCCTTCCCATCCTCCATCAAGGAAATGGGTTTCTTTTGCTTGTCTTCAAAAGTCCTAGAGTAGTCTTCGGAAGCCAAAAGATCAGTAATTTCTTCATTGTAAAGTTCCAAGAAGGTCACTTTCATACTATAGTCAGCATTTTGTGCCTCCAGTGTATCAAAAATTTGGCGAACTGCTCTTGGAATAACACCAGCTTCAGCAGGCAGTTCACCACCCTATGACAAATGAAACAGAATTTTGCATGCCCAGAGAAAAAGTAAGTAATTGTTGTGGGTCATTGAAGTAAGTATGAAGTCATAAAACAATTTAATACCTTGTTTCTCATCCCTCCCTCCATTGTATATGTTTTGCCAGTGCCTGTCTGCCCGTATGCAAAGACAGTGCAGTTGAAGCCTTCAAGAACTTCATTTACAATAGGGACAATGGCTTGGTCATATATTGATCTTTGCTGTGCTTTGGGCCCAAAAACCTTAGAAAATTATCCAAGCAAGATTAGTTAATAAAATGTAGGAAAACATATTATTAACGTTGGACTTTGATATTCATTAAGAGAAAGATGCATACCTTATCGAAGGTGAAAACTCTATCTACTTGTTTGTTAGCTAGACTTTGCAGAACATTGACTTCTCTTTTGTGCTCATTACATGTTATTACCTTTGGCACGTTCAACCTTTGCTCATCATCACTTAATGGCCTAAAAATTGAAGTTGTATGTGAAAATTATGAACCAAAACATTACTGCTGCAGAAACAGTATCTATGTCATTACAAAAATTATGAAATTGATCCCCATTAAGACTGTAACCTATAAATTGTTTATTTAATTTCTCAATCTACTTTCCACATGTCAATAAAACCCATCTATAAAAGTAAAAAAAGGAAAAAGAAGAAAGAAAAAAAAAAGAGTATAAAAATCAGAGGTGAGTATTATCGTAGGGTGAGAAAATGAAAGAAATGATTCTCTCACCTAGGTGAGAAAAGAGAAGAAATGATTATATTTTCTTGCTATCATGTTTCGATGAGTAAGAAAGAATAGTGTATGATATAGAGATATAGGTGAGATTTATCTTTTATCCGTTTGTATTTTAATGGGCAATCTCAGTATTATAAAAACTATACGACCAATCAAATTGTTTCTCACCAAATCTCGCAACTTTTGGTCAGAAATGAAACCTATAAAACAAGGGAGTTGCATTTCTCACAATTTCTCTCCATTTCTCATCTAACTTATAAACCAAACATGATAAAAGAGTTATTTTTTTCTTCATTTCTCACCAAATCACTCAATAAAAGAGTTCTCTTTTTCTTCCTTTCTCACCAAAACACTCAATTCAAATGGAGTATAAAATTGAGCTACCCATCAAATTGTTTCTTACCAAAGCTCACCACTTTTGGTGAGAAATGAAACCTATGAGACAAGAGAGTTACATTTCTCACAATTTCTCTCCATTTCTCATCTAACTTATAAACCAAACATGATAAATGAGTTACCTTTTTCTTCATTTTTCACCAAATCACTCAACCCAAACGGAGTGTAAAATTGAACTACCCACCATCACCCAATTTCTCCATTTCTCATCTAACTTACTAACCAAACATGATAAAAAAGTTTTCTTTCTCTTCATTTCTGACCAAATCACTCATCCAAACTGAGTGTAAATTTGAACTACCCACCATCACCCATTTATCATATTCTAATTTCAAATTCATAAACACAATTGAAATACATTATACTTATACACATATATACATACATATATCAATCAGAACTTACCTGCATCTAAGCAGAACTTGAACGTTGACCTCCCGCTCTTTGTCCTGCCGATTCGAGTTCAATTCGAACACTCTGGAGTCTGCACGACGCCTTTCAGGTCTAGGGGTGTAAAATGGTGACGGAGATGGGGATACCCCTAACCCTACTTTTCTAAATTGATCCGGAGTGAGCGACATCATTCCTAATCTGCCATTAACAAAAAAATAAAAAAAAAAAACAAAAATAAAAAAATTGAAATCAAATTCGGAAATGAAAAATACTACAAAGATCAAATTCTACATGCATGTTAAATTGAATTTACCGATTGGAGTTCTTGATTTGGATTGAAACCCTAGAATGAGCGCTAGTTCTTTGTTTCTCTCTATAGGATTTTGTGTTTCGGTGTGCTGCTGTGCTTGAAAATTGAGAGAGAGAGAGAGAGAGTGGGATTTGCAACGGCTATTTGAGGTATTTGTAGTAGTAGATAGCCGTTGAGAATGAGAGCGCCGAGTCTTCGCCATTTTCAAAAAGTGGGCTCTTTTTATAAAAATTCAAATTAGCGGCGCGTTTGGAAAAATAGTGGGGTTTTTTTTTTTTTTATTAGAAAAAAGTGGTGAATACACTTATGAAAATTATACCTTTATAAACTCTATAATTAAATAAATTTTTATTAACATTTATAATTGAATTATAAAACTAATTTTTGAATATACATTTATTTTTTAATAAACCTTGTTAACGTGTGTTGTTATTAAGTACAGCTTAAGAATGCATTAAAATTTTACATTATTCATTATACACATTTTTATGTAGAAGAACAATTTTTTTAACAAAATCATTAGAATAATGCTATATGTATTAATTAGTGTACTAATTAGTGCACCAATTGATGATGTGACATAATTTAAGAGATTTTTAGTATTTGTAATGTGATTAATGAATGGGGTCATATACTAGTTAGTACACTAATTGATACATGTAGCACCACCGTTTTCAATAAGAAGGGTACTGTTATAAAATGTATTAATAAGAGAGAAATTACAATTCAATGTTTCAAAATAATTACAGGTTCATAAAAAAAAATTAAAACTTTAAATATTAATGTTTGTAAAATTTATTACTGATTTGAAATTTATTTTTCAAACTTATGTGAATTGTTATTTTCCCTTAATAAAACATCTGGCCACCTGACATATCAATTATGAAGATAATTATTTGCAGTTTAGTCCTTAGAAGTACCACTATAAATTCAAATTATCAGTTGTGAGATATAGAAGTGAATAGAATGAAATGAGAGGGTTGTAAATATTCATGAGTCAAAATAAAAAATATTCTTGGATGATCAATACGTCAATCCTTAAAAAGAAAGGGGGTAAATTATAAAGTTCCTGAAGAACATATTTCTCTATACTGTGTTTAATATTTCATTAATTTTATAACAGGCAATACATTTTAATGAGATAAATTCTTTTTTTAGTTAATTTCAATAATTAAATGAAAAAAAGAGTGTAAATAATATTCATAACATCACAATATTTCATAAACAAGAGTCTCTTCAAGTTGCCTTTCGGATAGCGCAGAGAGAGAGAGAGAAGTACGTGAAATTAAACCAAAAACTCAAAAAAAATAAAAAAATAAAAACTTAAATAACACAATTAGAAGAAAAGATGGCAAACCCTCCAATATGAACTTGCAATTTAAAGAGAAATAGTGGGCAAAATCCATCCCCTTGTGATGTACCCAAAAAAGCTTTAAAAAAATGGCTACAGACATTCAACTCTCCT
Source organism: Camellia granthamiana (assembly GCA_036172215.1). Taxonomy (NCBI): domain Eukaryota; kingdom Viridiplantae; phylum Streptophyta; class Magnoliopsida; order Ericales; family Theaceae; genus Camellia; species Camellia granthamiana. The sequence goes on from CM069905.1 coordinate 14,545,124, forward strand.
AAAGCCAGACAAACATACTCAAACCTTAAAATCTTTCATTTCTACAAAGTACAGGTGAGTTTATTACAAACAATCTTCACAAAATGTGAAGAAATTGATGATAACATCATAGTGGCACTGATCCATAGAACACTACCTCAGCTGGGCCAGTCATATACACACGGTTGTCTTTCTCACTCCACTCAATCTCTAGTGGCCCTCCAGGCAAATCAACAGTACAACTCTGCTTTAAGGAGAGAGAGAGAGAGAGAGAGAGAGAGCAAAAAACAAACAAGCGGGCATGAGTGCAAATATAAAGAGCGAAATGCATCAGAAACTACAAGCCTATAAGGAAATGTTATCATTTCTTTTCCTTTTTCTTTTTCCTTGCGTACAAATCCATCACAACAAATTAAGCCACTATCAAAAACAGTAGAAGGGGCCATGAAAAACAGTAGTTATCCTCCCTTGAAAACCTAAAGAAGAGATTGTGCAACAGAACACACTTATTTAAAATGCCAAAAACAAGAGATCATTTCATTTATTTATTTATTTTTATTTTTTTGTGTGAAATTCCAGAGAACAGCTTCAATATATTTAATGAACCGTGACATCCAAAACTTACCCTCCCAGCATGACCTTCAAGAACTGCTGCAACCAACACCGCACAAGCTCCGGTTCCACAGGCAAGTGTTGCTCCTACAACAAGCCACCAGCATAAGGTTCAAAGATAACCAACAAAAGAGGGATTGCATTTTTCACCAATAATGATGATGACACACAGAGAGAGAGAGAGAGAGAGAGAGAGAGAGTCAGTCTAGACTAGCAGAATGTTGATTCATTCATGTCTTCCAGTAAATAGATGTGGAATATTTATTAAGCAGCACCAATGACACACATTCATGTATTCCTCAACTAAGGAAGCTAACCTGCCCCACGCTCCCAGACACGCATCTTTAGATGTGAACGAGAGAAGACTTGAACAAATTCTGCAAATTCAACATAATAATGATCAATGAAACAAAATGCATGCAGTAACACAATGGGAAAAAAAATATTAAGAAAAATGGGGGAAACACCAAAACAATTGAAAGTAGCATATATCATTCTCATTAGAACACCACATTTACCTCGCATATTATGTAACTAACAAGCAAGAGAGACATATTCTCTAAAAATATAAGAAGAAGAAGAAGAAGAATGGCTACAAACCAAAAAGAAGAGCTCCCATAGAAATGAGGGAATTCAGGAAACTAACTGCTTTCCAAAGCAACTGATTTTCTTCACAATTCTAAAGACTTGGCTACCACTAATTTGCAGGTTCAGTTTAGTTTGTTTAGCAGATCCATCCAGAAAAGGAAACAGAAAGCCCTTATTTTATTTTGTGTTCATAAAGACATATCATCAATGGGGTTCTTTCTAATGAGTAAATATTTCATTAGAAAGAACATGCCAACGAAATTTGGGTTGCTTGATTAGAAACTCATGCTCCAAAACTAGCATCAAACACAAAATTACACAAGGATAGGCAAAATCTGACCTGTGTTAGTTCGGGCAGGAAACATCTCATGATGCTCAAATTTTGGACCAATTTGAGCTAAATTTAATTCATCAACCTGCAGATTCTGTTTAAGAAGACAACAAGGGCAGAGCATAAACTCAGCAACGCAATAAAAATGAGAAAGGTATAATATTACAAATATTACAACAACCAAAAAAAAAAAAAACATTCTTTCGTGAAATATATATGCAATTTGTCAATGTTTTCCCCCATTAATTGCACAAGATTTCTAACTACTGTGTGGGACATCGCCAAAAGGCAGATTTTAGAAAAGATTCATTAGGTAATTGCCATGTCAAGGACAACTAGCTTAAGATTAATTGATTAAACAGCTACAGATGTACATCACTGAATAAACCAAACTAATTATAAAACTCCACATAAAATGCTCAACAGAAGTTAGAAAGTAGCTCATCATTAATACCATTGAATAAGGTTAAATTTATAAAACAAGTTCGTAAGGCTTGTTCAGAATAATTCGTTAGTTTTCACATTGTCCCTATTCATAGAAAAAAAGATGTGAATCATGTGACTCACTATATTGTTAGCATTATCCAAGCTCATTTAAAATAGGATATTACCAAAAAAGCAAACGCTTCAACAAGACTTGAGGAAGATTTTCATAAATTGTTCTCCAAATTGACCAGAATACATACCTGGCTTCCTTTTGTACCAAATGTGACACAATGAGGGTTTCCCATGCTAACACATGTCACATTCCAGGTTACTCCGTCTACATTAAGTTCTGATTTTACAACCGATTGTCCTTCATTTGCAGGTAGCTTAGTAGGGACATTGGATGCTTTCAATATGGGTTCACCCATATCAACTCTAACCTAAAATTGCAACAAAAATGTATCAAGAAATTGTAGAACTTATAATAATAAAATATATATATAAAAAAAAGAGCTGGTTTGTTATGATTGAAGAAAGAAGTTTCCATGTTAATCATAGTCGTGCTTTTTCAATGCATTCAAGACAATTTATAGGATTGTCAAATGGCACAGCAAGGAAAGACTAAATTATGAGTTGTGAAAAATATGCTAGAATGGTCCACCAAGTAAACCTATATAACTGATGAAGGGGCTAGGTGGTGGAGAAGAGCATCATGATGGGATAGTTTGGAACTTTTCAAATTGATTTGTGAAATTGTCACAGCTATGTATGTAATAGTGGCATGAGAATTATAATTCATACATAAATGTGTTGTTCCAATAGTCTTGTATAGTATTTCCAGTTACAAAATATGGAAGAATAAAAAAAGTGATAATTACAAAATTATTTGATAAATTCAATATTTTTAAAGAAATTACCTTCCCATCATCTTGAATTTCAGGAACAATTAGACCAGCACCTGTATGTATAGTGAAACTGCAAATTTTCAGGGAGAAAACGAAAGTTATAATTGATACTTTACAAAATCTTTTAAGATTTAGAATTAATAGCATGAAAACACATTAGTATTGATGGAATAACAAAATTACTAACAACCTATCTCTTGTTTGGAAAAAATATCTATCTGCTAATTACAACATCCTTATACAGAAGTTATTTCTATATCAAATTAATGAGCATAACTGATAAGGATCCTTGAAAGACAATTTTTACATATAGACCAAGTTAAACTTTAGAATTAAATCTCATCAACTATCACAAAAACTGAAATAAACGAGGAGAGCCAGAAATGAAAGGTCACTTCTCTAACCCTGACAAAAAATTCAATGAATGGAGCCATAATAATACAATTCTAAAAACTTGACTAGCATATGAGACAACAGTGAGCTGTGTTCACATGTAAAATTTTGGTAATGGAAATATCATAACATGAAGGCAGCTTATAACCATACCTGTGCCTCCCATGTAAGTTATCGAGCTCAGCAATGAATCTAGCAAAGCATCGGACTCCATTACCACACATCTATATCAAGAAAAACAATAATCTTAAAACAAAAAAATAGTTTAATCTATGACAAAAGGAACCTACTGTCCACAATTGCATATTCAACTCAAGCCACATAAGCACTTGGTGATCAAATAAACATGAAAGTAATCTACTTCAAACATTTAAGTAATAAAAAAACCGAACTTATAATCGGGCATATATTTGAGCTTTTAATTTCAATACCGAGACAATACAACAAAAATTCAAAGAAAATCGAATTACCTCGGGTTCACTACCATCAGAATTGAAAATCCTCATGGTATAATCAGTGCCATTGGTCCCTGGCATAGCAAAGATCACGCCATCAGCACCAATTCCAAAGTTTCGATCACATAGCTTCACCGCTTGCTCCGGAGTAACTCTAGGCTCCATTGAATCGCGATTATCAACCTAAACAATATCAAATACGAAACCAAACACTAATCAACCACATAACATTTGATTATCCAAAAAAAAAAAAAGGAGGAAAAATAATTACTTTCGAAATCAATTAAAGTGATTACAAAATGCTACCAACAAACAGCCTCCAAATTCACAAATTTTGTGTTGTTTTGTTTTGTTTTTTTTTTTGTTTTTTTTGTTGAATTCTCTTATTTTCCTGTATTTTCTCAGCCGCCAAGCATGAAATTTTGGTTTACCAGAATGAAGTCGTTGCCGAGGCCGTGGTACTTGACGAAGTGGAGGATTCCAGTTTGTTTGCGATCGAGAAAAGAGGTACGCGAGTCTTTCTCGGGGGCTTCGATGCTCATTGAAGAAGCTGAAATACGAAGGCAAGGGTATCGTAGAGCAGTAGTAGTGGTAGATCTTAGACTGTTTGGTTGGAGAGAAAGGAAAAAAGAGGTTTGGCGAAAGATGGTGATGGAGGAGGAGAGAGAACGGCGAGTGGGGGAGGAGAGAGAAAGTGAGGTGGTTGCTGCTATGGCCATGGCCGTCAAAACTGTAGTGTTTTTCTCTTTGTAGACTCGAAAGGAAGCGACTTCTGTGTGAGAATATGACGGTGAATCTGAAGAAAATTGGTAGGGGTGGTGGCGCACTGCTGTTTCGTCTTGGTCTTGGGCTTTATCTGGGCTCCATATTGTGGACTAGGTCCAGCATCTAATCTGGACACTTAAAAATGATAAATTACGACTACACTTGTTGATTTGCTTAAAATATAATTTTTTTTTGTGGTTATGTAAATTACATCTCGTTTTTTGACATTTTTAATTTCATAATAAATAGGTTTTTTATTAATAAATTATTAAATTAATTAATAATTTTTAATGATATAAAAAATTTATTTCAATTAATAATTCTAGTAATTTTATCACTGTATATGAGAGCAGTTTTTAGTTTTTCAATTAATTATGTTAAATTAATTTTTTTTTAATAAGCGAGTATTTATAATTTTTCAAATCATAAGGAATAATTCGTATTTTAAACCAATCTTAAAAAGTGTTTTTTTTTTTTTTTTAATGTTTTTGTTTTGGCTAAATCACATTCATGTATCCTGAAGTTTGTGAAAAAGCATATATTTTGATACAATTATATTAATCTATTTTGATATTTTAATTTATATAACAGTTAGACTATTTTTTATTAATAATTTGCTAGTCGTATGAATAAAAAAATATTATTATCATCATTTCTCTATTAAAATATATATTTATTTTATTTATTTTGTTATTGACCCATCGTCTATAATAATTTCGGTCACTTTATAAAAAAAGTCAAATATAATTATGTAAAAAATGTGGACTAATTATTTTTTTTCAAACCTTAGAAAAGGTGCCTTATGCTTTTGTATTTTAAAAAACCACCCAAAAAAAATAATAATAATTTTGAAAATTTCAAAAAATCAAAACATCATAAAACAACTTCAAGATATTTCTCAAGAAATGATTAAAGCTTGCACATTTATTTGATTTTTAAGTTATCTGAATTTATTGACATGAAACAATATCCAATTCTAACTCTAATATCATCTTAAATTTTTTAAAACATCTAAAAGAGAAACAACTTAGAAAAATACTGGGATCCCAAATATTTTACTAAAATTTTTATTAAATATCTCATATGGGTGTGAGACCTACACCATGTAAGTCTCACACTCATGTGAGACATTTGATAAAAATATTAGTAAAACATTTGGGGTTCTTAACATTACTCAACAACTTAATACCTAATTTTAGGAAAAGACTATGCTCCACACTTGTCAAAGGATGTATATCATATACACCTTATAACTATAAAAATAAAAATAAAAAAATTCATAATCAAACACAAAAAATTTATAACTAAATATCTCAAAATAATATCATAACTAAAAAAAAAATGAATCATAACTAATGAAAAAAATAACATAATTAGAGATGCATATGGTATGAAGTGTATAAGAGAATTGTCCTCCAATTTTAAAACCATCTTTTAAGATTTTAGAACAATCCAATAAAAAACTAACTAGTATTGAGTAGTAGTAGAAAGAAGAAAAATAAATTTAATTATATAAACCAAACTTAAATAAATTAAAGGAACATGGGACAAATTTCTGCCCTTGTTAAGATTTCAAGCTTCATTTTTTATAACCATGTTCGAAACATGAAATATGAACAAGATTTAATATGAGAGGGCAATTTATACTAAATTGGGCCGAGCTGGTAGTTGGGCCGAGATAAGCCCAAATGAGAAAGGTAGCATGTACACCGGTCAAAGGAGTGTTGCGGTAGTCCGGTTGTCATATTTACATGGTGTAACACGGTTTCTGTTTAGCCCGGTCACGTCTTCCAACCGGAGTATGAGAACAGCTTCTTTGGGACCGTATGCGTTAGTTCGGTCAGACACTTCTATGGGTAGTCCGGTTTTGGCATACGAAACCGGAGTAGGAGTGAGGAAACAGAGAGCCGAACTAAGAGTTAGTTCGTCTGTAGTCGCCTGCATAGTGCAGCAGTGGGTAGTTCGGTCGTCATTGGTTACTTCGGTCGGAGCATGTGTAAAACCGAGGTAAACCATGGTTCTGAAAGTAGTTCGCCTTAACTCCCTTATGGATAGCTCGGTCTTAGCATGGGAAAGCCGAGGTAAGGGAGAGTATAGTAAGGGCCGAACTAACAGGTACTCCGGTCGTTTGGAGTTCGGCCATAGAAAGACCATCTCACTTGGTTTAAGCAGTGAGGGGGGTGTTGGAGGATAAGCATTATCTTCCATGGATTTGAATCCTAGGAGGACTCTACATGGAGGAGTTAGAGTCCTACTAGGATTGTGCCACGCGAAACCTATATAAGCTCACCAATATCACCTATGAAGAGGTAATGCAATTTTTGTTCCCTGACTACATTGAGCTTTTGCCTGTTTGTCTTGCTTACTGACTTAGGCATCGGAGGGGTTTTCCGGCACACACCCGCCGGCCAGCTCAAGTTTGAGTTTTCAGGTGACAGAACGACGACGTGCAGAAGAACACAGGCTTGATCAACAGGATTATACGTGAAGGTGAATCTCTTTCCCGTACAATTGGCGCCGTCTGTGGGAAGAACAGACAAGAACAACCTCTTGATCAAGTGTTTTTCTCTCAAAATTCGATGGCAAACAATGAAGAACTGCCTCAGTCCGTCATTGACGGACAAACTCCAGACGGAGGTGCAAGGCGTGAAGGCCTACCTTTGGTCCCTCCCATGGCGAACCTGGAACCACAAAGGCAACATTCCAGGAGGGATGCAAGGGGACGAAGGAGGAATAGCAGCCCTCATCCCTCTCGTTTGCAAAGCCCAGAAAGGCAAAGGCGCAGGGTTGATCCTCAGGCTTTGGAGGATCGCGTCAAAGCGCAAGACGAGTTGATACGGCGGATGGCAGCAGACATGGAAGCTCTCAAACGCCAGGTGAAAGGAAAAGAAGTGGCGACAGGATAGGGGCGCACGAACAAGACGCCCCCTCGCCACTCAAAGGGTCGTAGTAGGAATTCTACACCCTCCCAGGCAGAAGAGAGAAGCCTCAGGACAGGCGATACGCAATCAAGATCTTCCAGAACTCGTCACTCCAGGTCTGAGAGGGCGAGATCTGAAAGGTCTTACACGGAAGGAAGCACATACTGGCCTTCGCATACGCACCAAACAAGGTCCAGACAAACGGAGTTACCCAGGTCATCCGACCTACGAACCGTGCTAGAAGAAAAGGCACGACGCAGGGAGGATGCCAGGGCGCGTGATCCACATAGAGTTTCGGCCTTACAGCGGTTGGCTCCTCGGACGCATGGAAGTGTCGAGGTTGGAATGCCACAACCGCGCCCGGCCTACGAACCAACGGACAAAGTATTGGCAAGGCTGCAGACCTCACCGTTTGTCCCAGCAATTGAGAACGCGCCTTTACCGTCAGGCTTTCTACAGCCGAAGTTCACTACATACGAGGGGAAGACGGACCCCTACTTGCACTTAAGCCACTTCCGCCAGGTCATGGCTGTATACCGGCGGAACGAGGCCTTAATGTGCATTTTGTTCCCCTCAAGCCTTGGTGACCTAGGCTTGACTTGGTTTGAGAAACTCCCAGAGGGCAGCATAGCCTCCTGGGCGCAATTGGCAGAAGCATTTGTCACAAGATTCAGAACAAACACTAAGACTCCGGTGGAGATCGACCAGCTCATCTCCATCGACATGGGCGAAAAAGAGACCCTGAGGTCATATAACAGTCGTTACTGGGAGACATTCAACCAGATTGGGGACTGCCCAACCAATCTAGCCATTGCGCAATACAAGAGAGGACTCCCAGTTGGGAACAGACTGAGGGATTCTATAACCATGACGCCACCTCTTACCATGGAAGCCCTGATGGAAAGAGTGCATCAGCACATCAGGGTGGAAGAGGATGGCGCCCGTGCCAAAGCAAAGTCTGCCACGACCGCAGCGCCAGAAAAGAAGGCCTCAGCAAAGGTCAATGCAGTAAATCGACCTAACAAAAATGGGCGTGGAAGACGCGACAACGAAGAAGACCGAGACGAGAGATGGTTGAGAGTCCGCACTGCCATCACCACGGTCTTCAAGAAGCCGATCTACCGAATACTTAGCGAAATTTGAGACGAACCTTTCGTCAAGTGGCCAGCCAAGCTAGGCGAGGCACAGAAGGACTATGACGACAGATCACGGTGCACCTTCCACAAAGAAAAGGGGCACCGAACTGAGAACTGCACCCCGTTGAGGCAGCATTTGGAGGAGTTGGTGGCGGCAGGCCACTTAGACAAATACATTGAAGGAGGGGCACAGCCGGCCCCCCAGGACCGAAATAACCCCAATGGGATGCCAATCGATGCTCCACCTCAAGGTATCATCAATGTAATACATGGAGTTTTCGAACCTGAGCGTGTATGTGAGCTCAGAGGTTCGATCAAGAAGGCTGAGCACTTAAGGGAAGTACTAAGTGCCCAACCAGTCGCCAAGAAGGGGAGGACAGAGGCCACAAATGTTATGTCTTTTTCGGATAAAGACTTGGACAGAATATATTGCCCACACAATGATGCCCTGGTCGTCACTCTCCGAGTCAAGGATTTTGACGTCAAGCGGATTCTGATTGACCAGGGTAGTTCGTGCGAAATCATGTATTATGAGACGTTCAAACAATTGAAGCTCCAAGATAAAGACTTAGCACCTGCAGTGTCACCTTTGATTGGATTTAACTCGATGCCAGAATGGCCAGTTGGCAAGATCATCCTTCCAGTCAGAGCAGGGAGTGTGACGAAGCAAGTAGAGTTCTGGGTGTTAAAGGTCCCATCCACCTATAACATCATCCTGGGCAGAACATGGCTGCACGCCATGCGCTCGGTGGCGTCATCCTACCACCAAGTGATGCGGTTCCCAAGCGACACCGGAGTAATAGAGGAAGTCTATGGAGACCAAATCATGTCCAAGCAATGTTTTGTCACAGTGAATGGAAGCCGCGCAGCGAAGGGGTATGTTCATTCGGTGGAGGAACCGGAGAGTAATGAACTATTCGCAGACGTCAGCAAAGCAGCAAGCCAGAAAGCAGTGGAAGACTTGGTGGAAGTCAGAATAGACGAAAAGAACCCGGATAAGTTCTTTCTGCTTGGTTCGTCGTTGTCCGGCGCTGAGAGGTTAGAGGTCTTGGAATTTTTGACCTCTAACATCGAAGTGTTTGCCTGGACTCCATACGACATGCCAGGCATTGATCCCAACTTCATCTGCCACCAACTCAATGTCCACCCATCAGCCAGGCCAATCATTCAGCGCACCCGCAGATCGGCACTCCACCACGCCGAGATAGTGGCGGAAGAAGTGGGAAACTTGTTGGAAGCAGGGGCAATCAGAGAGGTGCACTACCCCAGATGGATCTCCAACACAGTCGTCGTGCCAAAGAAGAATGGCAAGTGGCGCGTCTGCGTCGACTATAAAACTGTCAACAAAGCATGCCCTAAAGATAGCTTTCCTCTACCACGGATTGATCAACTGGTAGACCTGACTGCGGGGCACAACCGACTAAGCTTCTTGGATGCATACAGAGGCTACCACCAGATTGCAATGCATGAACCGGACCAGGAGGTCACATCTTTCACCACACCAAGGGGACTCTACTGCTACAAGGTCATGCCCTTTGGCCTAAAGAACGCAGGGGCGACATTCCAGAGAATGGTTACCAAGATGTTTGAGCCGTTGTTAGGCAAAACAATGGAGGCTTACATCGATGATATGGTGGTCAAGAGCAAGGATGAGAATGACCACCTGAAGGACCTAAGCGAGATGTTTGAGATCCTGAAGAAGCATAAGTTACGCCTTAACACGTCGAAGTGTGCTTTCGGGGTAGGATCAGGCAAATTCTTAGGCTTCTTGGTGACCAACCGAGGTATAGAAGCAGACCCTTCTCAGATCAAGGCAATACAGGATCTGGAGAGACCAAACTCAGTGAGAGAAGTGCAGCATCTCACCGGAATGGCAGCCGCGCTCAATCGGTTCATTAGCCGATCGTCAGATAGGCTACGACCATTTTTTCATGCCCTCAAGGCCAAGTTTGAGTGGGACGAAGAATGTGACCGAGCTCTGGAAAGCTTGAAGGAATACATGTCTTCTCCACCACTACTTGTAACACCAATTCCTGGAGAAGAACTCTTCCTGTACCTGGCAGTCTCACAGCACGCAGTCAGCGCGGTGTTAGTCCGTGCAGAAGGAGTCCAACATCTGCCCATCTACTATGTTAGCAAGACACTGCTGGGCGCCGAAACAAGGTATTTGCCACTGGAGAAACTGGCATTGGCCTTGATGATGGCCGCAAGGAAGCTATCGCACTACTTTCACGCTCATACTATAGTGGTCCTTACAGCCTTCCCACTAAAGGCTTTGTTTGAAAGGGCGAACTTTTCTGGGCGAATTCTGAAGTGGGCAGTAGAGTTGGGACAATACGACATCAAGTTCCAACCTAGAACCGCAATAAAAGCTCAAGCATTGGCGGATTTTGTCGCAGAGTTCACTCCTGGAAGTCATCATATCTGCCCAGTCGACCTGACTGACTCAACCGAACTAGGGACAAAAGTTGACGTCGGAATAACGCAACCCCTGGTATTGGTTACTCAGCCAAGTCCTAAGGCAGACCGGAGTAATACAAACAAGGAAGAAGTAAACCATTCTATACCAAGTCCGGACTCGCCAACGAAGAAAAACTTGGTGCAACAAGATGACAAGGGGCAGGCAGCAGGCCTGGACTTAGATGGCGAAATCAGCAGCATGGAAGACCCCAAGGCATCATCCGATCCCTCCACTTGTTGGAAGTTGTTCGTTGGGGAGATGTGGAAGCTCTTTGTGGATAGAGCATCCAATCGACATGGAGCAGGGCTCGGCATAGTCCTCATCTCTCCAGACGGCCTGATAGTGGAGCAGGCAATCAACCTTGGCTTCCCAGCATCAAACAATGAAGCGGAGTACGAAGCGCTTCTTGCAGGACTCAAGTCAGCAGCATACATGAAGGCCACCGAACTCATGGTCTACAACGACTCACAGTTAGTGGTAAATCAAATTTCTGGCGATTACGAAGCAAAGGATGACAGAATGGCTAAGTACCAAGAGCTAGTCAGAACCGAGATCAAGAGGTTTGAAGTGGTGAGGATAGAACAGATCGGCAGGGAGGAGAACAGCAGAGCAGACGAACTGGCAGGCTTCGCTTCAATGGCGGATACCTCTATCCCACATCCTCTATTGATCGAATATCTGCCTAGACCAAGTATTGAAGACCCAGAAGCAGAAGAAGTGTGCTGCACCGACCTAGGTCCTTCTTGGATGGATCCTATCATCTTGTTCCTGAAAGACGGCACCTTACCAGAAGACAAGAAAGAAGCCAACAGAATTAGAGCAAAGTCGCAGCGATTTTGGCTCTCTCCATCCTTGGCATTATACAAGAAGTCGTTCTCAGGACCTTATTTAAAGTGTGTGCACCCCAGCAAAGTGGAAGCATTCCTGTTCGAAATACATGAGGGGGTATGTGGCAGCCATCAAGGAGGAAGATCATTGGCATACCGAGCTATTTCACAAGGATATTGGTGGCCATACATGCAAGCGGATTCAGAGAAGTACGTCAAAAAATGTGAAAAGTGTCAGAAGTTTGCGCATCAAATACACCAACCTGCCAGAGAACTTCTACCTCTCACTAGTCCATGGCCTTTCGCAATGTGGGGCTTGGACATAGTGGGACCACTCCCAACAGCACCAGGCAACAAGAAGTTCTTTCTTGCGGCAACAGACTACTTCACAAAGTGGGTAGAAGCAGAAGCCTTGGCATCAATCAAGGAAAAAGATGTGAAGAAGTTTGTCTGGCAGAACATCATTACTCGCTTCGGCATACCAAAAGCACTGATCTCAGACAACGGCACGCAGTTCGATGGTAGAATTTTCAGAGGCTTTTGTGAGGAGTACAAGATAGAATTTTACAATTCTACACCGGCGTATCCCCAAGCAAATGGACAAGCAGAAGCTTCAAACAAGGTAGTCTTGGATGGACTGAAGAAAAGACTGGAGAAGGCTAAAGGCAAGTGGGCAGAAGAACTCCCTCATGTTTTATGGGCTTACCGCACCACGCCTCGGCGATCGACAGGAGAAACACCATTTTCCTTAGCTTATGGCATGGAAGCAGTCATCCCATTAGAAGTCGGCCTCCCCACAATTCGGAGTGAAAACTTTGATCCAGACTTAAACGCCGAAGCAATAGCATTGGAACTTGATCTTGCGGAAGAAAGAAGAGACAGAGCTTTGGTTCACATCGCCTCCTACCAACAAGAGTTGTCTAGAAAGTATAACAAAACAGTGCATCCAAGACAGTTCAAGATCGGCGATTGGGTACTTCGCAAAGTGATGGGAAACACCCTAGTTCCAGGAGATGGCAAGTTGGGACCGAATTGGGAAGGACCTTACAAAGTGGTCGGCTTAGCAGGCAAAGGGGCATACCACTTGGAAGACAAGGACGGCAAAGCAATCCCAAGGCCATGGAACATTGCCAATCTTAAGTTATTTTATTTTTAGTTTTTTCTCTTTCACGAATGTGTAATTTTTTCCTTTCTCAATAAAACAAGTCGATTCTTTTCAGCATGGTTGTTTTTTCTGTAAAAGATAGTTTTGATAAGATAGGAGCAGTGTAAACTATATTCTAAGTTGGCTGGAAAAACCAACTTAGAGGTTGGCTGGATTAAACCAACACTTTATACTCTTCAGCCGAAGTATGGGTATGGCTGAAGAGTGGTTGGCTGGATTAAACCAACACCCTTCCTAAGCCCAGGATAAGGATCCAGGCTGCAGGACGTTTGGCCGGAATAACCAAACACTTTATTCTAAGTTGGCTGGAAAAACCAACTTAGAGGTTGGCTGGATTAAACCAACACTCTGTACTCTTCAGCCGAAGTATGGGTATGGCTGAAGAATGGTTGGCTGGATTAAACCAACACTCTGTACTCTTCAGCCGAAGTATGGGTATGGCTGAAGAGTGGTTGGCTGGATTAAACCAACACTTTGTACTCTTCAGCCGAAGTATGGGTATGACTGAAGAGTGGTTGGCTGGATTAAACCAACACTGTGTACTCTTCAGCCGAAGTAAGTTCATGGCTGAAGAGTGGTTGGCTGGATAAAACCAACACTCTGTACTCTTCAGCCGAAGTAAGTTATATCGGCTGAAGAGTGGTTGGCTGGATTAAACCAACACTGTGTACTCTTCAGCCGAAGTAAGTTCATGGCTGAAGAGTGGTTGGCTGGATAAAACCAACACTCTGTACTCTTCAGCCGAAGTAAGTTATATCGGCTGAAGAGTGGTTAGCTGGATTAAACCAACACTCTGTACTCTTCAGCCGAAGTAAGTTATATCGGCTGAAGAGTGGTTGGCTGGATTAAACCAACACTCTGTACTCTTCAACCGAAGTAATTATATCGGCTGAAGAGTGGTTGGCTAGTAAGGTGAGATAGCCAAAACCGAGATCACAGTTCGGGCAAATTGAAGTTCATGAACAAATTCAATTCAAGTACAGGCAGACATTCAGAACCGAAACAAGAGTTGATAATTTTTCATTAAAGACAAAAGGGAGTACAATGGTGGGGCCGTAGCCCGGTTACAAGAGAGTTCAAGACAAAAGAAAGAAAAAAAAAGTACAAGTTCAATCAAACAGGTTATCTATCTCGGCATCCAGATCGGCCCCAAGGTCAGCACTTACTCCGGCATTTGCTGTTAGAGTAGTCTCGGTTGGAAGTTCGGGCGCCGCGTTTTCAACAATTGGATCCAACTGAGCTGATTGATCGCCGGCTTGCTCTTGGATGGCCGGAGTCTCAGTTGCTTCTTCTTCATCATCATCTTCCTCATCAGATGAACCAAGAAACCGGTTCTGGATCTCGTCAGCATATTCCTTCAGCGAAGCCGGAATAAAGTACTCGGGAGCATTGTAGACCTCGGTTTCGGGTCCACAACCGAGCTTCTCCACAGCACTTCGCCAGCCACACTTGAAGAATAAATCCTTCGCAGCTTCGCACTGCAGAGAGTAGCCAGCTTCGGCTTCCTTGAAACCTTCTTTGGAAGCGTTCTCAGCCTTCTGCTTCAGTTCAGTTATTTCGGCGTTCTTCTTGTTTTCAAGCTCCGCTATCTCCCACAAATATTGGTCTTTCACTTCGGTCACGGCGCGCTGTTTGTCATTTTCAGCCGAGGTGACCAGCCCGGTCAGGCGAGCTACCTCGGCCTCCAGTTCGGCCGACCTTTGTTTGGACAATGCCAGCTCGGCCGCCCTGGCTTCGGCGTCCCTTATTGCGTGCCTGGTTGTTTTGCGAAGTTCCATTATTTGCCCATGAGCGATGGTGTTCTTCTGAATGGCCTGCAAAAGAATTCCTTGTCAGCCGAGCTAAGAGTTGGAAAAAATCAGACTGATGAAAGAAAAAACAGTACTGCTTACCAAAATCATGGACTTGGTGGATGACCGGATGGCTTTCAGCTCGGTATTTAGCTGTTTGTTATGATGCTCCATGTCTTTGGGAAGACAAACACCCCGGGCCAGGTTGAAGGCTAGGAGGTGATCCTTGTCAGCAACAACGGAGTCACCTTCGTCGATATCTCGGTTGTTGAAGACGAAGGGTGGAGCCCATTTGTTGATTGGCGTAGCTCGGTCAGAAGATTCCGGTTGTGGGTTGAGTTCGGGGCTCGGTGGAAGGATGGGATCAACCTCATCAACCAAACGCTGCTCGGTCTCAGTAGTCCGGGCGCGTTTAGCTCGGCGTGAGGAGGATGGCTGTTGTGAGGGAAGAGCTACCACGGCTTCAGTGGTTTGTTGAGTTGGTGGCACTTCGGCCCTTGAGGTGGCGGTAAGCATGGCCCTCATCTTGTTCTTCTTTGCCATCTCTTGTTCGGCTGTTAGGGGAACAAGGACAACTTCTGGCAAGGATGGGTCCGGTTCTGGTGGGTCTTCAAGAAGAAAGTCGGTCACCCTTGCTTTTCGGCGACCGGAGTAACGGTAAGTCGGTTCGAAGTCAAGGAGCTTAGCCCAACTTCTTTCCCGAACACGTAGTGCGGCGCGCAGAACGCCTAGGTTGGGGTAGTTGTAGTTCTAGAGGAGATGAGCTTTATCTGCAAAAAGGGAACAAGTGTTAGTTCGGTTCAGAGTAGACAGCCGAAGTGAAGAAGAGAAAAAATATGAAATGCAACCGAAGTATGTATACCGGGCTCTCCGAATTTCCAGTTTATTCTCCAACCAGGAATCTAGGCTTGAAGGTCTTCAAAATTCCCAGAGACCCAGAAGAAGTCGTCATCATTCAAGTCTTTGTCCGGTGTGTGTTTGATTATTTTTTCTCGGCCACGACGTATTCTCAAGTAATAGCACCAGCCTTCATTCTTGGATCCTAATGAGTATTGGTGGAATATTTCGGCTAAGCCTAGGTTTAGACCGGTTTGACGGTTCAGGGCGTCTATGCCCATTATTATACGGTAAGTGTTGGTGGATAGTTGGGTTGGGCAAAGTCTGGTTTGCCTAAGAAATTCGCAGATTAAGGGCTGGACTGGGAATCGTAGTCCGGTCTCTTTTATTGACTGAATGGTGAAAGGGACAAAACCCTCGTTATTCCATGGGTCTACACCTCGGTCGGCTAGGGTAAGGTGTACATCATCTGGTATATGATGGTCCTGGCGGAATTCGGCCAGACCACCTGGGGTTTCTACTAAGAATCTGTACTTCCCCATTTATTGAATAACTTATAAATAATTTATTTCGGTCGAGAGAGAGTGCTCAGTAGCTCGGTTGTGCGCAGTGGAGTGCCTGGCAACCTAAGTCTGCAAAGTGGAGAAACAAGGTGTTAAGCACAGATCATCGACCGTGCTACAAAAACAAAGCAAGAAAAAGGGAAGTCTTATTTCGGCTACACAGGATGCTAAGGGATCTACCTCGGTTTCAACATGGTGCGTTTTATCTCGGTTTGGCAGGATGTTTGGTTAGCTCGGTTTTACTTTTTGGTTTTTGTTATTCCGGCTAACGTCAAGGGGCAGCTTTCTGAGTTCGGTCTAGAAACTGAGAATGCTGGCTTAGCCCCTGAAGTTTTAGCTCGGTCAAGTGTGATAGTTTCTACTCCGGTGGGTTTTTATTTCGGCTAATGTGGATTAGTTGGTGACCTATTGAGACTACTGAGATGTGCACAAGTGTCAGTCCGGTTCCAGTTTTCCTATATCTTTATACAACAAAAACAGTAGCCTAGTTCGGTTGAGACACGTTTAAAGATCAAAACTACGATCTACAGTTTGCATTATGATATTCAAAGTGTTCTTATGAAGATTTTTCCCAGAAAGCAAAAAACAATGTTTTGCAGAAACAATGTTTTGCAGAAACACCAAACATATTACCATGGGTTGAACAAAAGCAAAAACATAGGAAACAAAGAACAGATTCGTGTGCTTACCTGGTAAAGAGGAAGATCTGAAGAAGGAATGAAGAGAACACAGCAAGCTCGAGTACAGCAAAAACTCAAGAACAAGAGAGAGAAAGCAAATGAAGTGAATGGAGAGTGAATCAGAAATGAAAGGGTTTGTCGTTTTGTTCAAGGTGTAAGGCGGGAACTGTTCAAAAATTTCGAAGTACGAGGGCGGCGCGACAGCTGGGATTGGCCAGTGAGAACCTACCACGTGTCATTGGAATACTGAACGGTTCAGTTTCTGCCAACTGAAGAGACGTTTTGACCGGACGTGCATAGTACGGCCCAAGTTTTAGCTCGGCTGGATAAGCTAAATGGTTTTTAGCTCGGCTGGATAAGTTAACTGGGTCTTAGCTCGGCTGGGTAGGCTAACCTGTGTTTTTAGCTCGGCTGGAGAGGTTAGGGCTCTAGCTCGGCTGGAAGACGAGTAATCCCTATCATGCTTTGCAGATGGAATTAAGGGGCAATTGAGAGGGCAATTTATACTAAATTGGGCCGAGCTGGTAGTTGGGCCGAGATAAGCCCAAATGAGAAAGGTAGCATGTACACCGGTCAAAGGAGTGTTGCGGTAGTCCAGTTGTCATATTTACATGGTGTAACACGGTTTCTGTTTAGCCCGGTCACGTCTTCCAACCGGAGTATGAGAACAGCTTCTTTGGGACCGTATGCGTTAGTTCGGTCAGACACTTCTATGGGTAGTCCGGTTTTGGCATACGAAACCGGAGTAGGAGTGAGGAAACAGAGAGCCGAACTAAGAGTTAGTTCGTCTGTAGTCGCCTGCATAGTGCAGCAGTGGGTAGTTCGGTCGTCATTGGTTACTTCGGTCGGAGCATGTGTAAAACCGAGGTAAACCATGGTTCTGAAAGTAGTTCGCCTTAACTCCCTTATGGATAGCTCGGTCTTAGCATGGGAAAGCCGAGGTAAGGGAGAGTATAGTAAGGGCCGAACTAACAGGTACTCCGGTCGTTTGGAGTTCGGCCATAGAAAGACCATCTCACTTGGTTTAAGCAGTGAGGGGGGTGTTGGAGGATAAGCATTATCTTCCATGGATTTGAATCCTAGGAGGACTCTACATGGAGGAGTTAGAGTCCTACTAGGATTGTGCCACGCGAAACCTATATAAGCTCACCAATATCACCTATGAAGAGGTAATGCAATTTTTGTTCCCTGACTACATTGAGCTTTTGCCTGTTTGTCTTGCTTACTGACTTAGGCATCAGAGGGGTTTTCCGGCACACACCCGCCGGCCAGCTCAAGTTTGAGTTTTCAGGTGACAGAACGACGACGTGCAGAAGAACACAGGCTTGATCAACAGGATTATACGTGAAGGTGAATCTCTTTCCCGTACAAGATGCATATGGTATGAAGTGTATAAGAGAATTGTCCTCCAATTTTAAAACCATCTTTTAAGATTTTAGAACAATCCAATAAAAAACTAACTAGTATTGAGTAGTAGTAGAAAGAAGAAAAATAAATTTAATTATATAAACCAAACTTAAATAAATTAAAGGAACATGGGACAAATTTCTGCCCTTGTTAAGATTTCAAGCTTCATTTTTTATAACCATGTTAGAAACATGAAATATGAACAAGATTTAATATAATTTATTGGTAAGACCACTTCTAAAACAAATTTTCCACCAATATGTTATATCGGCAATGATACATATCACTAAAAGTAATGCTCTAAAGCAACACTAGTAAGTTGGTACACATTTAAAAAAAAAATGATACATATTACTAAAAGTAATGCTCTGAAGCACCACTAGTGAGTTGGTACACATTTAAAAAAAAAAAAAAAAGGCACGGCAATACTGTGGCAGTGGGTGGGGCCCACTGCCACATCATTAATGCTACCACTAATTAATTAGTGGTCTCAACCATTTTTTTATATGTTATATACGTCTGATTCTGTTGCTGATTCTAAACTTACTTAACCTTTTTTAAGCTCTTAAAATAACAATGAATAAAAAAAGTATAGGCAGGTTTGGGAACATATTACAATAATCAAAATATTATAAAAAAGTCAATTATTATTTTTACTTTTTTACATGTCTTTTTATAATAATAATAAAAAATTAAAAGGTAACTAAAATAACTAATACTAGAAACAACTATTATATTTGTGTACAAACTCATATTGTTTTTTGAGCATTGTTATTCAAATTTAAAAGTTATATTCAATTTTTAAATTTAATGATGTGACAATCAATTAAAATATTTAAGACAATTTTATCTCTCATATATTTTTTAATTATCAGTCAATCATCATCTATCTTACGTATTAAGATTTAAAAAGTAGATCTAAAACGTAATATTCGTTATTTTTTTATAAATAATTTAGGATATCTCTCACCGGCCAATCCAATTAGACCCGACTATATAGATATGAAAGTGATTAGTATGGATAGAGGGGACAGGGAATCCCTGAAGGCAAGGGAGATTTTTTTTTTTTTTTTTTTTTTTTCAGACAGTGATGGCTGAGTGAGAGAGACACATTTGAACATGAATATACTCTCTCCCTCTCTCTCATCAGTTGTAAATAGTATGTTTCTTACATTCCTTATTTTCTTCGAACACGCTTTCCCTCTATTCTCTGGAAGTTTCCTTCCTTCCTTCCTGCAATATATCACCCCCCCCCCCCCCCCTTCCATAGATATCTATATATATTGCATTGCTTGTATGTAAATGCCTCAAAAGTCTACCATTCAAGTATCCTCTGTTCTTTTCAGAGAAAGAAAGCAAGGCAAGAGAGAAATGGATTATTCCCTATGGGACTACCAGGAGGTGGGTGAATCTTTCTGGAGGGTGTGTTTGTTTCTACTCATTTCTTCTTCTTTTTTTCTTTTCGTTAAAACTTTAATCTTTATGGGTTTGGCATGATCTATCTTCTTTGCCACTGGATATGTATTTGCTTTTTCAATAAAGTCAGAAAATTATAGAAGTTGTCCAGAAAATTGATATATAATTTAGATTTGATACTTAGCCCACGTTTAGAAATTAGTTATTTTAGTTAATTTTTGATTTTTTATAACAAAAAATATATATTAATGTGACAATTCATAATAATTTTTCGACTTTTTAATTATAAAGGAAGCCTGGTAAGTTATATAGCTGGATCCATATTTAAAATAAAAATGGGGTAACATCCGAATACAACAAAAACTTGGGTTTATGCTTATGCCATTGCCAATTATTATAGAGACTCAGGTTTCTAACCAAATTATGAATTGTACTTCAACAGAGTATACTTGAGCTCAAGCACAAAATCCTCTGCACCAACTTCGAGCTAGAAACTGCGAGAACCAAAGCGAAAGAAGCCATGATAAAATTCGATGACAACATAAAGCAGTTACATCAATTATTGCAGAGAGTTTGCCAAGAAAGAGACGAAGCGAGAGATCAACTGCAAAGACTTGTCAACAAAGTGGACTCAATTGATTCCTCTGCAGTTGATTGCCTCTTCTTCACTGCCAATTCTTCTCCAGACCTATCTAACCCGAACTTGATCAATCCAAGTAATGGGTTGGTTTCAATGATTGCTCCTGATTTAGTAGTGATTGACAATCTTGTCAAGGGAAGGCCTTTGCCACACAAAGGAAGGCTCCTGCAAACTGTGATTGAGGCCGGGCCATTGCTCCACACGCTCCTCGTTGCAGGGCCTCTTCCTTTGTGGCATAGTCCTCCCTTGACATTCCCATCTCTTCAGAAAATCGAGTCCAATTCAGACTGTGAAATCTTAAATTCCTTTTGTTCTTCATACCAGAATGTCTGTCATACATCGGATTGGGCTTGATGTCGAACATGGAGGGCAGCCTGCCAATGGAAGTAGTTTGCAATTCTATGCATAATTTGTTTGCTAAGCTAATATGAATAGGAATTGGGTCTGATGTAAATGGACAATTCTTGATTTTGATAATGGAGTGAGTGTGTTTGATTGAGTTTGTTTATTCTAAAGGACTTTATATACACTATTTTATTAGTCATTTTTGGCCTCATTTTTCATTATAAATCATTGTTCTTAAGAGTAATAAGGGTCAGTTTTAAAGTGTTCGCATGGACATTTTAAGTAACAATGATTCAATTTTACTTGCATCCAGTTTTATGATATTTACAATTTTATCTAAAGAAATGATTGAAGAAGTTCTGATTTACAATGGACTTATGAATCATTCAAATGAAGAAACTTGCAATAAAATCATAACCAAAACTCAAAAGCAACTTCTCACAAATGAGCATTGAGATACATTTTGATCGAGTCATCTAGAAGTAGGAATCACTCCAAAAGAATGAAATTCCACTTCATCACAATTCTTAACATAGCAAAAATTGGGATTGAGACCCTATCTCAATCCAAAATCCTTAGCCAAATGTTTGAATTCTAATGAAAATACAACCAAAACATGAAAGGTTAATTCATTTGGTTTCATTGTAATATCTTTATAAATCAAATAAAAAAAATTATTTAATCTCTTGCTAGTAAAAAAAAAAAAAAAAAAAAAAAGAAACTCCTTAACCTCTTGGGTGTATAAGAGTGACTAACTAACATAGAAAAATAATTCATACACACAAATTTTCCCTCCAAAATCCAAATGATGTGCCAAACAAAATTTGAAAAGTTGACCCAACACTCCAAATCTCTCAAAACTCTCTTTACATATATTATATCTTGCCACCTCATTGGAGGATTGTGAAGGAGAGAAATTGTGTAGATATAACACTGTTGCATAACCTAATTAGTTTGAAGTAATATTTATTAAATTTGGTTGAATTGTGCTAGAAAAAGTTCAATTGGTACAATCTATTTCTATCGCACTAGGCCACATCAATTTATGCAGTCTATAATAGTGGGCGGAGCAAATTGGGACAATTTTGATAATATTTTACTAGTGAATTTAACTTGCGGTTTAAAATTACTCAATTTGTCAATGAAATGAATAAATTACAAATTCTTATCAAACTCTCTAACACTCTTCCTCAATCTAACTCTAATTTGACTGTTTAAAACCCTCTCTTGCTCATCTCATCTCTCTCTCTCCCCCTTATACAAATAATAGAATATTTGATCTAATTTGCATTCGTTTTAATTAACTTCAACTAGTAGGTGACACACGCGATACGTGTACAATTCAAATGATTAATAATAAAAATAAATAATAAAGAAATTAATATCATAATATGTATATTACTTAAGTAATAAGTATGTTATTAATGAAATCCAAGATCTTGGGTTCAAAATTTACTTACGTTGTGTATAATAATTTTTTTATTTTAACATATGTAAAGTTGTCTCATAATATGAGAAGAAGAAAGCTTTACTAGACTAATTTAAGCTCTCACTTAATAATAATAATAGTATAAATAGGTATTCTAAAATTAACACTAAAGCAAATCAAGTGGACGAACAAAAGAGTGAAATGGGCTACAAAGTGAGCCATTAGTTACCAACTAGCTATCTAGGCCCAAGTACTTGAGTAATGAAAGCCCAATCTAATTTTACCTAAAATGAAAAAAGAAGCCCAATTTAAGACCTATTTTGAAAAGTTAACTTTTTAAATAAAAAAAAAAATATAACTCAAATAAATCAATAAATCAATAAACTGATTTTTTTTGGTTTTAAATTGTCAAAATAAGCCTCAATGGCTCTAGAAAAACAATGATACATTTATCTAATTTTGGAATTTTAATTGAACTCTAATGATATAGTAGAGAATAAAAAAAAATAAAAATAAATAAAAATCAAAACTAAAATATCATATCATAATAGAATCCACTCTCATTAAAACTCTTTTATTAAAACTCTCAATCATTTTTGGCTCTAGAAAAGGCAGGCCCTTTATATAGGCCATAGGGGTGCAACTTGGGCGGGTTCGATCGGGTTGGGAGGTTATCCAAGCCCAGCCCAAGTTGTGCTGAAATCTGCCCAGCCCGTCCAAGCCCGAATTGTAACCCGAGGTTGCTTATCCAAGCCCAACCCAAGTTAAACCCGAATTGTCCAAATTGCCCGAATTGTTTTTTTTTTTTTACAGCTACATTATTAAATTATTAAAATTTGACTCTATTTACATTTTTTTTATATATATAGAAAATCATTAATACTATCAAAACAAATAATTTATATAATGTAAGAGAGATGCTGCTATAGTAGTCTTTACAATTTATGAGTGGAAAAAAAAAATATATTTTATATTTTTTGTGTATGTAATATATATATTTAATATGATTTAATAATCTAAATTACTTTAATATTATGTAAGGACTAATAATTTATACATATATTTAATATTTTTATATATCTATATGTGTATAATTCGGATTTCGAGTTGTTCGGGTTATTTGATGTTTTTGTCCAACCCCGTCCAAATTTAATTCGGGCTTCTGAATTTTTATCCAAACCCGTACCGAATTTAAAAATATCTTGTCCAAGCCTTAAAAAAATTCAGACTTAGAGATTGTTTGGGATGACCTAAATAAGTACATTTTTTATCTTTTTACGAAAAGATATAAAAAAAATAAATAAGTAATCTGATAAAAATAAAATAAAATGATAAATTATTTTTAACTTTTCAAACTTGACCTTAGTTCAGATTACTTGGTTAAGTCCGCCCCAAATGGCACCTTAACGGGCATCCCTCAACGACCCCATTAAAGGCTCGAATACACGTGTCCCAAAATCAGGCCACGTCTCTGAATGGTCCAAACTCGAGCCCACGGGTCACTTTATCCACAAAAACTTTTCCATAACCATAACCCTACCCACTATTAAACCATGGTTAAAAACTAACCTTGGGTCACAACATACCGTGGTTAGTTCTTCCACAGCAACTCTGGATCAGGGAATCAGGAACCATGATACCTCTCTCTGTCTCTTCCAGATCTGTATAAAACTAGGGTTTCCAAACACGAATCTCCCTGGATTTTTCATCACCAATTCCTGTAAATTTCGATTCGAATTCGATTTTTTTGGTATCTTTAACTCGTTTTGATGTGTAATTTTCTTCGATCATTGTCTGTGTACAATTCATAAATGGAGACTCAGAGGATCGTAGAATTTCCTCACAAAAATATGGATAAGCGCCCCAGGAAGAGACCTCGCTTGACGTGGGACATGGCAGCTCCTGTTCCCCCACCTTCCAAGGTCATATATATATATATATATGTTTATATCTTTACCTTATTGCTTGAATTTGTTATACATGATTGAAATTTGCGTAATTGCTTCTCTTAATTTTCAATATGTCTGATGTCTCTCTCTCTGTGTTTCTCTTTCTTGAATTTTATGGAAATTTGACTCAGATTTCGCTGCAGTTTTGTGTATTTTGATGCAATGTATTTTTCAAGCATGGATTTTTAACCAACATTTTTCATTATTTTTTCCCAGGTCGATTGATCTCTAAAACAAAGATGTTTCTTGGTCCTTTTCCGTAACTGTATTTGTTTTAATTGAAAAGAAAGAATCTGACAAAAATTATTGATTCTATTGATTGATATTTTTTTGGCTGCTTTATTTTCATTATAATTTTGATTCTATTGAGATTTTCTAGCTTCTGATTTAATTATGTTTTGTTTTTAGAAAAAACTAATGCTATCTGCTAGAAAAGTTTTATTTGTAGTTGTGGCATTATGGAACTGCAAAAACGGAATTTATTGTCTAGGTTGGTAGTCATTGTGATAGAATGCATAGTGATTAATTGCTTTCTGCAAAAAATTCTTACATTGTAATTTTTTTTTAATAATAATAATAATAATAATTATTAGTATTATTATTTATGTCAAGCCTTTTGAATGGAGATAGAATGATATACTGAAGAGGGCCAATTACACTACTAGTCCCTATAGTTTGGGATTCGTGTCAATTTGATCCCTGACTTTTCAATTGTGACACATTTGAGCATGAATTTTGAATCTTGTTCCAAATAAGGACAATTGAAGATACTACCGTTTAATTTCAAGGGTAAAATCGTCAATTTAATAAAATATGAACTAATTTGACAAAAATAAATGTCAAAAAAATATTTTTAATTTTTTAAAAATTATTTTAATCCACCAATGATAAAATTATATAAAATTGATTAAAATTAATAAAAATTACAGGATTAATTTTTAAAAATTAATTTTAGATGATCATTGTCCAAACACATAATAAAAATTAATTTGGTAAAATAAATAAATAAATGTCTAAAAGATTTATCAATTTTACATAATTTTATTTTTAGTGGGTAGAAATAATTTTTAAAAATTCAAAAATATTTGTTTGACATTTATTTTTGTCAAATTAGTTTATATTTTATCAAATTGACGATTTTACCCTTGAAAAATCTAATGATATCTTCAATTATCCTTATTTGGAACAAAATTCAAAATTCAAGGTCAAATGTATCACAATTGAAAAGTCAGGGACCAAAGTGACATAAGCCCCAAACTATAGGGAGTATTAATGTAATTCACCCTACTGAAGATGTGAAAATAATCTAGAAATGATAGGATATAGATGGAAAAGTGAATGAAAAATTATATCTTAGGCTCACACTTACTGTTTAGAAAATATATGCATATGGGTCCTGTTTGCATTTGTCTCAAGTCAAAACATTTAAATTGTTCCAGTTTGTTCTCTCCCAAATGGTTTGCAGTGCAATAACAATTAGATAGAATTGTCCTTTGAAATAGTTCATTGATATTTTGTTGAAAATCTTGCTTCTAAATGGTCCACTCAATTAAAAGTCGGTTTTTTTATCCCCTCAATCTAAAACAGCATATTAATTAATTGTATTTGATTTCTATTGGCAAGCATCTTGAGGGTATTTTAAGTACAAAATATAATAAAAAAATATTCATAATAAAATGTCAAAAAAATGTTCTGGGTTTGGTAGGATTTAAAAGCTTAGTCCTTTCATATGTGGGTTAGATTTGGGTGATTAGTGTTAAGTATTAACCAACTATATATGTATAACCAACATGCTTTTAAAATTTGTTAAATGTTTGTGTAAATTTGGATTTGGAGTTGATGATAAAAATCATATAAGACAAAATTTGGACGACAAACATTTTCTAGTTCAATTACTACACCAAACTTAGATGGCCTAGTTGTGTAGGAGTTCTTTGGTTGAATCATCAAATTAGTGCTAAGGCAATGTAGAAGTTGAAGAAGATTAATAAACTTTGGCTTTCATTAGAAGGCACCTTGGTAATTTGAGAAGTCTTCAAAAATTCTGTCTTATTAAATGTTATTGTGAAGGAGTGTAGTAGTGTTCTGAAAGCTTGTTGCCTTATGAATCATTTGTAGAAGTAGATAATGGAGCAACAAAAGCTTTAACAAGGCACCTATTAGTGAAAGACTAATGTTTATATGCATATAAGTGATGTGAATATAGACGTTTGTGTGTACAGTCATGTCTACATGCACCTATATGTGTAGTTACTTGGACATGTGTTAATAAGTGCATTCAAACGAAGATCAACAAGAATATGGCATGACATAAATACACAAACAAGAACACTAGTAAAAAATATATATTATAATATGTGGTCATATGGAATAACATTATCTTTAATCAAACTATTGTAAGGTCTAAATGCAATTAGTCAATTACACTAATTGACTAATAGGACCGACACATATAGGTTACAAACACGACTCTAACGCACCACATGACATGTCTATTTTTATTTTAAAATTTTGGACACATTACAGAACACTTTGCGGACGCGCGTGTCATGTGTTTGGACATGCCTAGGACACGTTTGAGGTTTTATTATAATTTTAAAAATGTGGTTTGGTGTCAAAGCCTTTTGTTGTTCTAAGGTATGTGCAATAGATCCCAACAGAAAACTCAAGCTCTCCATTTTTTTACTTGGATCGAATCATTGGCATATGAATAAAGCAACTACGTGAATCGATTTGATGATGGTGATAATGGTTCAATGCAACCCAACCATGTTAAGAAGGCAACCAAGCTGATTGAACTGAAATTGTGGATAAAAGTTAGGCTATGATGCCAAAATTGATGTAGTAGAGGAAGTAGAAGAATAGTAAGGAGAAGAGAAGAAAGACAGATGAAGGGAAGGGGGGCCAACCAATACCAAACAATATATCAATTCTTCAATATTCAAGCCAAGTCTGATAAACAATTACATAAAAGGCATATGTATAGGCATCCTAAGAATCCTTAGTTAAAGTTACCAAAAATAAGGACTACAACATTAAACTAATAAAGCAATAAAACTGTAAATGAGAAAACAACATTAAAATAAATCTTCAATAGTTAATGTAACTTCATCTAATGCCTCCACATTCCCCATCAGGGAGAGGTTTAACAATCTTACGGAGATCAAACCAGGCACCTATGATTATTCATCATCGACAACCTTTATCCGAAAGGTACTCCACCATCGATCGTCTTCCACAAGTCTTTGATCATCAACAACCTCTTCAATTTAATTTTATCTAATACCTTCACATTCCCCATCAGATAGAGGTTTAACAAAGTTATGGAGAATAAACCAGACACTCGCAATTATTCATCATCGGCAACCTTTATCCAAAAGGTACTCCACCATTGATCATTTTCTACCAATGACTTTGATCATCAGCAACCTCGACCAATTGCTCCATCCGAAAGGTACTATCTTGTCTCTCTCTCTCTCTCTCTCTCTTGTCTCTCTCAGTGTGCGCCTATCCCTTCGTGCACTTTAGTAGGAATACAAAGATTTAGTAGCCTCATGCCTTCTTCCCTCTCTCTTTCTTAACCAATGCCTACTATCCTTTTTGGTGTTTTTGATGAATGTTAGATGTTGATGAGTGATTTTTGGATTGTAATGTTTTATTTGATGAAATCTTCTTTGACTTCTTGTGATTTATTTATTTTTTATGGATGATCTATTCATATTGAATTAGTGTTGGTTTCTCATTATTTGGTTATTTTTGGAGGTTATATTTGTATATATATAGCAAATAAAAAAAAATATTTTTTTACTTGTATCCCCTCTATGTTTGAGATGGAGAACTAGAGTTTCTAGGTCGGGGATATATCTATGTCCTAGACCGGTATTTGTCATGGTCTAGAATTGTATAGAGATCTCTCTCTAAGAGTGGTTGAGGTGTTGGTTTCTTGAGGAGGAATAGGATGTACACCTAGACAAACCCTCAACTTAGTCACCTAGTCACATGTGTCTAGTTGATCCCATGCCATAGGATCGCTTGGACGCCTATGACTAGTACACCAACCATGTGGGAGTCTCTAAGCCTTGTGCTCGTCCTGGGTTGGCTTGGGAGCATCAGGGTACCATTGGAGAACCAAGTGTAAAGCATAGGTGTATGCTCTGTGGAGAACTACTTGCTACTAATAAGCCTAGACAAGTGATACGACACGGACATGTAAATTTTCAAAAAATACAGGACAAGACACATGGGAGACACATGCAAAACATATCATTTTATATATTTATTGTATGTCATATATTTGAACATTGTAAATTTACTCTTTCAATATTAAATCACATCAAATTCATCAACCTTAGATATGCTACTCTGATGAGAAAAAATAAAACTAAAAACTAAAAAATGGGACACTTCCTTCAGCGTGTTCGACATGTGTGTTGAGTGTGACCAACACGTGTCTGCGTCCCACACTTGTTGTGCACTAGTAAGTTACCTCTGGAGAGGTTCGTGTTCCATAGTCACTTGGCTAAGCCAAGGGAGATTTGAGTGTATTAGCATGATTAGTGATGGACATGCTTGGCAATATTTTAAATTGAAAACTAATAATAATGTGATTACGTAACAATGCGCAATTAGAGGATGAGATCAAAACTTTATAGGAAGGATGGATAAAAGAACATTTACTTATATTCTCCTTTCCCCCCTCCCTCCCTCCCTCCCTTGAATGTCCTTTTGGTTCTCTTTTCTCTCGCCACAACTATTTTCTCTATCCATGAATTACAATAGAAGCATAATGCATACACTAGCTTTTGCTGTAAGTATATATCCTCATTAGTTATAGTTCAAGAAGAAAATGTAGTGAGCAATTCTTATATAGGTATCTTATGTTGGTTGAAGGAAAGTTGGGTTACAGTATGCCATGCCAAGTGTGTTTTTGTTTAGTCCGAACTCTATTAGGTCGCTTCTCTTTTAAAGTTTTAAAAAAATTGACTTTGGAGATCACTTGACATAGTATGCAATTGGCGGTAAAAGGTATCACACATCCCACTATAACATATTTTGAGCTGGTTTCACTTCCCATCTAACAATGTGCAGAGCATTAACATTCATCTAGTTTGACACAAGGTTTGCTACTGTTGAAAGTTGTGCCAGGGTTTTGAAGATTCAATTTTTACACTGTCAAAAGGATTTTTATGTCATTGACATGTGGATTATGTTTACTGCCATTCAGGTCCTTCCACCAATATATTGTGGGCACGAGTTTGGGAATGGGGCAGTTCCCAATTATGCTTATTCTTCTATATATTACAAGCCCCTCAATGGATCACCTCCTTGGAGACTAGATGATAAAGATGGGCATTTTGTTTTTGCCATTGGAGAGAACTTAACTACTCGTTGTAAGTTTGCATTGATAATCTTCAAATATTGTCATCATTTTTTTGTTGGTAAGTAAATTATTGTCTTCATGAGAACATCTTAACCTTATTTTCTTATTTGATTGAAAGTAAACAAACATTGACTCAACTAGAATTTATTTTTGCATTTAATCTATAAGAAAAACAATTCCAATGACTGGATTCAAACCGTACATCGATGATAGTCCAAGACTTCTCTACTTGTCAAAAAAAATAAAGAATAAAAAGAGTCCAAGATTGAGTAGAAGTCGTAAAACAGAAAGGATGTGAGAGAGAGAAATCATAAAACATTGGGGACTAGAGATAGAGGCTTACCATGGTTGGCTTCTTGCTTAACTAATTTTTTTAGTTATATGATATTTGGACTGCCCAGTTCTGTTGACTTATGAGCAGTTTTCATGGATTAAATTGCCTGTCTGATTTTTGTTTTTTGTGTTTTTTTTTTTTGGTTGAAAAAGGTGGTTTTTCTTTCAAAATGATGCTAGTCTGCTTTTGAAAGATTCAGAAGGACACATCATGTAATTGAGAAGTGGTTTCCAAAATGCTCTCAAACATTTTTTCTGAAAGTTGTGAAAATTTTGAGACTCGTGTTTTTTTTTTTTGGGTGTATGTGTTCATATTGCTATTCCTAACTGGAAACCACAAAACAGAGAACAAAAAGTAGTGTTATGGTGCTTCCTAGAAAATGGTTCTCTCTAACTCATTTCTAGAAACAGTTTTTGAAAATAACAAACTAATTGATCTTCGGTTTAGATATGTCCTATTATTTGTGGATCCATGTTCTCAGTTTTTTCTTTGATTTGTTATCTGTTCACCAATAACATATTTTATCTACTTGTACTTGCAGACAGGATTCTGAGTAAAATGGGTGAAGGTTAGTTTTTCCTTCAGCTTCTTTCCTTCTCCCTTTATCTGTTCCTTTCCTTCTTCTTTTTTATTATTTATTTTTGTTATTAATATGAGTCTTCTAGACATTGGTATTAATATTAAATACTCACTTTTTGGGTTCCATAAACTTTCAAATTGACATTCCATATTCCCATCATTTTGGGTTCCATAAACTTTCAAATTGACATTCCATATTCCCATCATTGTTAATTCATTCGATGAATTAAATCCATTGGGTAATATAATTGCAGGGACTTTTGGGCAAGTCTTGGAATGTTTAGACAATGAAAGGAAAGAGATTGTAGCAATTAAAATTGTTCGTTCAATAAACAAGTACCGCGAAGCTGCCATGATTGAAATTGACATCCTACAGAAACTTTCCAGGCATGATATTGGTGGCACACGGTACGCATCAGATTCCATATCTCGTCCCTTTTTAACTGTAAAAGTTTACAGTAATTGGGTATAAGTTGTTTTATTGTTTGCAGTTGTGTGCAAATACGGAATTGGTTTGACTATCGTAATCATATTTGTATTGTAAGTATTTATTGGTACTTGTGGTTTAATTAATTTGAAAGGGCGATGATGTCCCTTTGTGCCTGAATATTCTGTGAGTTAAAAACTTGCGGATGGATTTAAATGGTCTTAACAGGTATTTGAGAAGCTTGGACCAAGCTTATACGATTTTCTCCGCAAAAACAGCTATCGTTCATTTCCAACTGATCTTGTTCGGGAGTTTGGCAGACAACTTTTGGAATCTGTAGCATGTGTGTGCACACATCTTGCATCATTTTTTCTATAAATGCTTCAACTTATTGCTCAGCAGCTCAAATGCTTTTTTAATTATGCTCAGATTTGGGAATCACTGGGACTCCTATTTCCATCTTTGATTTATTTAACAGTAGATTGAAACCCAGAGTAATCTTTGTTTGCTCAAGCATGATTAGAATTGATGATCAACTCTACTTCTGATTCTCATTCATTTTGCTTACTTGCTTTTGCAGTTATGCATGATTTACACCTGATTCATACAGATCTGAAACCAGAAAACATACTTCTTGTTTCATCAGAATATGTTAAAGTGCCAGATTATAAGGTATTGACTCATGCGATATGTTCTCTTTATTTATTTGTTTATTAGTTTATCTTTAAAAGAGTTTTGAATTTGTGTGCGCATGCAAATCAGACTTGGCAAGATTATGGTGTGTTCCAATCCATCTCAATAGGGCTGTGTTTGGATCTAGGATTGAGAAGCGATTTGTGGAGGGAACGGAAAAAGAAAGGGATGACAAAAATTATGCTTCTGTTTCATTCACTTTTCCCTTCCTATTTCCGTTCCCTTCGCAAATCCCTCCTCACATCCTTGATCCAAACACAGCCTAAGGGTTTTATATTTAAACCCAACTGATATGTTGGCCTTTTCGTTTGGAGTCTATTTGTGGATGCAATTGATATTTTGGATATTCTTTTTGCTGCATTTGTCCTGAATTACTGCAAATAAAAATCTTTGGTCTAATTTTTCATGTAACTCGAGTATTGATATTAGTTGATGAGATAAACTGCATAAATCAATAATACTGTTGCTAGGCTGGTGCTTACGAATTTGATTCTTATTTTAACTTCAGATCGCTAATATTTTGATTATATGTTGTCTGCATTCAAGCTTCTATCACGATCTGCTAAAGATGGTTCCTTTTTCAACAATCTGCCAAAGTCAAGTGCTATTAAGCTAATTGATTTTGGGAGTACTACTTTTGAACATCAGGACCACACCTACGTGGTGTCAACACGTCATTATCGTGCACCAGAAGTTATTCTTGGTAATGGCCATTTGTTATCAGATTTTGTAGTCAGTATTTTTATGTTTGTCATTTAATGTTGATGTGTTAAAATTATTTATAATTTTGTTTTCACTAGGTCTTGGATGGAACTATCCTTGTGACTTGTGGAGCGTGGGTTGCATACTTGTTGAACTTTGCTCGGTAAGTAAGATTGTGCTTTTTCTTGTTTGTTTCTACTACTGAGAGCATTAGTGGCATGTTGGTTTTAGTTTTATCTTCATCTGTTGATCATATTGCTAAGAAGGATTTAGAAGATTCAGTGGAAGGTCCAATTTTCAATGTGGTGACCAATCACTTACAAGATGGGCGCCCTTCTAACGTTATGTTGTTATTGAATTAATTTATTGGGAAGGAAATCAGTGTCTACAATAAATTATCCTTGTAATTGATCTGAGTTTAAGTTGTTCTGTTCACTCATCATTGCATACTTCATTCAATCACGTTTCTATTTATGGCATTTTTTTGACTTCTACTTTGTTTGTTGACAGGGTGAGGCCCTTTTCCAAACACATGAGAACTTGGAACATCTAGCTATGATGGAGAGGGTGTTAGGGCCACTGCCACAGCATATGATTATTAGTGCAGAGTAAGATCTGTTGTTTTCGTTCGTTTATTTCATACTATTTATCTGCTTCATCCCATGTATAAAGCTCTTATTTGTATTTTTTCAGCCTTCGTGCTGAGAAATATTTCAAGAGGAGTGCACGCTTGGATTGGCCAGAGGGTGCAAGCTCCAAAGAAAGTATGAGGGCAGTTTGGAAACTACCCCGCCTACAGGTAATTGGTAGATTTGTTTATTCTGAACTGTTAATAGAATCGTATGCAACGGGTACTAATTTAACATCATCTCCGTTGTTCTCACTAGCTATTTTTCATAGGAATGAATAATAGAAATGCCTGGATGGCATTTGGCTAGCAGTTGTGAACATACTCTGAAACTGTTTAATCACTGATGTCGGCCAAGTGAATTGTATTGCGGACTGTGTTAGAATTTTATTTGAATTTTTTTGGGACATGAATTTTATTACTTAAACATGGAAGTAGTTTGTTACTTATATTATAGTTTAGAAGCATTAATTTATGATTACGTATAAACTTGTTATGGAGAGCTCTTGGGCCAGTTGGTATCATTTTGCAAAACTTGCATCGTGCATTCTTCCAAAGTTTGAATCTGAGAAGGCTAAGATTCAAGAACATGATTACTTATCAAAAGAAAGAAAAAATATTCATGAACATGATTACTCTCTCTCTGTCTCTCTAACACACACACAAGATGAAAATGCAGTTATGCAGAAACTCTTTACAAGTTCTGCGAAAGGCCCATTGTTGGGAGAGATTTCTGAAAAAAGTTATTATTATTATTATTAACATTGTCTTCTTATAAGTTGTCCTTCCACTTTTGTGCCCTCCAAGATATTATGCCATCCATCTCTGATGCTAGGCAACTGAGTAAAGCTGAAGTAAAGGGTGTGACTTAATTGTCTTTCATTATCATTAAAATGCCTCCTCCTGCTGCCGGATTTGTGATCCCATTTGGCACATACAGTAAACAGATAACATTATGAAGAGGGGTATAGTTTTAAGTATTTTGCATCATCAACAGATTAATTTGCATTTCCAACATTGAATAATGATCTTTGGTTTGATCATGTGAATATATTCATAGATGAAAACCTTGTTCTTCTTGTGATATTTGCCCTCGTCTTCTTCATGTATTAATTTGATCTTTTCTTATATTTTCTTTCTTTTCTTTTTTCCTTTTTTTCCTTTTCTGTTTATTCTTTATGTATATTGCAGAACTTGATAATGGAACATGTGGATCACTCTGCTGGTGATATGATTGATCTTTTGCAAGGGCTTCTGCGTTATGACCCAGCAGAGCGGCTCAAAGCAAGAGAAGCTCTTGGACATCCCTTCTTCACCAGAGAGATGAGAAGTTGTGGCTATCCCTTCTAACTGGATCTTGTCTAATGCTTTCATGAGTGTAAGTGATTACTCATCAAGCAAAAAATTTAAAGAAAACAAAGATGAAAATTCGACACCATTCAATAGTTTTTGACCGACAACATCATTTCTTTTGTGCTGCTTGTTACTGCTGTTTCTGTATAGAAGTGTATACCCTTCTTTCTCGTTTCTCCTTATCTCCTCCCGTCTTTTTTTTAGGTTTCCTCTTGTACTGTCATATTTGGACTGAATAACCCAAAAAGTCTGTTGCATTCCATTGATGAAGAAGTTATTTAGTCAATAATTTGTTAAAATATATCCTGGTATTGTGATTTTCTTCTTCATCAAATCAATCTCTCTTTCTGTCTCTCAATAAACCAAATTGCATAACAAAATATTTTTTACAAGGCCTTCGATAAGAAGAAATATTTTATAATTTTTTAATAAATTTTAAATAACAAAGTCATCTCTAATATTTTGACACTTTACGAAGGGAAGTCTTGCCTCAAAAAAAGTTCAACAGAGTAACAACAAACCATGTCATTATCATTTATAGCTGTAATTGCACCCACAAATAATGTATATTATCCGTAATTGCACCCACAAATAATGTATATTATCCGTAATAATGCCGCTAAAATAATATTTTAAACTCCCACTATGGTGTTTTTTAATTTTATTTTATTTTATTTTATCTTATTTTATATATATATATATATTTTTTGAGTGAATAAGTAACTCCCACTAAGGTGATAAGTAAGAGAACTCAATGATGACTCTAGTATACCTAGTTAATAAGGATGATCATTTAAGCAAAGTCCTCACTTTGTCACATTTTTAAAACACCCATTTTGTCATTGGTTACATTTTCAGACTTTATTGTATTAAGCAATCCATGTTCATATTATTATACACTAATTTTAGGACATATAGTGTATGTGAAACTAATTTTGGTATTGCAATAACAATTTCTTCAATTCTTTCACTTGCATGTATATTACTTGTAAATATCAAATGAAATTTGCGATAACATTAAGGAAAAGGGTTGGAACCAAGTTGAATTATCTCAAGATAGGGGGGGTCTTCAATTATATTAACTTAAAGGTTTAATATTACATTTTTATCAATTTTGGTAATAATAATAATAATAATAATAATAAAATACACTGAACTCTCTTGACCTATTGAGAAAATACAAACTACCAATAGTTCCTAATAGTTGGACTTAATTCCTATTAAGTTTTATTGAAAATAAGTCCTAATAAAATTGTTGCTAAAAATAATTTTTTGTGACTATTTTGCATATATCGCTAGAAATGGATTTATAAATTGTCGCTAAAAATTATAATTAGTGACGTTTTATGTGATGATTTTTTAAACTGTCGCTAAAAATTAAAATTTGTAATCTTTTTTTGTGACGATTTTTTTAAACTACCACTAAAATTTATAATTCGTGACATTTTTTATGACAATTTTTAAACTGTCGCTGAAAATTAATAATTAGTGACGTTTTTTAATAGTATTTGATGAAAAATGCCATTAATTATCATAGGATTTATTGGACAATAAGTTCACCTATTATGACCTACATGTAAGTCCCCCTAATCACTATCCTTTAGTGATGAGCTATTATCCTTTCAATATCAAAATTTGTTTCTAAAATTATATTTATTAGTAATATTTTTAAAATTGTCCTTAAATATCTCTTTTTTGACTTTTTTAGATGGCTTTTTAGTGACGACAATAATTTGTCTCTTAATATTTTGCAACAAAATTTCATTTTTGGAGGCAAAATTTTTTTGTTTCTAAAACTTTTATATGCTATTGTTATAAATCACAACATCATTTTTCTCTCTACATGACTAAGCAATTATTAATGAAAATGGGATTAACTGTTATTTGAATTAAAATAGTAAGAAAATTTGATATAATTATCTCAAATTTGTGGAATTTGTTGTATTCTTTTTTTTAAATCTCAAGAAATGTGACTGTAATTTATCAACAAACCAAAAAAAAAAAAAAATACAAGGGGCAAATATCGAATTTTAGGAGGGGAAAAACATGTCACAAATTCATTTTGCTCCACACCAAACCGTAAGTCTATTAAATAACTCTTCTCTCTCTTTTATGTACAACCAAATGAAAGTGAGATTTTCATGGTTTGAGGAGGCTGTTATTCATCGTCTTTGAAAGGAATAAAATGAAATGTGTCAATTTGGCAAAAGATCCTCCAATTGGAAGACAACAAACTCTACTAGGAGCAGTTATTCCATCTTGTCAGTTGGTATTTCAAAATGGGAAAATATTAATATACGAGTCCATTGAAAAAGGTATAACATATACATTTTTACTTATGTCATTTTTTTATTTAATTATAATTAATTTTTTCTTTAATAATGACTCAAAAGATTTTTTATTATACCTCATATAATGCCATAAATTTTTCTCTCAAAATAATTGTAATTGGTGTAAATAGTAAAATCCATCATTTTTTATTTTTAGTGATTAAAAAGACAAGATGGAGGCGTAACAACAATATTGGGCAGACATCACATGATCATGTGTTCATCTACAAAGAGCAATTATTTTATGGAAAATGTTTGATAGCTCAAAATTTTGTAGCTTAAATTTATCAAAACGACGTCGTTTTACACTCAAAATCTGTCAAAACAACGTCGTTTGGAGTGATTTGAGCTATTTGAGCCACAAAATTTTGAGCTACCTAACATTGTTGTTATTTTATGCCTATAGCTAGTGGTTGTTATGGGGCATCAACTAATTTTTCCAATACTAAAAGTGCACTACAACATTTTTTTAATTTAGTAACATTGGAAAGTGTTATAAAATTATTTTTTTAATGACATTTTTTAATCTTATGATATTTTAAATAAGTGTCATTTATACTTGTATCAGAGTAGATACTAGTGGCACCTCATTGACATTTGCAAGTGCCATTACACCATCATGGCTAAAGACTTTTAATAATACTTTGATGTCATGATAGACATTATTTGTGACACTATCAAACGCCATTAACAAAAAGACTTAGTGACACTTCAGTGACACGTATAAATGTTATAAATGTCATTACACCATCAAGGCTAAAAACTTTTAGTGACACTTTAATGTCATGGTAGACACTATTTGCGACTCTATCAAGTGCCATTAAAGAAGACTACAATCTAAAAAATGCCACTATATGGAGTTTTAATGGCGTTTGTTATGCCACAATTGATATTTTTAACAACTTCATAATACCACTAAATCCAATTCATTTGTGCCATTAAATAGATATAAGTGTTAGTGGAGTTTATTCTAGTGACACTTTGCAAAGCTACTACCACTAATACGAAATGCCACTTATATGTTCTTTTCATTGACACTTTTAAAAGTCACAACTAAGCATGCGTACATGCCTGCAAAATTTGGATCGATTTTATGAAAAATTGAATATTAATTGCCACATCCTATATTAATTTGACATCCATTCATTCTGTAATATTTTCATAATAATAAACAAATATTACCACCATAGGATCATCACATCAAAAATAAAAAAAAAAATTCAAATCACAATCATTTTTTAATCTAAAAATGTAAGTTTATTTATATCGCAATAAATAAATAAATAATATAAGTTTATTTATAAAACTAAATAATAACAACAAAATAAATAAATAATAAATAATAAGTTTATTTTTAATATAAGTTTATTTATTTATCTAAAAATAAATAAATAATAACAAAAAAATAAACATAAATCAAGAAAAGTGAATTTTACATTCACAATTATTTTTCGAAGATCAAAAAAATATTTAAAGAATTAATAAAACTACCAAAATAAAACCTAACCCCTCTCCTCTCTCTCTCTCTCTCTCTCTCTCTCTCCTGCCGTCTCTCTTTCTCTCTCTCCTTCTATGATTATGATTAATCAGTCTCTCTCTCTCTCACCTTGTTTTTTTTTTTTTTTTTTTCTTTCTCTTCTTTACTTTGCCTCTTAAGATTATAATCTAATCACTATTATATAGCCTAATTTCCTATTATCTCACCCTAACACCTTCGATATATATAAGATAAATATATAATACTTTTTATATATATAAAACATGTACACATATATAAATATTCGGATTAATTATATATAATTAAATAACTCATTAAATTGTCATGTAATCACGCAATCAATAAAGTAAAAAATAAAATAAAGTAATAATAATAATAAATAATGACTTAAGGAAAATTAGGGTTGTTACAATGCAATATCCACATGTTGAAGTTAGAGTCTCCACCCCTTTCGTTTGTAGCACATTCAGAATTTTTGGAAAAAAAAATTACGCCAACAAATAAAGGTCAAGCGGTTGAATTTGACATTTTTTGTTTTATCAAAAAATGACATTAGATAGTTTAAAAAATTTTTAGTTTAGTAATATTTCTTAAAATATCATAAAATATTTATTTATGACACTTCTCGCTTCATGCTGCACGAGATTATCCCATACAAAAGAAAACGAAAAAGGGGGAGGGGGAGGGGGAGGGGGAGGGGGAGAAGGTGACAATATGCCTGCACGAGACTCGTCAAGAATTATCCCATGGCCCAGGATCGAAGATCTCTACGTGATTACGTCTGTTTGATTTGGATTTTAAAATTTATTTTTTAATTTTTTAAAAGGAAATTAAAATTTAATTTAGTGAAAATAAATAAATAAAAACACTCATAATTTTTATATAGTTTTATATTTTTTTGGAGCAAAAATAATATTTTAAAAATTCAAAAATATCATTTTAGTGTTTATTTTTATTTTTTCAAACAAATTTTAAAATTGAAACCAAATATATTTCCGTTCACATTTTTCTAATAAAAAGCAAAAAGAAACAGTTGAAAAGGGTACATTACCAAACAGCATCATAACAACTTCCACTCAGGCTTTGTTTGAAAAACTTGACTTTTTAAGCTATTTTTTATATTTTATTTTTTTAAGTAAAAAAAGTTAATGTATTTAGAAGTAAATTTTTTAATTAAAATAATAATTATAAAAAAAATAATTAATTGACATGCACCTATGACTTTTTAATATTGAAGTTGAATTTTTAATTTTTTACTTCCCAAACGGCCCTAAGTAAAAAACAAAACGAGAAGACAATAGAGGCCAGCTAGAGGAGAATCCAAAAAGTACCAAATTCGTGTGTCCACGATTTGGATCCTCTGAGGTAAAGTCCAAATGTAATGTACCTTTTTTTTTAACTAATGTAATGAACTTAATGCCGGTCGTGTTTTCAGAAATGGAAGGAAGAGAATTAATAGTGGGAGGGTTAATAACGAGCGGATTAAATAAAATTATATTTGTTTTGATGATAGTTATTAGTGGGAAATTTGTTAAATTATTTTTGAATAAATTATAAATACATTCCCTGAGGTTTAATTAAAATACAAATCACCTCCTATGGCTTTGAAAATTACATTTCACCCCCCTAAAATTTCTAATTTTATAACAAATTGTCCATTTTATTAATAAATTATCAAATCAATTAATAATTTTTAATGATGTTACAAATATGTTTCAATTAATAATTTAGGTGATTTTATTATTGTATAGGAGAGTAATTATGAATTTTATTTTTTTAGTTAATTCTGTTAAATAAAAAATTCTAATAAGGGGGTATTTGTAATTTTTCAAATCACATGGAGCAATCTGTATTTTAAACAAATCTCAGGAGATGTATTTGTAATTTACCCATTATTTTTATATAAAAGAAATATAAAATAATAAAACTACGATTTTTACTTGACAAAAAATATAAAAACATTAAACATTAATGATAAAAAAAAATGCCTAACATGTATAATGATAATAAAAAAAGAAAGAAGCTAAGCCGGAGGACTAATTCTCTAATACCAAGTCTTTGGCCTCCATCTCAATCCCAACATTCAAGGCCCATCTTAATCCGAAAGGCTTATAAATCATTTCTCCATCTCCCAAAATAAACACAATATTAATTGTTTACACATCTATTTCAATCTTATTCCTCCCTCCATCTCTCAAAACAAACGGACCCTTAGGTTTATTCTTTTTGTCTGCCCAAAATTCATTCATTAATCTGTTGAATTTACTTTTCTTTTTCCAAATTTGTACTTAAATGCATGCAAGTAAAAGGAAATATATGCTGTAAAGTCATGTTTGATTAGTAGTTAAGATTAGAATATGTTGGTGTTGTTTAGTACAGTTTATTGTAAAGTAAATAATCAAAAATCAAAAATTAAAAACAACTCTTTCCCAATTTCTAAATAATTAGTTTATTTAAGTCATTTCTACTTAAAAAGCTGTAATCAGAAGCGGTACCAAACAACTTGACACAGATTCCTAAATTAAAATAAGTTATAATCACCCTCTATAATCCACACCAAATACCCCTGTTGTGACAGCTTATTCAAAGGACTTTAGAATTATGCGGTACAATAAAAGTTAAGGCTGATAGAGGAATTTAAAAAATTCATAATCCGAATCGGTCTAATGCAATCTGGTAGGTTTGAATTGATTTTTTAAATTTGTGGTTCAGTTTTGGTTTAAAAAATTAAAAATCAATCTTCGTAGATTAAATTTGAGTTCATGGTTCTAGATTAACACCGAACCGGACCGTATGCAATTTGAATCATATACATACCATACACCCTGTTGTTATTGATGTTCTTGCTGCTATTTCTGTTGCTTTTTTTAATTATTTAGCCTAAATTTTAGTTTTATAATTGTTGTTGCTATGACAAAATGTTTGCTTGATGAGAGTTTTATATTTGTTACATGTTGAACAATATGTTTATTTACTAGATATTATGTTGTTTAAGTTATATTTTGAAAAATCATAGGCAGATTAATATTGAGCAATTTATGATTGTTTAATTATTTTTATATAAAAGAAATATAAAATAATAAAATAAATAAAATTATGAGTTTTGCTTAGCAAAAAAATACAAAAACATTAAACATTAATTGCCCAACATATAAAAAAAAAACAAAAAAAAAGCTAAGTCAGAGGACTAATTTTCTAATACCAAGTCTTTGGTTTCCATTTCAATCCCAACATCCAAGGCCCATCTTAATTCGAAGGGCTTATAAATCTCCTTTTTATCTCTTAAAATAAACACAATATTAATAGATCCCACTTCTATCTCAACCTCATTCCATCTCCCATCCCTCAAAACAAACGGATCCATAGGTTGATTATTTTTGTCTGCCCAAAATTCATTCATAGTTATCCAAAACTAGACCGTGATTGTAGTATTTGATCAGGATATTATCTAATCTGTTGAATTTACTTTTCTTTTTCCAAATTTGCACTTAAATGCATGCAAGCAAAAGGACAGCCTAGTCAAAGGACTTTAGAATTATGTTATGACTGCTTATTCACAGGACTAATTTTATTTTTCCAAATATGTTGTGACAGCTTATTCACAGGACTTTGGAATTATGCGGTACAATAAAAGTTGGGGTTGATGGCGGAATCTAAAAAATTCATAATCCGAATCGGTCTAATCTAATCTTGTAAGTTTGGATTGATTTTTTAAATTCTTAGTTTAATTTTGATTTGAAAAATTAAAAAATCAATCTTCATAGATCGGTTCTAAATTTGAGTTCACGGTTCTAAATTAGCACCGAACCAGATCGTATGCAACTTAAATCATATACATACCATATACCCTATGGTTGTTATTGATGTTCTTGCTGTCATTCCTGTTGCTTTTTTTAATTATTTAGCATAAATTTTAGTTTTATAATTGTTGTTGCCACTACAAAATGTTTGCTTGATGAGAGTTTTATATTTGTCACATGTTGATTAATATATCTATTTACTAGATATTATATTTATTTAAGTTATATTTCAAAAAATCATGGACATATTAATGTTGAACAATTTTTAATAGGTTAATTTTTGAGAGCTTTTTTGATAAATCCACTTTCTAAGAGTTTTATTCCATCCAACCCATATTCTTTTTAACTATTCCATTAGGTCCTATTTGAGATAAGAAAACCAAAATACCCTTTTCATCTACTTATGTTCCATTTAATTCACATTATTTTCTTATGTTTCAATAAGTCCTATGGGTGACATAATTACCAAAATACCCCTAATGTGAATGTTCACACCGTCAATGTGAATGTTCATATCGTCAATGTGTAGGGGTCTGGCCCATGTCGATTCTCGTGGGTGCCCGAAAAAATTTGAGTCGGGCCGAGGTGGGGCCCAACCCATTGACAATGTGAATATTCACATTGACATGTTAACATTCACATTAATAGGAGTGTAAAATTGGCCCCGCGTCCCGGTGGCGGCGCGAAACCCGCGCGCGGCCCATGGGCGGCCCGAGGCGGGCCCGGTTCGGCCCGTTAACAATGTGAATATTCACATTGACATGTTAACATTCACATTGATAAGAGTATAAAATTGGCCCGCGGCCCAATGGGCGGCCAAAAGCCTGCTCGCGGCCCGGGGCGGGCCCAGCCCGGCCCGTTGACAATGTGAATATTCACATTGGCATGTTAACATTCACATTGATAGGAGTGTAAAATTAGCCCTCGTGGCTGCCCGAAACCCGCCCACGGCCCGTGGGCGGCCCGGGGTGCGGGCCCAGCCCGGCCTGTTGACAATGTGAATATTCACATTGATAAGAGTATAAAATTGGCCAACGGCCCAGGGCGGTCCCGGCCCGGCCCGTTGAAAATGTGAATATTCATATTGATATGTTAATATTCACATTGATAGGAGTGTAAAATTAGCCCGTGCCTCGTGACTGCCCGAAACTCGCCCACAGCCCGTGGGCTGCCCGGGCGCGGGCCTGGCCATTTTTTTTTAATTCTTTTTAATTTTTTCTACCAAAATTTTATTATTTTCCACAAAAAAAGACACTAGGCCTCGGCGCGGGCCGGGCCTCGGACTGAGCCTTAAATGGGCCTTAACCGGGCCGATGGGCCGAGTCGGGCTTCAAAGTGATGGCCCAGGACCCTAACCTAGGGTCTAAGACTAGGCACGAGCCTGGGCCCAAACGAGCCTTTCTCGGGCCGGCCCACGGACCAAAAAAATTAGGCCCAGGCCCTAGCCCCGGCA
Source organism: Camellia granthamiana (assembly GCA_036172215.1). NCBI lineage: Eukaryota > Viridiplantae > Streptophyta > Magnoliopsida > Ericales > Theaceae > Camellia > Camellia granthamiana. The sequence continues at coordinate 14,588,321 of CM069905.1, forward strand.
CAAGGGTATTCGGGCTTTGAACGGGCCAATGAATCGAGCCTCGGGTCAGGCCGGTGGGCTTGGGCCTAGGCCTTGAGCTTAGGTCGGGCTTGGCGGGCCTGGCCATTTTTTTTTAATTCTTTTTAATTTTTTCTACCAAAATTTTATTATTTTCCATAAAAAAATACATTACGCCTCGGGCGGGTTGGGCCTCGGACCGAGCCTTGAATGGGCCTTAAGCGGGCCAATGGGCCGGGCCGGGCTTCAAAGTGATGGCCTAGGCCCTAACCTAGGGTCTCGGACATGCTCGGGTTCGGACCCAAACGAGCCTGCCCCGGGCCGTGGGCGGGCTTCGGGCAGCCCATGGACCGCGGGCCAATTCTACATTCCTATCAATGTGCATTTTAACATGTCAATGTGAATATTCACATTGTCAACGGACCGGGTCGGGCCTACCCCGGGCCGTGAGCAAGCTTCGGGCAGCGGGCAAATTTTACACTCCTATCAATGTTAATGTTAACATGTCAATGTGAATATTCACATTGTCACGGGTCGGGCCAAGCCCGCCTCGGGCTGCGGTCGGGTTTCGGGCCGCCCATGGGCTGCGGGCCAATTTTACACTCTTATCAATGTAAATGTTAACATGTCAATGTGAATATTCACATTGCCAACGGGCCGGGTTGGCCCCGCCCTAGGCCGCTGGCCAATTTTATATTCTTATCAATGTGAATGTTAACATGTCAATGTGAATATTTACATTGTCAACAGGCCAGGCCGGGCCGGGCCTGCCCCGGGCCGCTCACGAGCCGTGGGCGAGTTTCGGGCAGCCACGAGGCGCGAGCTAATTTTACACTCCTATCAATGTGAATGTTAACATGTCAATGTGAATATTCACATTACCAACAGACCGGGCCAGCCCCGGGCCGCGAGCGAGCTTTTGGCCACCCATAGGCCGCGGGCTAATTTTATACTCTTATCAATGTGAATGTTAACATGTCAATGTGAATATTCACATTGTCAATGGGCCGGACCGGGCCCGCCCCGGGCCGCCCATGGGCCGCGGGCGGGTTTCGCGCCACCACGTGACGCGGGCCAATTTTACACTCCTATTAATGTGAATGTTAACTTGTCAATGTGAATATTCACATTATCAACGGGCTGGGCCCGCCTCGGCTCGCGAGCGGGTTTCGGGCCGCCCACGGGCCAATTTTACATTCCTACCAATGTGAATTTTAAAATATGAATGTTCACATCATAAAATTGCTAACCGTTCAAAAAATATTTGTAAGGGTATCAAAATTAAATATAAGGGCATAAGTGTCCAAGAAAATAGTGTAAATAAAAAAAAAAGGACTTTATGGAATAAAACTATACATATATGGGACTAAATGGGTTAAAAAATTCCTTTATGGATTTCTTGGGTTAAAACACTTCTAAATGGGATTTATCAATAAAAATCCCTTAATTTTTTTTTTTAAATGTTATATGATTTATTATTATTTTTTTGTAAATAGATTATGTGAAACCCTAATTTCAAACCAAACTGAATCGTATTTAAATAGTGTTGGAAAATGTGGTTTTATAGGCTTATTTTGGGCCAACTTTGAGCCTAATTTTGAGTGGGTCCCAAACGTGTTTTGGAGTGGGTCTAAAGAGATGACGTGTTCCTTGCCGCATGACAAGTCACACGGTGAAGATGGTTCGTCAAAATCATTTATGAGTGAATGAGAACTTGACGTCGTTTTCAGGTTCGTGGAATGGACAATTAAGGCTTGTCCCACATTAGAAACTTAAGAGAACTTATGTGTATATATAAGTTTTAGGTGGCAACACTTGGGTTGGGCCCTAAAGGGCACCCGAAGTTTGTAGAAAGAAAGAGTTATGAATAAAGTAAATCTTGACTCAAACCACCACAAGCGCACGCCGCCGTCTGTCCGGGCACGGGTGTGGGTCGGGTTGGTTCAAATATTAATATTTTGGACAAAATTTATTTGAATTTTTTTCAGAAATTCTTAATGAAATTAAATTTCAATTTTGTGCCAAAATTGAATTTAATTTTCTGTCCAAATTTTACCTCCTTTAGTCCAAAAATTCATAACAGATTCAAACTAATGTTTTAAAACTGCCAGAAACTGCCCAGCAGTCATAGATTTAAATCAGCAGCTGTTATCTGTTTGAATCTGCCACCAAATCTGTTTGAATTCAAACTGTATTTGTTCATTCAAATCTGCACCTGTTTGGACAGCTTTGTTTTGCCTATAAATAGAGGTCATTTCCAGCAATTTTTTGGATCCGAAAACAATCTGAAAAATTCATTTTTGCAGTCCATTTTGCTCTTTCTTTGCATAATTTTTCATATTAAATTTTAGGGAATACTTTGAGAGTATAGATCATAGGTTTGGTTCGCTGTACAAATTGTTTGGAGTGCTACTACAATTTGTAAAGATCATTGTATCCTGGGAGATATACGCCATTTGTCCGTAAGCACCGTAACGGGGCGAATCTGCCTTAAAGGCAGAGTGTCACACACTCGGCTTGATCTTTTAAATATTTATTCGGTTCGATAAAATAAATCTTGTAAGTTATTTATTTTATTTGTTTGATTTGTTTCAATTTATTTGTTTTATACCGAAGATTGTTCCAACAAATAGTTTGGTTCGAATTGATTCCATAATTTAAATAGATTGATTTGATTTCAATTTTTATGAAACCATTGATAAAAAATGTCATTTTAAGATTATTTCTCTTACATTTTCTTGAGAATCCTACACAAAATTCTTTGGACTTTCATCCCCACAAATTAATAAATAAATAAAAATTAGACACCAAATATCATACCATAATTACTCTCCACCGTCTCAAAACCATAAACCCGCTCTCATCCCATTCAGCACCCCCACCACCAACTCCTGCCATCTTTCTTACCCTTTCCTAACTTTGGCCACAATCTCATAGCCATTCCCCACCCTCCAATTCCAACCCCTAGCCCCTCTCACCACATTTAGTCCATTCGCACTCTTTGGTGACATCTCCCTTAGAGAGAGTTATGAGCAAAGAAGTAGAAAGAAATTGAAATAAAGACAAAAAAAAGAGATTAAAAAGAAATCGCATTGGGATCACGATGGTGGGGGTTTGTGCGGTTAGAGATAAAGAGAGACTAAAGACAGAAAAAGGCAAGAGCATATGTGGCGGTCTCATGAACTTTATTTAGCCTCCGTTTGGGAAGTGGGCTGGCTCTTTGGCTTTTTGGCTTTTTTGGCTATATGAGCCTGGGCTCAAAAGCTTGGTTTGGGAAGGGCTCTTGGCTTTTTGGCTTTTTTGGCTTTTTTTGTGAGAGAAGAGTGTAATGATTATGGGGTTGGATGTGATATTTTGTCTGTTGTGGCTCATGAGCCTGTTTTGTCTTTTGTGGCTCATGAGCCACTTGAGCCTTATTTTTTTTAAGGGGGAGAGAGGACATTTAGAAGCTACTATTTCCTCTTCGGATACAATAAAATTTTGCGTGATTAGAGGTTGAGAAGGATTATTTATTTTCAATATCTTGAGCTTATTAGGCGTCATTTTTATTTTTTGTTTGGGTAAATTACACTTTGCCCTTCTAAAATTTCACTTATTTTTTATTTTGGCCCTTTAAGTTTAATTTTTCTCACTTTAACCCTTCATGTTTGCAATCCTTCCCACTTTAGCCCTTTAAGTTTAATTTTTTTTTACTTTGGCCCTCCATGTTTGCAATCCATCCCACTTTGGCCCTTCATATTTACAATCCTTCCCATTTTATTCCTAGACTGGCCTCGTTTGGAAACAGACTATTTTAGTAACTTTTTGGCTTTTTGGCTAAAATGTAAGATTAAAAAAACTAGTATGTTTGAATGGCTTTTTAGTTTTTTATGAAAAGATGTACAAAAAGTATAGAGAAAATAGAATTTTTGACTTTTTTGTATATGTTTTAGACTTTTTATTTTTTTAATATTTTTTTGACTTTTTGGCTAAAATATGAGGGACTTTTCTTAAGTGTGCAACTTACACCTTTTGTGTAAGTTACACACTTACACCTCCTGTTTTATATTTACACCTCCTGTTTTATATTTACACCTCCTGTTTACACCTTTTGTGTTGGTTGCATATGGTGTGCAAAGGGTTGCACACCATAACAGGACCCAAATATGAGATACCCAAACGAGACCTAACTTCCATCCAAAAAACTAACAAAATCTGCTACATCACTAACACATCAGCTCCATGTGTGATGTAAAAACTTTACTAAAGATGTAAAAAATTAAAAAAATTAAAAACAAAAAAATTAAAAAAAATTTTAGTCTTTAGTGAACTTTTTTTTCTTCAAATTTATTCATAAACATTATTACATTATAAATGCATCTAGATTAGATGCAGATAAAAAAGTAAAAACAAATTTAACTAAAAAAAGAAAAAAGTTTACTACAGACGAAAAAAATAAAAATATACTGATCAAACTCCTGTATTGTCAATTTTGAAATGAAAAATTTACTATCGTTTGTTTTCGTCTTTAGTGAACATTTTTTTTATAATTAAATTTGTTTTTATTTTTTTAGTTGCATCTAATCTAGAAGCATCTATAATGTAATAATGTTTATGAATAAATTTGAAAAAAAAGTTCACTAAAGACTAAAAAAAAATTATTTTTTATTTTTTGCATCTTTAGTGAATTTTTTATATCACACATGAAGCTGATATGTTAGTGCTGTGGTAGATTCTATTAGTTTTTTGAATGGAAGTTAATCTAGAAATAAAGTGGGAATGATTGCAAACATAGAGGGCCAAAGTAGGAAGGATTACAAACATGAAGGGCCAAAGTGAGAAAAATCAAACTTAAATGGCCAAAGTAGGAATGATTGCAAACATGAAAGATCAAAGTGGGAAGGATCATAAACATAAAGGGCCAAAGTGAAAAAAATCAAACTTAAAGGGCCAAAGTAAGAAATGGATAAAACTTGGGGGGAGGGGAATTGTAATTTACCTTTTTTGTTTTATATTTTTGTTTTCGGTTTTTTTTTTTGGGGAGGGGGGGTTGGTCTATGAAATAAATTTAAATTGTTTTTTTTATTTTTTATTTCCAAACTAAAATGAAAATAATACAAGTGTGAATCATTACTATCACTGTGAATATTCCCGGGAGCAGCCTGACAAAGAAGAGAGGCCCTAAGCTTCACGGCAATCTCGCAGGCCGTTAGTTAGGGATGGCAATCTGAAACCGGCCCGACGGTGACCCGACCCCCCGACCCCGAATTAAGCGGTGAATAACTGAAAAATATCCCCTACGGGTCGGGGACGGTATTCAAATTTTCATCCCCGATAATATCCGAGCCAGGGACGGGGATATGTTTTTCAGAATCGGACCCGCCCCGGCCCCGGCCCCGGCCCCGCCCCGCGTGGTCCCCGATGTGAAATGACGATTTGGTCCCTGGATATATATATACGCATATGTTGGTCTTGTTAGGGTTTCACTCACAGACCCTCTCACACTCCCACAACAAACACACGCCTCTCCTCTCGTCTCACTCAGTCTGTCCTAAGTCTCAAACCCCTCTCTCTCTCTGTCGAACCCTCGCCTCCCTCTCTCTCTCTCTGTCAAACCCTCCGATCTCCATCCCTCCTTCCGATGTACTTCCCTCCGATCTCCATCCATCCTTCCGATCTCACTGCCTCACCCCGACCTCCATCACTGTCTCCGTCCGATTTGCCTCACGCCGTCGCCGATCTCTCTCCCTCCCTCAGATCTGTTCACGACGATCTCTCTCCCTCCATTCCGTCTGAGCTCAGATCGCCGTCGTCGTCCCTCCGATCTGCCTCGCTTCTGTCGCCTCATTCAACCATCTGAGCCTCTAATGAAGATGAAGAAAAAGATTTGTTAGATTTTATTTTTTATTTTCTATTTGATGTATATAGGGATAAAATGATCTATTTAGATCATTTTTTACAATTATTTTTTATTTTTATTTTTATTTTTTATATTTTTATAAATATAGGGATAAAATGATCTATTTAGATCTGTTGATGATTGTTGTTGTTGTTGATGAGTCTGTGCTCAGATCCGTTGTTGTTGGTTGTTTATGTTGTTGTTGTTGTTTTTTTTTTTTTTTTTTTAAATTTTAGCCGGGGAATTATCGAGTTCGGGGAAGCCCGATCCCCGTTGGGGGACGGGGACGGGGACGGGGACGGGGATGGTGATATGCTCCCCGTCGGGGATCGGGACCGGGGCCGGGGAAATTTCTACCATCGGGGATCGGGGACGGGGAGTGTGATCCCCGGCCCCGCCCCGCCCCGTTGCCATTCCTACCGTTAGTCGTATAACTGTGGGCCTTTCGGTGGGCCCCATTTGCTTCGTCGGATCGTAAGGTACACATTGTGGCATTCTATTTAAACCTCAAAATTACTTTAATACATCTAACTTAAATTTTAATTTTTTTTTATTTTTTTTATATTTTAATGTGAATTTATTAATAAGAGAAATATATGTTAGATTTTAAAATAAAATATTATTTTTTTTATGATACATTCTAATCAATTATACGTATTCTTCCTATTTAAATTTCTTCTTTTTTTTTTTCTCTAAGTTTCAATTATTTTTTATTTTTTTCTTTCTCACTCTAAAATTTCAATTCATCTCACCAAAGCACCCCAGTATCATCATCATCATTATTTTTTATTATATTATTATTTATAAATAGAAGATAGTTTGAATAAAATTAAACAATGGATAAGAGTAATAATCAAAACAATTTTTTGAAGCAACCTATCAAAGATGAGGCAAATATTCACATAAATATCAAAGTATTATTATTTATTTTTGTGTTTTTTTTACATAAAAGAGAATATTCAACCTGTTTTTCGTTATTATTGTTCAGATTTTCATAATTGAATAGATTCACTTAGTTTGGCAGTATACAATCGAACAAAATGAATTTGTTCAGTTCTGAAAATCAAAACGAAAAGTTTACCCTCTCTTTTTCCTTCCCTGTCCTCCTTTGCTGGTGACAGATTCTCTGATCGTGTTCTCTGTATATATGTGAACAAAAAAAAAAGATTTTTTAAAAGGTTTTTCAAAAATAATTTAAAATTTTTAATTTATTTTATTTGGATATATCTCAAAAGGGTAATTTTAAAAAAAAGAAAAAGAAAAAAAGAAGATGTTCTAGATAAATTGTAACCACAAATAATTTAATATAATCTACTAAAAAATTTGACTCACTCATATATATATATATTTGTGTAAATAGAATTCCTTCCCACATTACATGCATTTGTTGGGTCCGTGAATGGAGGATGGCCCAACCCAAATAAAAAAAGGTTAAAAGATAGTACCAACTTCTTTTGATATTTGAAAAAAACATAAATGGATCAATTATAAATACAGTCTCGAGTTTTGTTTAAAATTTGAATTGCTTTTACAATTTTGAAGATTATATCATATCTCTTAAATTTTTTAATTTCATTTTATTAATGAATTATTAAGTCAATTAACAGTTTCTAATAATATCATAAATTTATTTTAATTAATTATTCAGGTACTTTTATTAAGATTTTTTTTTTAGGGTTTCTGATATTAAAATTTTATAGTATAAAGGACATTTAATATTTTCATAATATTTAAGGTCCCTCAACATTGATCCAGAGAAATTTCAATCCAGAAAAATTCTAGTCCAGAGAAATTCTTCCCAGAGAAATTCTATTCAGAGAAATTCTGGACTTCCCAAAGAATTTCTCTGGGTTCAAGACCTTGAACATTCAAATTTCTCTGGACTAACATTCAAATTTCTTTGTACAAACATCAAATTTCTCTGAATCTCTGGACTAATATCAAAAACCCTTAAATCTTTCACAAATTTCTCTGGACTAACATTCAAATTTCTCTGGATCTTTGGACTAACATAAAAAACTTGAACCTTTAACAAATTTCTCTGGGCTAACATTCAAATTTCTCTAAACTAACATCAAATTCTCTGGATCTCTGGACTAACATCAAAAACCCTTGATCCTTTCAAAAATTTCTCTAAACTAACATTCAAATTTCTCTGGACTAACATCAAATTTCTCTAGATCAACATTCAAATCCCTCTATTTATCCAGATAAAATTGAACAGTAAAATAGATTAAAAAAGAAATGTACTGACCAAACAAATCAGTATCACGTACCGGCAACATAAATGGCGGTGCCACCGGTGGAAAATAGGAATTTTTGGTCATCGGACAGAAATTGAACGGAGACAATGACATCGAACTCAAAGCTCCATCAACATCATAGAGGCGATACTAGAAACTACTCGAACTATCACTCACATCGGCGCTCAAGCTGTAACTTCCACTGAGCTCACTTTGCCGATCCGAGCCATCTTCAGACGAAACACTCCCATAGACAATTGATCAAAAGTTGTGACTTGTTCTGTGAAAGCTTAGATGCACATTTCGTCGTTAATGAATGTCTTGCGTGGTTTGTGAATTGCAGAGAAATGGTGATAGTGGTGGTGGAGAGGCGTTGATCTGAAGGGAGAAGCGATTTGCGAAGTTGATCTGAAAAGAGAGGCGCTGGCAGCGATGGTGCTGGCAGCAATAGTGGAGGAGGCGATAGCTACGACGAAGGTGAAATGTTGAGATCGGGGAGAGAGAGAGAGTGAGTGAAAGAGAGATAGTGGTGGGATTGATTTGGAAATTTCTGTGTGTGGTATATACGATTGTGGAGGTTGAGGACCTTAAACATAATAAAATAAATATTGTGGATCTCTTACATTACTAAATATGAGAGAGGGATCTTAAACTAATTTTCTCTTTTATTAATTATTGTATAAGAGTTAGGAATCTTATTTTTTTAATTAATTCTGTTAAATAATTTTTTTTATAAGGAGGCATTTGTAATTTTTTAAATTATATTAGGCAATCTATATTTTAAACAAATCTTGAAGAATGTCTTTATAATTTACTCTTGAAAAAAATATATTTACTTTTCTAAATTTTGACATAATTATATTGACTATCTTTAATATTTTAATTTACATAATATTTAATTTTTTAAATTACATGAATACAAAAATAATATTGTCTTATTTTAATATATATATATATATATATTTATTTTTGTCTCTACAAACTAGGCCAATTAGTTCAAGTCACTTTGAACTTTTTAAGCCTTTGTTTAGGATATAGGTTGATTTTTTGGTTTTTTTAAATATTTTTGCCTGGGGTTAAAAAGTTTCATTTGGAATAGAATTTTTGATTTTTTTGACTTTTGTAAGAGAAAAAATGAAATAATTATGATTTTGATGTGATATTTTGTATTATTGAACTAAAAAGCCTATTTTTTCTTTTTGTAACTATTTTAGTCCAAACATAACATACCAAACAAAGCCTAAAAAAAAGAGTTGATGTCAATATATTAAATTTGGGAAATTTATTATATTTTTTTAATCTAAAAAATTTCAGTATAACTTGCCCTTACGAAAAGGAAAATGGTAGATATGCCTAACTATCATTTTTACTATTAGTGACACACGAATGTGACTTCAAATGAGTTGAGCTGCTCCGTGCCGTAGAAAATTCGATAATTTATGTCTGTTTTGAGAAGTGATTTATTTATTGATTTATTATGAAAAAATTGTGTAAAAAAATAGAAAAATAATGTGATTTAAATAAATCAATAAACCAGTAAATCAGGTTTTTTTTAGCTTCCCAAAAGAGGCCTAGTAGGGATATGTAACAAAGTTTTGTATTAAAAAAATAAATAAATAATATTGACCTCCTTTAAAATTTGAAAAAAAAAAAATAAATTTTAAAATTTTGACATAATTATATCTAAATTTTATGACTTATATTTTCTTTCAACTTCCAGGGGCCAATGTATTTTTATCAAAAAAAGGTAAATTAAATTCACCTCCAATGAGATTTAGAAAAAAAATGCAGTGATTTTCATATTTTTTTTTATATAATTACACTAGTCTTCCTTGTAATTCGCATAACAATTAGTCCATTTATCAGTAATTTAGTAGTTATAAAAACGAAAAAATAATATTATCATATATTTTTTATTAAAATATATATTTATATTTATTTATTTTAATGTCTATTGACTGTATATATTTAGTTTCGGTCATTTAATTTTATGAAAGGAAAGTCAGTGTAATTATATTAAAAATATGATGCTAACTAATATAAAGTGGTATTTAAGATGATCTAAATAAATATATTTTTTAATTTTTTACTAAAAAAGATAAAATATGAATTAGATTTTAAATGATATGATATGATCCAAATAAAATAATTGTAATGCTATTTTAGCACATGCCAAACGTGCTTAATTTTTCTTAAGGAGTATAATTTATCCCTAAAAAAAAAAAAGAGAGAGAGAGAAGTTGGAGGATGGTGGACCCAAGGTGTCACGTGGAGGGGTGATACAGTGGCCACGTAACAACAAAGAACGGCAGTTGATGAAATCTTCTCTCATCTCCTTTCCACCAATCAAATCCCTTCTCCCACGTGGGACTTCCGACCCCACCACCACCCGCTGACATCACCCGATCTCCACCTCCTTTTTCTTTTTAATTTTATTTTTTGATACTTTTATTTTATTATGAAAAAGTCTGAAAACCAAACAAAATTACGCAGATTTTCCTAAGTGGATGATTGTATAATAAATATTAAATTTATATAGGATGAAATTCATATTTAAAATAAATTTAAATTATAAAATAATAATTTTAAATACTTAAATCTGAATTTGCAGTGTTATTATTTTATTACTATTATATATATATATTCCCATTCATGAATCTATTTTGATATCCTTTTGTATATCTCGACCCATCACATCTTCAAAACCATTTGCCTTTCTTGATCTACCACTTTGTTTCCTCCTCCTTTTCTTTTCTTTTCTTTTCTTTTCTCCGATTCTAATTAACAAAGTAATAACAGAGGGTTTTGTTGCGTTTGTTAGACAAGAAAAGATCGATCATGGGTGAATCTTCTGCTTCATATATCCACATGGTAACTTCGTGTTTGTTTTTTTTTTCCCCTTCTATAGTGGTCTCTATGAAGAAAATATTCAAGGTTTTGTCTCGAATCTTATTACTCTACACATATATCTATAATTATTGAGCACGATCCCAAAGAATTAAGCATTTGTTTCATGAAATTCAAACTCACGATCACTTGACTGATCTCTTTATTTGTTTATTTGTTTTTTTTTTTTTTAATGTTGTGTTTGTAATAGTGATGATGGAATGATGCAGGTACAACACCTAATAGAAGAGTGTATAATATTTAACATGAGCAGAGAAGAGTGCATGGAAGCTCTCTCCAAGCATGCAAATATTCAACCAGTCATTACTTCCACAGGTTAGTATCATCAATCCATGATCACCTTTTTAAGTCCAAAAAATTTTATTTATACAAAATTCTACAAGAATTATATATGGTAATATCACTTTTATAAATAAACTCATACTTAAAAGTATTTTGTTTTAAAATAAAAGTATACATTAAATAACGTTATTTTATATGAATTATTGATTTATATATATCATCACTATTTTAAGTTAGAAAACTTCACCCACCCACCCACTGGAAAGTTTATGCATACATACATGTATATTAATTAGATCAATGACCTTCTATTCTTAAATTTCTTTATTTTTTATCATAATTTATTATATTCTATGATAAGTTTGAGATACATAAATTTCAATGTATGATCCGATGTATGCCCCGTTTGAGATTTTCTGTTCTTAATTTTTTTTTTTTTTTTTTAAATCTTTACTACTACCCTTTAAAATTATATAGCTTGTTACAGATTTTTTTTAATTATATTCATTTATCATTGATGATAGAATCTTCATCTGTCCTATATATTGTCCCTCTTTGTATAATTTATAAACATACTTTTTTAAATTTTAAAAATTTGTGTAAAAGTATTTAGGGTAATTTCGACATATAATCTATGAGATAAAAATAAATTTTAAAAAAAAACTTATTATTAAGGGTTGTTTTGGAAAGCGTAAACTAAGTTTATTTTTTTTTGCTTATTACAAAAAGATATATAGAAAATAGAGAGCAATGTGACCTAAATCAATAAAAAAACTAATAAACTGACTTATAAGTTATTTCTCAAGAAAAGGTTTAAGAAGGAAAAAAAAAAAAAAAGTGTTTTTAACTTTTTACTCCTCTATCCCTCATGGGAGACAGTAAAGTGGGATTTGTTTGTGGGTTTATTATTGAGAAAATTGTGAATTAGTGGTAAGACTAAAAAGAGTAAATTGTAAAGTGATGAAACCAAGAGTTTATGACTTTAATTGATAAATTTGATCATTTAATTTAAAATATATATTGAAAGTATGTATTTAATTGTAATTTCTCCTTGATTATTTTTGCAGTGTGGAAAGAGCTAGAGAAAGAGAACAAGGAGTTCTTTGAGGGGTACACAAAGAGGAGAGAGGAGAGAGAGGAGAGAAAGTGAAGAAGTAGTAGTAGTAGTAGAGAAGACAAGGCAAAGAATCCACAAGATGATATTGGATTCTTCTTCTCAAAAAGATACCGACGACGACCACTATTTCCCCCTCCTGACAACTATCCCTCCTCTCGCCTTGTTCTTTGTTGTGTCCTCTCTCTCTCTCTCTCTCCCTGTAATTTCTTTGGCAATTCTTGGGCAATTTAGTTACTAGTACTAGCATATATTTCCAATGGCCTTTTATAAATTGATTTACAATGTTGGGGTATATTTGGAACTTGATAAAAAAAAAATATGTATAATAAAGTAATAAGAATGAAGAGCAAAATATAACAAAGTCTAATACTTTTAGAGATGAAAATATAATTTTGGGGCCGTGTTTGGTACTTTTAATTTTGTTGGTCTTGTTAATTTTGTTGAGGTTTTATATAAAATTTTAAAAATGAAGTTGATTCTCTCCCCTTGGCAATTTTATTAGGGGTATTGTTTGGATGTATCACCATCGATAATTTAGATTATTTATTTTTTACAATTTTTTGAGTATATTATTTATAAAAAAATTTAAATTAATTGAATAACTATAGTTATATAATTAAATCATATTTGTCTTTTAAAATAATAAATATTTTTATTTTTAAAATTATATTTATTATATTTAAAAAAAAAATAAATGTAATTTAATTATATGACTATGATTTTTAAATTAATTTTATTTTTTATATGCATAATATATGAAAAAAATTAAAAAAGTGAACAGTTTAAATTATTAAATTAGATCTTGTGATAAATTCACGAAAACCAAACAATACATTTCAATTGTCAAAAAAAAAATGCTTTATCTAGTGAATAACTTAGACGATTTGTGGATTAAGGCCTATTTTGAGAAGTGGATGAAAGTCACTTCTTAACTTTTAACTCACTTTTCTGTCACACAAAAAAGTCAAAAAAAATCAAAAAGTAGCTTTTAGGCACCGTTTGGGAAGGTGGGTTGGAAGCTTTTTTGGCTATTTTAGCCACAAAAGACAAAATAGGCTATTTTAACCGCAACAAACAAAACATCACATCCAATCCATAATCATTACACTCTTTTCTTACAAAAAAAGTCAAAAAAACCAAAAAGTAAAAAAGCCCTTCTCAAATCAAGTTTTTTAGCTCAGGCTAAAATAGTCAAAAAATTCAAAAAGTTAACACACTTCCCAAACGACACCTTAACCACTTCTCAAAACACCCCTAAGAATCATTTAAACTTACGTTTTGTAATTTGGGATTAAAGTAGCATAATTAAGATTTCGGTGGTGTTACATGTACTAATTAGTGGAATATTAATAGTTAGTACACTAATTAGTGTATATAGGATTATTCTTAATATACTAATAGTTAGTACACTAATGAGCACATATAATATTATTCTTAAGATTCAAGTTGAATAACACATAATAAATTTCAGAAATTATCAGTGTAATTAGTTAAACACAAAAATTAAAAATGAAATTGAAAAATAGAAAACGACGTCGTTTTAGTTGACATTCAAAAGCGTGGCCAGACTATGCTTTCAACTCGCAACATGTTGAATACACGTGGCACAGCCCGGGTGACTCCAGTGTTCGCGTGTCCTCAATGCTTTGCTAATTTTAAATTTTCATGATATTTTCATGACAAAATTTTCATAATCTTTAACATTTCTCAATTTTAAAACTTCTTTTATATCTCATCACTTTATACTTATTTATATTTTTTTTATAGAATTGTAATTTAGATTTATACTGATAATTTGAACCGTTTATTTCATAAGTCATTCATACAAAAAATTAATTTTATCAAAAAAATTGTAAATACAAAAATAAATTACATTTTATTTTACAAAATGAATGATAAATATAATTAAATTTAAATCATCTATTTGTAAAATAAATGCAATTTGTTCCTATGATTGTAGTTATCTGATGAAGTTAATTTTTGCATGGATGACCTTCATTGCAAGGTTCATTCGGATCATCAATACATGTTCAAATTAAAATCCATAAAAAAAATAAAATATGAAGAAATATAAAATAAAATTGTGATATGAAAGGGAATTTATTCCATTTCAAATGATCCCCTAAACGTAAGTATTGAATGCAACACAACAGTCTTATTTCAAATGGTCCCCTAAAGTACATTCTTCCTCTTTGCACTTAATTTTGCCAAACTCATTAGATGCCTTGATAACTTCTTCTCTTGCTGAATACATTGAATGCAACACAACAGTCTTATTTCAAATGGTCCCCTAACCCCAAGTACATTCTTCCTCTTTTCATTTAATTTTGCCAAACTCATTAGATGTGTTGTGCTGCATTCAATGTAGAATTATTTTGAAAAGATGATTAAAAGTCATCTTTCAGCTTTTAATCTAGTTTGAGTCACATTATCTTTTACATTTTTTTATACATTTTTTTAAAAAAATAAAAAAAAAGTCAAAAAACTAACTTTTAACTATTTTCTCAAAACAACCCGTAGTTGGCAAGAGAGGAAGGTATAGACTTAGCTTAAGAGATTATTTGAAATACATTTTGTTAGATCCGTGTTAAGAAAGTAATAATTAGTATTAATTATCTCCACTTATATGAGAAATATTAAACAAAAGTGAAAATAAATTTAGTGTTTTTCAACAAACTAATAAATCTGATATATGTCTTTTATGTGGACAAAATTATATTATTCCATCCATGGTGGGAAATTGACAATAAAATTATTTAACTATTACAATATATAGTATAAAAAAAAAGTTATCATGTGATGTGAGCCTCGTCAACTTTAGGGTAAAGTCTTGTCCAATTATTTTCAGTTTATTTTATTTTTTATTTTATGTATTGTATGTCATCATTTTTTTAACAAATTAATCCCAATTAGAAAAAACTTTAGTTGATTTTTTTTGTTTGGTTGGTTGAATTTTCAGAATTTATTTTGAAAAATTGAAAATTAATTTGACAAAAATAAAACAATAAAAGTATGTTTTTAAGTGTTCAAAAAACAAAAATTCCCAAAAAAAAAATCATATAAAAATAAGGACAGTGAAAAGGTATTAAAAAAAAAAAGAAAAATGAAACATTAAAATGGAGAGAAAAGCAACGAGGATGCTTTAATCTGATTATAAAATATATAATCTGATTTAGACATTATTTAATATTTTACTACTTTCTATACATGTAGGAATAATTGTACCTATTTAATTCTTTTTTAACATATGCTCTTAAAATATAAAATAATATTATATGTATCAATTGGTATATCAATTAATGTATTAACCGATAATGTGACATAATTTTAAAGATTTTAGATATTTGTAATTTTCATAATAAATGAAGTCAATAATAATATCATAACATATGCTGAAAAAATTCTTTGAGATAAGACTCATTAAGGCGCCATTTGAGAAGCAAAAAATAAAAAATAACTTCGAACTTTTAACTTTTAACAAAAAATTAAAAAATCAAAAAATTAACTTTTAATTAATTTTCCAAATCATCGCTAAATGTGTTGCGTTGCATTCAAAGTGTTTGGCAAAATTAAATGAACAGTGGAATGTACTTGGGCTCAGGTACCGTCTAGCCTTTTGATTTTGGTTGCATATCAAAAAAGGTTTAAAAAATTATTCAAAAGTATATTGACAGACTACAACCATGTTAAGTGTAATATATATTGCGTTAAATTTAAATTTATATAATCCACTTCATTTTCAGAATTAAATTCGAAGTACAAATTCACACTCCATAAAATTTTCATCAATCTTTGAAGTTTCATCAGTCTCGTCTTTCTCTTTTAGTAGATAAATTATAAATAGAGCCTCGAGTTTTGTTTAAAATTTAAATTGTTCTTACAATTTTGAAGATTATACCATATCTCTTAAAATTTTTAATTTCATAACAAATAATTTATTTTATTAATGAATTATCAAGTCAATTAACAGTTTCTAATAGTATCAGAAATTTATTTCAATTAATTATTCAGGTACTTTTATTAATTATTGTATAAGAGTTACACTACTAAAATTTTAGCTTTTTGCGACGGTAAAATACCGTCGCAAATACTCCTAATGCCGTCGCAAAAAACTTTTTGTGATGGCAAATGACTTTTTGCAACGGCAAGAGGGGGGTCGCAACTGGGAGCATTGCAAAAAGAGTTTTTGCGACGGCATAGTGCCGTGGCTAATGTTTTGTGACGGCATTTTAGCCTTTTGCGACGGCATTTTACAGTCGCTAATAACGTTTGACATTTCTTGACTTTTTGCGACGGCACTATTTTACCGTCGCTAAAAATGTTATTTGAAACGGCAAAAAATACCGTCGCTAATAGTCTTTTTTTGCAACGACAAGAACATTGTTTTTGCGACGGTGTATTGCCGTCGCAAAAAGTATTAAAAATATGAAAATTTTTATTTTTTGCGACAGTGTACTACCGTCGCAAAAAGTATTTAAAAAATAATAAATTTTCTATTTTAAATAATAAAATTTCTATTTTTTGCGACAATTTAGTGCCATCGCAAAAAGTAAAACCTGTAACAAAATTAATAAAAATATTAAAATTTTCTATTTTTTACGACGGTGTAGTGCCGTCGCAAAAAGAAAAAAACATCATGCGATAAAAGTATTAAAAATATTAAAATTTCTCCATAATAATTGCATAATAATATAAAAATTCCTATATAAAAATAACAATTTCTTCATAATAAAATATTTTTCCATTCATATAATTACACAACAACAAAATTATCCCACTACATAATGTTCCATAATACATATATAATGTTTAAATACATGATTTTGTTCATAATTCAAAATAACATAAACCAAAATTAAATGTTTTTCTCATCATTCTTCGTAGATAACAAAAACAAAAGTTAGCCACATTCTCCACAGGCATGCATTTCACAAGAAGCACACTCCTACATGGGAAATATTTGAAAAATAAAAATAAAAATAATTAATGACAATATAATTATGTGTTAATGTTAATTACAAAAAAAACATAAAAATTTAACTACTATAGCATCAAATACAACATTTTTTTTGTTAGTCATCAAATCCCACATGGATAATTAAACATCTCAATCAAATACAAAAATAAAAATATTGAGCTTTATGGAGTTTCCTTTGCTTTAATTAGAGTCATGTGAATATAAAAATTTGGAGTTCGTGCATGTAAATTATGGTTGCTTGTGTTAAAGAACCTCGGGGTTAATATTTAACTGAAATTACTGTGTAAAAAATTTATGACACTTGCTACACTACCAAACAGATACAACCATTAAAAAAAATTCAAGATCATAATAAACAAAATAATAATTTGTAAATAAAATTTTCAATCAATAGACATTTACAAGACAAAAAGTATCAAAAAAAGATTTTATAAAATATTTTACAAAAACAAAAAAAGATTAAAAAATATAATAAAAAATATGATATAAGCACTTTTCCACATTGATCACTGTTACATTGAGTCGTGATTAACATCAATTATATCCATAACCGAAGATCATTTTGATTGCAATCAAAACCACCATAATGAATCGTAATGCACATCACTTCGAAACATAATTAAACATCATAATAGGATGTAACTATTTATTATTTATAACTAACATTAATTTACACTAAAATTTAAATATGGTATAAATAATGTGTATTATAACATGACTTTGGCTAAAGGCTTCAAATAAATTGAAACTTAGTGTGGGAAAATGTTAGGACTTGGGGGGGTCATTTACAAACAAATATAGTATATAAATTAGTATTTTTGAAATAGATGCAGGGCCATGGGAAAAATCCTTATACCTTTACAAGTCAAGAAGTGCTAATTAATAAGGACTACCCCGTACCTAACCTTTTATGAGTTAAATGGCTAAAGACACAAAATTTAAGATATCACTGATTTTATTTTTTTAATGTCAATAGATACCACAGTTCAAAACATCAAAATCTACCTCAATCTATACAATGATTGATACAAAATCAAACATTATCTAGTACTCACAGGTGTAGTGATATTAGAGACTTGACCATTCGTATATAGGTCTTCCATTAGCGCGTCCAGCCCTGAAAAAATGTAGCAATTCTGGAAATATAATATGAAAAACAAAAGAGAAAATTCAATCCATGCCAATGCATCTTTAAAAAAAAAAAATAATAATAATAATAATAATTTAAAACACACCCACTCAAGATTTGGGCCAATCTGAATTTTACAAAAGACCTTCAAAAACATGATAAGAAGTTAAAGAATGAAGCACTTTCCCGCATCCTGTAAAATTAAAGACTCCACGGTGTCTAAATTCCCCATAAATAAAAGGCCATTAATATGTCTGTATAACGAATTAAAGTCTGTATAGTCAGACAAAAGATGAACAAATATATATATCTCCTGGCAATATTTATTCCTTCCAAATTTCATAAAAAAGGATTAGTTCACATCAATTCTGGAATGAGAATATGAGTTTTCAAAGTAAAGTCACAAGCAACATTAATCTAAAACACCAACTGAAAATCTAGTCCAATGACATTGATAACCATCTTCATTTTCCACATTTTACTTTAAAAATAAATAAATAAATAAATAAAAACAAAATTAAAAACACAGAAATATAGATAAAAAAAATCAAATACAGAAAATAACAGCCAATGCTCCGAGTCCCTGACAAACATAGAATACAAATTTTAGAAAGAGTTTCAATGACAAGACCTTCAAATTTATCACGAGTTCAGATCAAATCAATCTTCTCGTGGGCTTTAATCCGCAAAATCTAAATTAACTGCTCTGACTGTACTTAACTCCAACTTAAGATTCATTTATTATTCACAGTTCACCCAGAATTACAACTTAAAACAGTGAATTAAATAGAGAAATGCAATTACATGAAATACCCAGAAGAAAAAAGAAAATCAAAATGTTATTCAAACACATAAAAGCCCAAATTTTTATAACAAATTCAGCTCAAATCAATATTCTCATGGGCTTTAATCCGCAAAATCTAAATTAACTGCTCAGACCATACTAAACACCATCTTCAGGTTTCATTAATATTCACAATTCACCCAGAATTACAACTCAAAACACTGAATTACATAGACAAAATGCAAGTCTATCAAATACCCAGAAGAAATAATGGCTTATTTGTAACGACCCGGAACTGTATGACGTCATTATCCGTGATTAATTATGTGTTTATGTGATTTAATTGAAGATTATCTGTTTGAAGTAGAAAAATATCTGTTGGAATGACAACTTCGGGACTGAAATTGATGACCGTAATGGATTCAGAAAATGAAATTGAAAATACCTATGTGATACCGGGAATTTTTAGAACCATCTGAAATGATAAATTGAAGACTGAATTTCGTCTGATTCGTAAGGCTTGTTTGGCTCAAGAGTTTTGGTTTAATTGATTTATATGGATATATATATGTTTAAGATAAAGTTCATTGACCTCATTTGACTCAAGAAAAATCTGGAAAGGAGAGAGAGAAGAGAGAAGTCGTGGAGAGAGAGAGAGAGAGAGAGAGAGAGAGGCCTAAGGAAGAAGAAGAGGAGAGAAAGGGGGAAATCAAGCTTCTTCAAGTGATTAAGGTAAGAGTTCTCTCTAAATTCATGGAAATGATAGTTGATTTATGGTATCTAGCATGTTAATCTCAAGAATATGGCATGAATCATGTTATTTAGCATGTTTTGAGGGTGACCTCCATGGAAATTTAGAAATGAAGCTTAATGGGTATGTTCATGGCTTTTCCAACTTAATTTATGGCTTGATCTTGCTAATGATTCAAGTGGGTTTTGAATTGAAGTTATAATGTTTGATTTAAGTGAGTTTTCAAGTGTTTGGGTCTTGATTTCATGATTTTGGGAGTTAAGTTTGTAAAGAAAAGATTAGAGTTTGAAAGAGGGAAGAAGAACCAGAGTTTCAGAATTCCGCAGGGTGCGCTCGAGCGGAGGGGAGCCCGCTCGAGCGGAGAAATCCACCTCTCAGCAGTTTTGGGAAAATGTACTGGCCGCTCGAGCGGCCAAAGTTGCGCTCGAGCGGAAGGGCTTATTCTCAGAAAATTTTGGGGAAGCTACAGACTTGATTTTTACATGTTAATTGCATCTTTTGGCATCTTATGAACATGAAATGAAGAAAAGGAAAATGTAAAGGCATGAACGATGATAATGTATATGTTAAGAATGCATTATACTGTTGATGTTGCAGGTTACACTGAGAAGACCGTACAACCGGTTCTGGAAACCACTGTAAGTAACATTTCTGTAAATGATATGTTATTATGAAAGTATGTTCCAAAAGTTATATGATATGATATGTTTTGAAATGATAATGTTTTCTGTGAACGAATGTCCTAGTTTGCGAATCTAGTATGGCATCCATAGATAGAAAGTTACGAGATCTCGGTATGTGTCGATTAATCGGTGTACGGACCGATTACTCTAGTCGAAAGACCATAAGTCTGTGGAATATGCCATTATTGACTGATGACTGAATATTTTAAGAATATATGAAAATGTTGGAATTCGTTCACTAACCCTTTTACTGTTATGTTACTTGCTGAGCTCTAGCTCATTGTTTGTATTTATGTATTATAGGTGATCTTCCGGGGAGTCAAGCCTAGGCGGAGTCTTGACCGAGCCGCCGTTTTGAAGCCTACCAGTTTTTGTATGCCTCCGAGTTGAGGCTAGGCCTGGAAGGCCGTTGTGAGTCTCTGTTTTGTTTGGTTGTACAGTTGGAACTGGATGTAATGTATTGTATATGTTTGATGGTGCATGTATGTAATGTAAAGCTAGTGGGTAATTAACTCATTTTGGCATGTAATTGTATGTTCATGTTATGCACAGCTCTTGGACTATTGTAGTTTCTTTATTCCGCTTCCGCGAGCCCCGTTTATTTATGTCTTGTATTGAAAGGCCTGTGGTAATCTAGGATTACTGGCCGGTCTCGTCACCAAACTTTTCGGGCGGGTTTGGGGCGTGACATTATTAGTCTTTTAAGAAGTGTTAGACACACATTTAGGAGTGTCCAAATAATGTCAGTGTCCAACATGGGTATCGGACATGACACGCTTCCTCCGTAGAAGTGTCTGTGTTTCTTAGTTAAAAAACATACAAGATACAACTTTTGGACTCGTTCTTCCAGCAAATCAAAAATAGATTACTTGGCAATGTCATCATCCATGCTGGCTAATTTCAGATAAGGAAAACAAATTGGGATTGAGATTTGATAACTTGTCACTAGAAATAAAGAAAAAGCAATTAACAAATGCATGGATTCTAAAGCACAAACTATGTTACCTATAAATAAGATCTTCCTTGTAAAGTCTAACGAAAGCCTCTGTGACAGCCTTGGATCTTTTCTCATCCATTGTGAAGCACTGTTGGAAGAACAAAAAGGATCCCATAAAACAATTACAGTGGATGCACATGCAATAAGATTGACTGCATTTGGAACAAATTCTAACATGTTATAGTAATTTAAAATTCTTACCTCACGAGACCAATCAAGAGAATCACCCAGGCATCTTAGCTGTTTCAATATGGTGCCACCATACTCATTCTTCAATTCCACACCTTTCACCACACAAAAGTAGACCCCAACAATGGATATTGGTACAAATGCTATGGAACTTTAAAATGTTGATTACTAATGATGTTGAAACAAACTTATTACAACTCAAACTTACTTCAGATACAAATTTCTCACGGCCAACATCATGTCTGGTTAATTTCCTTTCCCGCATGATTTCTTCTCCACAATGACCTGGGAGGTAGATTAAAATAGCATATTTTGAAGATTAACTACAATGGTCTGAATCAGCAATATTTGTAGGTGTGATATTATATATCTGGCAAACAACCATTGCTACATATATTTGATAACCAGTCACACAACTGGGTGGGACGGTAACCAGTCACCAAACCAAATAATAGGGGCCAAAAACATCAGGAATATATGCAGGGCCCCAATAATAGAATGATGCACATCTTATCATTCTAGTGATGCCAATGGTTGTCTCTTAGCATAATAGGGGCCCTGTATATTGGTAACATGCATACAAGGCCTCTCCACCCCCTTAGGGATATATGGCCACACAAAACATAAGAGATACAAATTGGGGAAAGGAAGATGGTAAAGGGGTAGTCCCCAACCTGTGTCGCTATCCCAGCATGATCCATCCCAGGCACCCACAAGGTATTGTATCCAAACATTCTACGCCAGCGAATAATAGTATCCTGTGTGCATTAAAAATTAACAGCATATTAATATTGCAAAAGCTACCAACGAAATACCTACTAAACCAAACCCAGAAAAGAGGAAGAAGAATAAGACATAGTAACAAAGAGACCTGGATGGCAGAAGTAAGGGCATGACCTATGTGCAGGGCTCCAGTCACATTTGGAGGTGGCAGAACCTGCAGTTATAAAGAAAAAAATGAAATTTGTGAACTAGCAATTATTATGACTCTCAAGTAGGGAAAATTAAGAAAACTCATCACCAAAATCAGGTGGTCAATTTATACAACCCTCCCTTAATAATATTTTCGTGCAGCTTTTCCTATGAAATGGATTTGCTTCATTTAATGCTATTGTCGTGAATCTATCTAATGCTATTGTCGTGGATCTATCTAAGAATTCTTGCTCTCCAGTGGTGATTGAAGTAATA
The DNA here is from genome assembly GCA_036172215.1 of Camellia granthamiana. Lineage (NCBI taxonomy): Eukaryota > Viridiplantae > Streptophyta > Magnoliopsida > Ericales > Theaceae > Camellia > Camellia granthamiana. The sequence continues at coordinate 14,611,444 of CM069905.1, forward strand.
CTCTTTCCATCTTTTAGCTATAAGAATTCAACTTCTAGATTTTAGCTATTTTCGTGGATCTATCTAAGAATTCAACTTCTATATATAAACACAAGCATAACCGAAATAAGGCTCAGAAAATGGACCAAAATATATACTAGATTTTAGGAGAGAGAGAGAGAGAGAGCTGTGACCTAGGGCTTCGACAGGCAAAGTCCAAGGGATTCTGCGCCAAGAACGAATGCAGCAAAATCCTCCCGCCACAGATGTAATCACCTTCGAGCCTGCTATTAATGGCTGCGGTGGCCCCTGAGCAGCTCCTTCGCCACTGGAATGAAAGCAGCAGAGGGAAAGCCAACGGAGTGAGAAACAAAAGAGTGAGGCTCCTTAACCCCATTGCTCGACGCCATCGTCTACCGTGCTCACAGTCGCAAGAGAGAGAGATGGGGATTTTTGGTTCAAAAATTAGGGATTTGAGATTTGGGGATTTTTTGTTGGGGGGGCGGGGAAAACGAGCGAGAATCTTGTTTTTTATTTTTTGCCACATCAAGCATTATTGGCTCAAATGAAAATTTAAGGTAGGGTTTGATAACATTTATATTTTTAATTTATGTTTACAAAAATTTTATAAATTGATTTTTGTTTATTTTTAGAAAAATATAAATTATAAATGCGTTTGAACAAAATATTTAAAAAAAATTAAAAACATAAACTAAAAAAACATATTTATCCAGGCCTAAAATATTTATATTTATTTTTTTATTATTTATGACAATGAGATCATACACATTTTAATTGAAAAAAAAATTTAATTGAAAAAATTTTATTTGAAAAAAAATATTTAAAAAAATTAATTAAAAAATATATTTGAAAAAACAATTAATTAAAAAAAAAAATTTGTTAGTCAAATTTTTAGATTTCTGTTCAAAAACCAACGTAAACTCATTTTTTGAGAGAGATGAGTGAAAGAGAGAGAAAAGAGAGATGAGCGAGAGATACAGAGAGAAAGAGACACACAGAGAGAGAGACCCATTTCATTTTTGACTTTTTTCTCTTTCAATAACAACGGGCTCAAAGAAAAAGATGAGTGTGAATGAGAGAAATGAACAATTGAGAGAGAAGAGAGATGAGGGAGAGAGAGAGAGAGAGAGAGAGAGAGAGAGAAAATAAAAATAAAAATAAAAAGAGAAACAAGATGAGCGAGAGAGAGAGAAAGACAGCAAAAAGAGATGAACAAGAGATATAGAGAGAGAAGAAAGAGAAGAAAGAATAACAAGAGAAATAAGAGAGCCAGAGAGAATAGTGATGAGTGAGAGAGAGAAACACACATACACACATACAGGAAAAAAGAAGAAGAGAGAAACAAGATGAGCGAGAGATAGACAAAGAGAGAGAGGGAGATAGAGAGAGAGAGAGAGAGAGAAACAACAAAAAGAAATGAACAAGAGATATAGAGAGAGACATAGAAAGAGAGAGAGAGAGAGAGAGAGAGAGAGAGAGAAAGAAGAAAGATGAGCAAGAGAGATAGAGAGCAAAGAGAGATGAGAGAGCCAGGGAGAAGAGTGATGAAAGAGAGAGAGAGGCCCATTTCATTTTTTGACTTTTTTCTCTTCCGACAAGTGATTAAGAGAAATGAGAAATGAGCGATTGAAAGAAGAGAAAGAGAGCGAGAGAGAGAGAGAGAAAAAAAGATCGATAATCGAAAGGGCGATCGGTAAATCAATAAGAGGGGATGGGGAGAGTGAGCAACGCGAGCACAGTATGGGACACAGAGAGAGAGAGAGAAAGAGAAAGACACAAATAGAAAGACAAAGAGTGATGAGTAAGGGTAATGAAAAAAAAAGATTATTTTTTATTTTTTTAGTTACTAAGGTTGAAAATTTATCTGTTTCATTTTTATTTTAATGATTTTTTTTTTTGGGTAGAAGTAAGGGTAATATAATGAAAAATATTTTCCATTAAAATAAAGTTAATTTTTTTTGGTCAATTAAAAATATTTTTCTACGACTCTTTTTTTTTTTTTTTTGGTTACTAAAATGGGAGTGGCAGAGGAGAGGGAGTGGCAGTAGTGGTGAATGTGGTGGACAAGAGGTGGTGGTGGTGATAGCGAAAGAGATTAGTGGTGAAGTTGTAGTAGTGGTAGAGGAGATGGAGTGGCGGTGGTGAGGGAGAGGTAATGGTAGTAGTAGTGGCAGTAGTGGTAGTGGAGTGGTGGCAATGGTGGATGAGAGGTAATGGTAGTAGTAGTGGCAGTAGTGGTGGTGGTCATAGTTCCACCCATTGATTTAAGTATGGTGTTTGTTTTGAGCTTTCAAATCATAATTCTACATCCATTTTTCAAAACTCAATTCAAAATATAATCATTACTTTTCAAAACTCATAACCAAACACATAATTCAAAACTCTTTTCAAAACTTAATTCAAATCAATTTTTTAAATATTTAAATATTTTAAAAATATTTTAATTTTGTGAGAGACAGATAAAGAAGAGAGATAGAGAGAGAGACAGAGACAGAGTGATAAGCGAGAGAGAGACAAAGTGGTTGCTAAAACTGTATTTTCTTATAGTGGATCGATAAATCGAGAAGCAGCTCGATAAATAGAGAAGATTGGAGGGAGAGAGTGAGTAAGGCGAACATAGTGAGGGAGAAATAGACAAATAGACAAGCAGACAGAGAGAGAGAGATAGAAGAGTGATGAGTGAGAGAGAGATAGAGATAGACATAAAAAGTGATAGAGAGAGATAGAAAAAGAGAGAGAAACAAGAGATGAGCGAGAGATAGACAAAAAGAGAGAGAAATAGAGCGAAAGAGATGAGCGAGAGAGAGACACAGAAAAAGAGAGAGACAGAGAAAGAAGAGAGATGGGTGAGAGAGATAGAAAGATAAGAGAGAGAGAGAGAGAGAGAGAGAAAAGAAATGAGAGAGATAGAGAGAAGAGAGATAGGCGAGAGACACAAAGACAAAAGGAGAGAGAGAAACAGATAGACAGAGAAAGAAGAGTGATGAGTGAAAGAGATAAAGAGAAGAGAGAGAGAGAGATAGAGACAAAGAGACAGGAAGATGAAAAAATGAATGAAAAGAGAAATGTTATATCAAAAGAGTAAGATGATATTGTTTTTTTTAATTTTTTTTGCAACAAAAAAATACTGTTGCATTTATTTAAACCATTTTCTGATTGTATATATATGAAGCTGTTTCAAAACCACAATCACTATTCTAGGTTAGAGTTTTCCAAAAACTCTTTTGAGAAAATTATACTTTCTTGTTTTCCGTATTATATTGTTTTTACTGAATTTTTTTTAATATTTTAAGTAATTTTTTTAATTTTTAGGCACACCTAACATAAATACACCTAAAAAGTAAAAAAATTGTAAAAAAAATCTTTCAAAAATTTACTAAATACCAAAAATACAAAAAAAAAAAAAAAAACAATAATTCAATACATTTTTTTTTGTATTTTTATGTATTTATTAATTTTTAAATATATTTTTTCATAAATTTTTTATTTTTTAGATACATCTAAATAAGGTGCATCTAAAAAAATATTTAAAATTTTAAAAATATTCACTAAAAAAAAACAAAAAAAACACGAAAGTCACTTTTTGTGACGACACCATTTACCGTCTCAAAAAAGCAAAGTATTTGCGACGGCAAAAAATACCGTCTCAAAAAAGTAGAGTATTTGCGACGGCAGAAAATACCGTCGCAAACACTCTCCTTTTTTGAGACGGCAAATGGTACCATCGCAAATGCTCTGCTTTTTTGAGATGGCAAATGTTGCCGTCGCAAATACTCTGCTTTTTTGAGACGGCATTTTCTGCCGTCGCAAAAAGTGACTTTTTGAGACGGCAAGTGTGCCGTCGCAAATAGTTCCGTCTTTTAAGCCTAGTTTTCTTGTAGTGTTAGGAATCTTATTTTTTTAATTAATTCTGTTGAATAATTTTTTTTATAAGGAGGCATTTGTAATTTTTTAAATTATATTAGGCAATCTATATTTTAAACAAATCTCGATGAATGTATTTATAATTTACTCTTGAAAAAAATATATATTTACTGTTCTAAATTTTGACATAACTATACCGACTATTTTTAATATTTTAATTTACATAATATTTAATTTTTCAAAATTACATGAATGCCAAAATAATATTGTCATATTTTAATATATATATTTTTTATTTTTGTCTCTACAAACTACGTGAATTAGTTCAAGTCACTTTGAACTTTTTAAGCTTTCGTTTAGGATGCAGGTTGACTTTTTAGTTTTTTAACTATTTTAGCCTGAGGCTAAAAAGTCTCATTTGGAATAAAATTTTTGATTTTTTTGACTTTTGTGAGAGAAAAAATGAAATAATTATGATTTTGATATGATATTTTGCCTTATTGGGCTAAAAAGCATATTTTTTTCTTTTTGTAACTATTTTAGCCCAAACATAGCATATCAAACAAAGCCTAAAAAAAATAATTGGTGTCAATATTGAGAGGGAGATTTCATAATCTGGCTTTCGGCCGTGTAATGACCGGGCTAAAATTTGTCCGAGCATGTTTGGGCCGAGCTGAGCTGGGCCAATCCAGGGGTAGTGCGCTCAGTTAAAACCCAGGTTCGATTTGGCCGGGATAATTTCTCTGGCAGCCAGGTTTGTGTTGTTTGCTCGTTGAGATCGGCATGTATGGTCCTTCGCAGACCGGCCCAACCGAGCAAGAGCTCGGTCATAATGGAGGGCTGCTAAGCTCGGTCATAATGGAGCTCGGCTAGGAGCATTGTATGTCTCGGAAGTAATACGGTCGTAGGAAGATGGGGCAGCGCTGCTGGGCTGTCCGTTCGTGCAAATGCCGTTTGGCAGTTTGGTTAGGTGGTGTTTAGCTGTATTTGCGCTGACACGTGGGAGAGTGGGATAGGAGAGCAGGTTCACGCGTCAGAAGGCGAATGGATGTAGAGACACGCGCAAAAGGTATATAAACGTGACTGCGTGCCCCCATGCTGGGAATGGAATATCTTTTGGTGAGAGAAACACTAACACATTGTCTTCTCTCTTTTCTCTCTCTCTGAGTGTGCGCTGACTTGACCATCGGAGGGGTTTTCCAGCAACCCATCGTCGAGTAGCTCACCTTTGTTGTGTTCGCAGGTCAAACGGGGGAAGGCGCAGCTTGGACGCGAGGACTAGGGGTGATAACGGATATTTACTCCCCGTACAAATATATTAAATTTGTGGAATGTATTATATTTTTTTAATCTAAAAAATTTCAGTATAATTTGCCCTTACGAAAAGGAAAATGGTAGATATGCCTAACTATGATTTTTACTATTAGTGACACACGAGTGTGACTTCAAATGAGTCGAGCTACCCCGTTCGGGAGAAAATTTGATAATTTATGTCTATTTGGAGAAGTGATTTATTTATTTATTGGTTTATTATGAAAAAATTGTGTAAAAAAATAGAAAAATAATATGATTTAAATAAATCAATAAGCCAATAAATCAGGTTTTTTTTTTTTTAACTTCCCAATGGAGGCCTTAGTAGGGATATGTAACAAAGTTTTGTTTTAAAAAAATAAATAAATAATATTGACCTCCTTTAAAATTTGAAAAAAACCAAAAATATAATAAATTTTATAATTTTGACATAATTATATCTAAATTGTATGACTTATATTTTCTTTCAACTTCCAGGGGGCCAATGTATTTTTATCAAAAAAAGGTAAATTAAATTCACCTCCTATGAGATTTAGAAGAAAATAGAGTGATTTCCATATTTTTTTATATAATTACCCTGGTCTTCCTTATAATTTGCATAACAATTAGTCCATTTATCAGTAATTTAGTAGTTATGAAAATGAAAAAATAATATTATCAGCTCTTTTCTATGAAAATATATATTTATATTTATTTATTTTAATGTCTACTGACTGTATATATTTAGTTTCGGTCATTTAACTTTATGAAAGGAGAGTCAGTGTAATTATATTAAAAATATGATGCCAACTAGTATAAAGTAGTATTTAAGATGATCTAAATAAATATATTTTTAAATTTTTTTACTAAAAAAAGTAAAATATGAATTAGATTTGAAATGCTGTGATACAGAGTTGATATGATCCAAATTAGATAATTGTAATACTATTTTAGCACATGTCAAACGTTCTTAATTTTTCTTAAAGAGTATAATTTATCCCAAAAAAAAATGTAAAAAGAAAAAGAAAAAGGAAAAGAAAAAAAAGGGAGAGAGAGAGAAGTTGGAGGATGGTAGACCCAAGGTGTCACGTGGAGGGGTGATACAGTGGCCACGTAACAACAAAGAACGGCAGTTGATGAAATCTTCTCTCATCTCCTTTCCACCAATCAAATCCCTTCTCCCACGTGGGACTTCCGACCCCACCACCACCCGCTGACATCACCCGATCTCCGCCTCCGTTTTCTTTTTAATTTTATTTTTTGATATTTTTATTTTATTATGAAAAAGTCTGGAAACCAAACAAAATTATGCAGATTTTCCTAAGTGGATGATTGTATAATGAATATTAAATTTATATGGGGTGAAATTCATATATAAAATAAATTTAAATTATAAAATAATAATTTTAAATAATTTATAAATACTTAAATCTGAATTTATAGTGTTATTATCTTATTACTATTATATATATATATATATATTCCCATTCATGAATCCATTTTGATATTCTTTTGTGGATCTCGACCTATCACATCTTCAAAACCATTTGCCTTCCTTGATCTACCACTTTGTTTCCTCCTGCTTAAGGTTCTGAAAAGCAGTTACGGTCACCGTAACGGTAGTGGTGGCGCGGTTGCGGTTGTGGGGTGTAAAGGCCGTAGCGTAACGGTTGCGGTAACCGGAACCGTAAATTTTTTTATTTTTCGCACAATTTGAAAAAAACTTACTGATATGCACATTTTTTTTCCATGATCATATTTATTGGATTTTAAAATAAATATTGATCAATTTTTATAAATTTTTAAGTTTGATCCAATATATTTCATATTTTTAAATCGCTATAAACTAAGTTTTTTACATGTTATTTTAATAATTAATGACTTTATATTATACAAAAAATCAATCACTAACTATTATATATAAGATAAACAATGACAAAAGTAAGAGAATAAATAAAAGCCTATATATATATTAATCAAGCCAAATAGATAATGACCACAGTTATTATTATTATTTTCAAACAATATATAGATAGACACACACAAACAAAATGGTTGAATGATAGCAGCTGAATAGAATAGTATAGGTCTTACAACTTCAACAAATCAATAACATGTTTTTCATCTTCCCTATTCTCTCTTTCTATCTCTTGTTCCTCCATCTTCCCTCTTCTCACTATCTTTCTTCCACCATTTTCAACTTCTTTTTTTTGGGTGTTTTTTTGTGTTTTTTCGAAAGAAGCAATTTGGAACCGTTACGTAACGGTGCGTAACAGGCCGTTAGGGCTGTTATGGCACCGTTAGGACCGCTATAGCAGCCGCTACGGCCGATACATCTGTGAATCTCAATCACACTGCAAAAACGGCTGTAACGGGTGGCAGTAACTACCGGCCGCTTTTTTAAACCTTGCTCCTGCTTTTCTTTTCTTTTCTTTTCTCCGATTCTAATTAACAAAGTTATAACAGAGGGTTTTGTTGTGTTTGTTAGACAAGAAAAGATCGATCATGGGTGAATCTTCTGCTTCATATATCCACATGGTAACTTCGTGTTTTTTTTTTCCCCCCCTTCTATAGTGGTCTCTATGAAGAAAATAGTCAAGGTTTTGTCTCGAATCTTATTACCCTACACATATATCTAGTGACAGAACCAAGAAAATAAATCAAAGGGGGCACTTCTTAATTACAACACTGAAAATATTTATAAAAATATTTCACATAAATTTTTACGATTGACTTCAAGAAAGATTAAAAAAAAAAAAAAAATCAGTGTGTTTGGTTTGAGTTTTTTGAATTAAGTTCTTTGAAAATTAAGTTTTTTATTTTTTATTTTATTTTTTTTGTTTTTAGTGAATATTTTTTAAATTTTAAGCATTTTTTTTAAAAAAAAATTTTAGATGCAAGATGGATCTAAAAAAATAATATTTGTGAAAAAATATTTTAAAAAATCAATAAATACATAAAAATACAAAAAATGTATTATTTTTTATATTTTTTTATATTTTTGGCATTTAGTGAATTTTTTAAAGATTTTTTTCTCAAAAATTATACTTTTTAAGTATATTTATGTTAGATGTGTCTAAAAATTAAAAAAATTGCTTAAAATATTAAAAAAATTCAATAAAAACAAAAACGTAGAATTTTTGAAAAAGTGTTTTTAGAAAACTCAAATCAAACAAAGCATGATGGACAACATTAAAAAAGTTTTAAAAAAGTCAAATCAAACAAAGTTTTAAAAAAAGTTATAAAGTCATGGATATAAAGTTTTAAAATAAATTATATAATGGTAAAATAATTTTTTATACAAAATATGCGTAAATATTCAATATAATAGTCATACCACGCAATCATTGACATGTGATATTACCAACTAATAGTAAAGAAACACATAGAGGATGAACTCTACATATTAAATGTAACTAACAATTCAATAAATTCTATATTTTCATTGAGATTAATTATGTTTGCATATCAATAATGATAGAGATCACCATTATATTGAAATTTTCATAGATAATAATATTATAGTCTCTTTATTTTCAATCAAAACAATCATTATTGTTCTTATAATTTTAAAAATATTATTGACATTTTACTCTAAATAATATTTTTATAATTTTTTTTATATAAAATATTTTCTTTATATTTGTTATAAAAAATAAATAAAATAAAATAAAATTTCAAAATTCAGAGGGCACGTGACCCCCCTGGCCTCCTTCCCTCCGCCCCTGCATATATCTATAATTATTGAACACGATCCCAAAGAATTAAGCATTTGTTTCATGAAATTCAAACTCACGATCACTTGACTGAGCTCTTTATTTGTTTGTTTGTTTATTTTTTTCTTTTTAATGTTGTGTTTGTAATAGTGATGATGGAATGATGCAGGTACAACACCTAATAGAAGAGTGTATAATATTTAACATGAGCAGAGAAGAGTGCATGGAAGCTCTCTCCAAGCATGCAAATATTCAACCAGTCATTACTTCCACAGGTTGGTATCATCAATCCATGATCACCTTTTTAAGTCCAAAAAATTTTATTTATACAAAATTCTACAAGAATTATATATGGTAATATCATTTTTATAAATAAACTCATACTTAAAAGTATTTTGTTTTAAAATAAAAGTATACATTAAATAACGTTATTTTATATGAATTATTGATTTATATATATCATCACTATTTTAAGTTAGAAAACTTCACCCACCCACCCACTGGAAAGTTTATGCATACATACATGTCTATTAATTAGATCAATGACCTTCTATTCTTAAATTTCTTTATTTTTTATCATAATTTATTATATTCTATGATAAGTTTGAGATACATAAATTTCAATGTATGATCCGATGTATGCCCCGTTTGAGATTTTCTGTTCTTAATTTTTTTTTTTTTTTAAATCTTTACTACTACCCTTTAAAATTATATAGCTTGTTACAGATTTTTTTTAATTATATTCATTTATCATTGATGATAGAATCTTCATCTGTCCTATATATTGTCCCTCTTTGTATAATTTATAAACATACTTTTTTAAATTTTAAAAATTTGTGTAAAAGTATTTAGGGTAATTTCGACATATAATCTATGAGATAAAAATAAATTTAAAAAAAAAAAACATATTATTAAGGGTTGTTTTGGAAAGCGTAAACTAAGTTTATTTTTTTTGCTTATTACAAAAAGATATATAAAAAATAGAGAGCAATGTGACCTAAATCAATAAAAAAACTAATAAACTGACTTATAAGTTATTTCTCAAGAAAAGGTTTAAGAAGGAAAAAAAAAAGAAAGTGTTTTTAACTTTTTACTCCTCTATCCCTCATGGGAGACAGTAAAGTGGGATTTGTTTGTGGGTTTATTATTGAGAAAATTGTGAATTAGTGGTAAGACTAAAAAGAGTAAATTGTAAAGTGATGAAAAAGTTTATAACTTTAATTGATAAATTTGATCATTTAATTTAAAATATATATTGAAAGTATGTATTTAATTGTAATTTCTCCTTGATTATTTTTGCAGTGTGGAAAGAGCTAGAGAAAGAGAACAAGGAGTTCTTTGAGGGGTACACAAAGAGGAGAGAGGAGAGAGAGGAGAGAAAGTGAAGAAGTAGTAGTAGTAGAGAAGACAAGGCAAAGAATCCACAAGATGATATTGGATTCTTCTTCTCAAAAAGATACCGACGACGACCACTATTTCCCCCTCCTGACAACTATCCCTCCTCTCGCCTTGTTCTTTGTTGTGTCCTCTCTCTCTCCCTGTAATTTCTTTGGCAATTCTTGGGCAATTTAGTTACTAGTACTAGCATATATTTCCAATGGCCTTTTATAAATTGATTTACAATGTTGGGGTATATTTGGAACTTGATAAAAAAAAATATGTATAATAAAGTAATAAGAATGAAGAGCAAAATATAACAAAGTCTAATAGAGATGAAAATATAATTTTGGGGACGTGTTTGGTACTTTTAATTTTGTTGGTCTTGTTAATTTTGTTGAGGTTTTATATAAAATTTTAAAAATGAAGTTGATTCTCTCCCCTTGGCAATTTTATTAGGGGTATTGTTTGGATGTATCACCATCGATAATTTAGATTATTTATTTTTTACAATTTTTTGAGTATATTATTTATAAAAAAATTTAAATTAATTGAATAACTATAGTTATATAATTAAATCATATTTGTCTTTTAAAATAATAAATATTTTTATTTTTAAAATTATATTTATTATATTTAAAAAAAAATAAATGTAATTTAATTATATGACTATGATTTTTAAATTAATTTTATTTTTTATATGCATAATATATGAAAAAAATTAAAAAAGTGAACAGTTTAAATTATTAAATTAGATCTTGTGATAAATTCACGAAAACCAAACAATACATTTCAATTGTCAAAAAAAAATGCTTTATCTAGTGAATAACTTAGACGATTTGTGGATTAAGGCCTATTTTGAGAAGTGGATGAAAGTCACTTCTTAACTTTTAACTCACTTTTCTCTCACACAAAAAAGTCAAAAAAAATCAAAAAGTAGCTTTTAGGCACCGTTTGGGAAGGTGGGTTGGAAGCTTTTTTGGCTATTTTAGCCACAAAAGACAAAATAGGCTATTTTAACCGCAACAAACAAAACATCACATCCAACCCATAATCATTACACTCTTTTCTTACAAAAAAAAGTCAAAAAAACCAAAAATTCAAAAAGCCCTTCTCAAACCAAGTTTTTTAGCTCAGGCTAAAATAGTCAAAAAATTCAAAAAGTTAACACACTTCCCAAACGACACCTTAACCACTTCTCAAAACACCCCTAAGAATCATTTAAACTTACGTTTTGTAATTTGGGATTAAAGTAGCATAATTAAGATTTCGGTGGTGTTACATGTACTAATTAGTGGAATATTAATAGTTAGTACACTAATTAGTATATATAGGATTATTCTTAATATACTAATAGTTAGTACACTAATTAGTACATATAATATTATTCTTAAGATTCAAGTTGAATAACACATAATAAATTTCAGAAATTATCAGTGTAATTAGTTAAACACAAAAATTAAAAATGAAATTGAAAAATAGAAAACGACGTCGTTTTAGTTGACATTCAAAAGCGTGGCCAGACTATGCTTTCAACTCGCAACATGTTGAATACACGTGGCACAGCCCGGGTGACTCCAGTGTTCGCGTGTCCTCAATGCTTTGCTAATTTTAAATTTTCATGATATTTTCATGACAAAATTTTCATAATCTTTAACATTTCTCAATTTTAAAACTTCTTTTATATCTCATCACTTTATACTTATTTATATTTTTTTTTATAGAATTGTAATTTAGATTTATACTGATAATTTGAACCGTTTATTTCATAAGTCATTCATACAAAAAATCAATTTTATCAAAAAAATTGTAAATACAAAAATAAATTACATTTTATTTTACAAAATGAATGATAAATATAATTAAATTTAAATCATCTATTTGTAAAATAAATGCAATTTGTTCCTATGATTGTAGTTATCTGATGAAGTTAATTTTTGCATGGATGACCTTCATTGCAAGGTTCATTCGGATCATCAATACATGTTCAAATTAAAATCCATAAAAAAAATAAAATATGAAGAAATATAAAATAAAATTGTGATATGAAAGGGAATTTATTCCATTTCAAATGATCCCCTAAACGTAAGTATTGAATGCAACACAACAGTCTTATTTCAAATGGTCCCCTAACCCCAAAGTACATTCTTCCTCTTTGCACTTAATTTTGCCAAACTCATTAGATGTGTTGTGCTGCATTCAATGTAGAATTATTTTGAAAAGATGATTAAAAGTCATCTTTCAGCTTTTAATCTAGTTTGAGTCACATTATCTTTTACATTTTTTTATACATTTTTTTAAAAAAATAAAAAAAAAGGCAAAAAACTAACTTTTAACTATTTTCTCAAAACAACCCGTAGTTGGCAAGAGAGGAAGGTATAGACTTAGCTTAAGAGATTATTTGAAATACATTTTGTTAGATCCGTGTTAAGAAAGTAATAATTAGTATTAATTATCTCCACTTATATGAGAAATATTAAACAAAAGTAAAAAATAAATTTAGTGTTTTTCAACAAACTAATAAATCTGATATATGTCTTTTATGTGGACAAAATTATATTATTCCATCCATGGTGGGAAATTGACAATAAAATTATTTAACTATTACAATATATAGTATAAAAAAAAAGTTATCATGTGATGTGAGCCTCGTCAACTTTAGGGTAAAGTCTTGTCCAATTATTTTCAGTTTATTTTATTTTTTATTTTATGTATTGTATGTCATCATTTTTTTAACAAATTAATCCCAATTAGAAAAAACTTTAGTTGATTTTTTTTGTTTGGTTGGTTGAATTTTCAGAATTTATTTTGAAAAATTGAAAATTAATTTGACAAAAATAAAACAATAAAAGTATGTTTTTAAGTGTTCAAAAAACAAAAATTCCCAGGAAAAAAAATCATATAAAAATAAGGACAGTGAAAAGGTATTATAAAAAAAGGGGAAAATGAAACATTAAAATGGAGAGAAAAGCAACGAGGATGCTTTAATCTTTACCCATAAATCCTAGTTTTTGAAAAGTTGAACCATTTAGTCTTAAAAGTTTTCTTATGCTCCATTTAGTCTCATTTTATACATCATCATAATGTTCATGAGGTAAATGAATCTGATGTTTCATTCTAAATTTTAAAATTTATTGAAATCTGATGAACCTTAGATGTTTGAAATCTAATGTTTGAAACATTAATCTGATGTTTGAAACATTGTAATGGAATCTTTCAGTTTATAAGAAAACTTTTAGGACTAAACAGTATATAAGTTATTAATTTGGGATTTATTGGTGCATCCTCCTAAAATATATTATCTGATTTAGACATTATTTAATATTTTACTACTTTATATACATGTAGGAATAATTGTACCTATTTAATTCTTTTTTAACATATGCTCTTAAAATATAGAATAATATTATATGTATCAATTGATATATCAATTAATGTATTAATAGATAATGTGACATAATTTTAAAGATTTTAAATATTTGTAATTTTCATAATAAATGAAGTCAATAATAATATTATGACATATGTTGGAAAATTTTTTTGAGATAAGACTCATTAAGGCGCCATTTGGGAAGCAAAAAATAAAAAATAACTTTTTGTTTTTAACTCATTTTAAATCACATCATCTCTTACATTTTTACACACATAAAAATCAAAAAATCAAAAAATTAACTTTTAAGTAATTTCCCAAATCATCACTAAATGTGTTGCGTTGCATTCAAAGTGTTTGGCAAAATTAAATGAACAGTGGAATGTACTTGGGCTCAGGTACCATCCAGCCTTTTGATTTTGGTTGCATATGAAAAAATGTTTAAAAAATTGTTCAAAAGTATATTGACAGACTACAACCATGGTAAGCGTAATATATATTCCGTTGAATTTAAATTTATATAATCCACTTCATTTTCAGAATTAAATTCGAAGTACAAATTCACACTCCATAAAATTTTCCTCAATCTTTGAAGTTTCATCAGTCTCTTGTCTTTCTCTTTTAGTAGATAAATTATAAATACAGCCTCGAGTTTTGTTTAAATTTAAATTGTTCTTACAATTTTGAAGATTATACCATATCTCTTAAAATTTTTAATTTCATAACAAATAATTTATTTTATTAATGAATTATCAAGTCAATTAACAGTTTCTAATAATATCATAAATTTATTTCAATTAATTATTCAGGTACTTTTATTAATTATTGTATAAGAGTTACACTAATAAAATTTCAGCTTTTTGCGACGGTAAAATACCGTCGCAAAAAACTTTTTGTGACGGCAAATTACTTTTTGCGACGGCAAGGGGGTCGCAGTTGGGGGCGTTGCAAAAGAGTTTTTGCGACGGCATAGTGCCGTCACTAATGTTTTGTGACGGCATTTTAGCCTTTTGCGACGGCACTCTACAGTCGCTAATAACGTTTGAAATTTCTTGACTTTTTGTGACGGCACTATTTTACCGTCGCTAAAAATGTTATTTGAGACGGCAAAAAATACCGTCGCTAATAGTCTTTTTTTTGCAACGGCAAGAACATTGTTTTTGCGACGGTGGGTGCCGTCGCAAAAAGTATTAAAAATATGAAAAATTTTATTTTTTGCGACAGTGTACTACTGTCGCAAAAAGTATTAAAAAATAATAAATTTTTTATTTTAAATAATAAAATTTCTATTTTTTGCGACAATTTAGTGCTGTCGCAAAAAGTAAAACCTGTAACAAAATTAATAAAAATATTAAAATTTTCTATTTTTTGCGACGGTGTAGTGCCGTCGCAAAAAAGAAAAAAACATCATGCGATAAAAGTATTAAAAATATTAAAATTTCTCCATAATAATTGCATAATAATATAAAAATTCCTATATAAAAATAACAATTTCTTCATAATAAAATATTTTTCCATTCATATAATTACACAACAACAAAATTATCTCACTACATAATGTTCCATAATACATATATAATGTTTAAATACATGATTTTGTTCATAATTCAAAATAACCTAAACCAAAATTAAATGTTTTTCTCATCATTCTTCGTAGATAACAAAAACAAAAGTTAGCCACATTCTCCACAGGCATGCATTTCACAAGAAGCACACTCCTACATGGGAAATATCTGAAAAATAAAAATAAAAATAATTAATGACAATATAATTATGTGTTAATGTTAATTACAAAAAAAACATAAAAATTTAACTACTATAGCATCAAATACAACATTTTTTTTGTTAGTCATCAAATCCCACATGGATAATTAAACATCTCAATCAAATACAAAAATAAAAATGTTGAGCTTTATGGAGTTTCCTTTGCTTTAATTAGAGTCATGTGAATATAAAAATTTGGAGTTCGTGCATGTATATGATTGCTTGTGTTAAAGAACCTCGGGGTTAATATTTAACTGAAATTACTGTGTAAAAAAATTATGACACTTGCTACACTACCAAACAGATACAACCATTAAAAAAAATTCAAGATCATAATAAACAAAATAATAATTTGTAAATAAAATTTTCAATCAATAGACATTTACAAGACAAAAAGTATCAAAAAAAGATTTTATAAAATATTTTACAAAAACAAAAACAAAAAAAGATCAAAATATAATAAAAAAATATGATACAAGCACTTTTCCACATTGATCACTGTTACATTGAGTTGTGATTAACATCAATTATATCCATAACCGAAGATCATTTTGATTGCAATCAAAACCACCATAATGAATCGTAATGCACATCACTTCGAAACATAATTAAACATCATAATAGGATGTAACTATTTATTATTTATAACTAACATTAATTTACACTAAATTTTAAATATGGTATAGATAATGTGTATTATAACATGACTTTGGCTAAAGGCTTCAAATAAATTGTGTGGGAAAATGTTAGGACTTGGGGGGGACATTTACAAACAAATATAGTATATAAATTAGTATTTTTGAAATAGATGCAGGGCCATGGGAAAAATCCTTATACCTTTACAAGTCAAGAAGTGCTAATTAATAAGGGCTACCCCATACCTAACCTTTTATGAGTTAAATGGCTAAAGACACAAAATTTAAGATATCACTGATTTTATTTTTTTAATGTCAACAGATACCACAGTTCAAAACATCAAAATCTACCTCAATCTATACAATGATTGATACAAAATCAAACATTATCTAGTACTCACAGGTGTAGTGATATTAGAGACTTCACCATTCGTATATAGGTCTTCCATTAGCGCGTCCAGCCCTGAAAAAATGTAGCAATTCTTGAAATATAATATGAAAAACAAAAGAGAAAATTCAATCCATGCCAATGCATCTTTTAAAAAAAAAAAAAAAAAAAAAAAAAAAAAAAATTTAAAACACACCCACTCAAGATTTGGGCCAATCTGAATTTTACAAAAGACCTTCAAAAACATGATAAGAAGTTAAAGAATGAAGCACTTTCCCGCATCCTGTAAAATTAAAGACTCCACGGTGTCTAAATTCCCCATAAATAAAAGGCCATTAATATGTCTGTATAACGAATTAAAGTCTGTATAGTCAGACAAAAGATGAACAAATGTATATATCTCCTGGCAATATTTATTCCTTCCAAATTTCATAAAAAAGGATTAGTTCACATCAATTCTGGAATGAGAATAGGAGTTTTCAAAGTAAAGTCACAAGCAACATTAATCTAAAACACCAACTGAAAATCTAGTCCAATGACATTGATAACCATCTTCATTTTCCACATTTTACTTTAAAAATAAATAAATAAATAAAAACAAAATTAAAAACACAGAAATATAGATAAAAAAAATCAAATACAGAAAATAACAGCCAATGCTCCGAGTCCCTGACAAACATAGAATACAAATTTTAGAAAGAGTTTCAATGACAAGACCTTCAAATTTATCACGAGTTCAGATCAAATCAATCTTCTTGTGGGCTTTAATCCGCAAAATCTAAATTAATTGCTCTGACTGTACTTAACTCCAACTTAAGATTCATTTATTATTCACAGTTCACCCAGAATTACAACTGAAAACAGTGAATTAAATAGAGAAATGCAATTACATGAAATACCCAGAAGAAAAAAGAAAATCAAAATGTTATTCAAACACATAAAAGCCTAAATTTTTATAACAAATTCAGCTCAAATCAATATTCTCATGGGCTTTAATCCGCAAAATCTAAATTAACTGCTCAGACCATACTAAACACCATCTTCAGGTTTCATTAATATTCACAATTCACCCAGAATTACAACTCAAAACACTGAATTACATAGACAAAATGCAAGTCTATCAAATACCCAAAAGAAATAATGGCTTATTAGTCTTTTAAGAAGTGTTAGACACACATTTAGGAGTGTCCAATGAGTGTCAGTGTCCAACATGGGTATCGGACATGACACGCTTCCTCCGTAGAAGTGTCTGTGTTTCTTAGTTAAAAAACATACAAGATACAACTTTTGGACTCGTTCTTCCAGCAAATCAAAAATAGATTACTTGGCAATGTCATCATCCATGCTGGCTAATTTCAGATAAGGAAAACAAATTGGGATTGAGATTTGATAACTTGTCACTAGAAATAAAGAAAAAGCAATTAACAAATGCATGGATTCTAAAGCACAAACTATGTTACCTATAAATAAGATCTTCCTTGTAAAGTCTAACGAAAGCCTCTGTGACAGCCTTGGATCTTTTCTCATCCATTGTGAAGCACTGTTGGAAGAACAAAAAGGATCCCATAAAACAGTTACAGTGGATGCACATGCAATAAGATTGACTGCATTTGGAACAAATTCTAACATGTTATAGTAATTTAAAATTCTTACCTCACGAGACCAATCAAGAGAAACTCCCAGGCATCTTAGCTGTTTCAATATGGTGCCACCATACTCATTCTTCCAATTCCACACCTTTCACCACACAAAAGTAGACCCCAACAATGGATATTGGTACAAATGCTATGGAACTTTAAAATGTTGATTACTAATGATGTTGAAACAAACTTATTACAACTCAAACTTACTTCAGATACAAATTTCTCACGGCCAACATCATGTCTGGTTAATTTCCTTTCCCGCATGATTTTCTTCTCCACAACGACCTGGGAGGTAGATTAAAATAGCATATTTTGAAGATTAACTACAATGGTCTGAATCAGCAATATTTGTAGGTGTGATATTATATATCTGGCAAACAACCATTGCTACATATATTTGATAACCAGTCACACAACTGGGTGGGACGGTAACCAGTCACCAAACCAAATAATAGGGGCCAAAAACACCAGGAATATATGCAGGGCCCCAATAATAGAATGATGCACATCTTATCATTCTAGTGATGCCAATGGTTGTCTCTTAGCATAATAGGGGCCCTGTATACTGGTAACATGCATACAAGGCCTCTCCACCCCCTTAGGGATATATGGCCACACAAAACATAAGAGATACAAATTGGGGAAAGGAAGATGGTAAAGGGGTAGTCCCCAACCTGTGTCGCTATCCCAGCATGATCCATCCCAGGCACCCACAAGGTATTGTATCCAGACATTCTACGCCAGTGAATAATAGTATCCTGTGTGCATTAAAAATTAACAGCATATTAATATTGCAAAAGCTACCAACCAAATACCTACTAAACCAAACCCAGAAAAGAGGAAGAAGAATAAGACATAGTAACAAAGAGACCTGGATGGCAGAAGTAAGGACATGACCTATGTGCAGGGCTCCAGTCACATTTGGAGGTGGCAGAACCTGCAGTTATAAAGAAAAAAATGAAATTTGTGAACTAGCAATTATTATGACTCTCAAGTAGGGAAAATTAAGAAAACTCATCACCAAAATCAGGTGGTCAATTTATACAACCCTCCCTTAATAATATTTTCATGGAGCTTTCCTATGAAATGGATTTGCTTCATTTAATGCTATTGTCGTGGATCTATCTAATGCTATTGTCGTGGATCTATCTAAGAATTCTTGCTCTCCGGTGGTGATTGAAGTAATACTCTTTCCATATTTTAGCTATATGAATTCAACTTCTAGATTTTAGCTATTCTCGTGGATCTATCTAAGAATTCAACTTCTATATATAAACACAAGCATAACTGAAATAAGGCTCAGAAAATGGACCAAAATATATACTAGATTTTAGGAGAGAGAGAGAGAGAGAGAGAGAGAGCTGTGACCTAGGGCTTCGACAGGCAAAGTCCAAGGGATTCTGCGCCAAGAACGAATGCAGCAAAATCCTCCTGCCACAGATGTAATCACCTTCGAGCCTGCTATTAATGGCTGCGGTGGCCCCTGAGCAGCTCCTTCGCCACTGGAATGAGAGCAGCAGAGGGAAAGCCAACGGAGTGAGAAACAAAAGAGTGAGGCTCCTTAACCCCGTTGCTCGACGCCATCGTCTGCCGTGCTCACAGTCGCGAGAGAGAGAGATGGGGATTTTTGGTTCAAAAATTAGGGATTTGAGATTTGGGGATTTTTGGTTGGGGGGGCGGGGAAAACGAGCGGGAATCTTGTTTTTTTTTTTTTCGCCACATCAAGCATTATTGGCTCAAATGAAAATTTAAGGTAGGGTTTGATAACATTTATATTTTTAATTTATGTTTACAAAAATTTTATAAATTGATTTTTGTTTATTTTTAGAAAAATATAAATTATAAATGCATTTGAACAAAATATTTAAAAAAAATTAAAAACATAAACTAAAAAAACATATTTATCCAAGCCTAAAATATTTATATTTATTTTTTTTATTATTTATGACAATGAGATCATACACATTTTAATTGAAAAAAAAATTTAATTGAAAAAATTTTATTTTAAAAAAAATATTTAAAAAAATTAATTAAAAAAATATTTGAAAAACAATTAATTAAAAAAAAATTTGTTAGTCAAATTTTTAGATTTCTATTTAAAAACCAACGTAAACTCATTTTTTGAGAAAGATGAGTGAAAGAGAGAGAAAAGAGAGATGAGCGAGAGATACAGAGAGAAAGAGACAGAGACAGAGAGAGAGACCCATTTCATTTTTTGACTTTTTTCTCTTTCAATAACAATGGGCTCAAAGAAAAGATGAGTATGAATGAGAGAAATGAACAATTGAGAGAGAAGAGAGATGAGGGGGAGAGAGAGAGAGAGAGAGAGAAATAAAAATAAAAATAAAAAGAGAAACAAGATGAGCGAGAGAGAGAGAGAGAGAGAGAAATTTAGCAAAAAGAGATGAACAAGAGATACAGAGAGAGAAGAAAGAATAGCAAGAGAGATGAGAGAGCCAGAGAGAATAGTGATTAGAGAGAGAGACACACATATACACACACAGGAAAAAAGAAGAAGAGAGAAACAAAATGAGCGAGAGATAGACAAAGAGAGAGAGAGAGAGAGAGAGAGAGAGAGAAACAACAAAAAGAACTGAACAAGAGATATAGAGAGAGACATAGAAAGAGAGAGAGAGAGAGAGAGAGAGAGAGAGAGAGAGAAAGAAGAAAGATGAGCAAGAGAGATAGAGAGCAGAGAGAGATGAGAGAGCCAGGGAGAAGAGTGATGAAAGAGAGAGAGAGGCCCATTTCATTTTTTGACTTTTTTCTCTTCCGACAAGTGATTAAGAGAAATGAGAAATGAGCGATTGAAAGAAGAGAGAGAGAGCGAGAGAGAGAAAAAAACAGATCGATAATCGAAAGGGCGATCGGTAAATCAATAAGAGGGGATGGGGAGAGTGAGCAACGCGAGCACAGTGTGGGACACAGAGAGAGAGAGAGAAAGAGAAAGACACAAATAGAAAGACAAAGAGTGATGAGTAGGGGTAATGAAAAAAAAGATTATTTTTTATTTTTTTTAGTTACTAAGGTTGAAAATTTATTTGTTTTATTTTTATTTTAATGACTTTTTTTTTTTTTTTTTGGGTAGAAGTAAGGGTAATATAATGAAAAATATTTTCCATTAAAATAAAGTTAATTTTTTTTGGTCAATTAAAAATATTTTTCTACGACTCTTTTTTTTTTTTTTTTTTGGTTACTAAAATGGGAGTGGCAGAGGAGAGGGAGTGGCAGTAGTGGTGAATGTGGTGGACAAGAGGTGGTGGTGGTGATAGCGAAAGAGATTAGTGGTGAAGTTGTAGTAGTGGTAGAGGAGATGGAGTGGCGGTGGTGAAGGAGAGGTAATGGTAGTAGTAGTGGCAGTAGTGGTAGTGGAGTGGTGGCAATGGTGGATGAGAGGTAATGGTAGTAGTAGTGGCAGTAGTGGTGGTGGTCATAGTTCCACCCATTGATTTAAGTATGGTGTTTGTTTTGAGCTTTCAAATCATAATTCTACATCCATTTTTCAAAACTCAATTCAAAATATAATCATTACTTTTCAAAACTCATAACCAAACACATAATTCAAAACTCTTTTCAAAACTTAATTCAAATCAATTTTTTAAATATTTAAATATTTTAAAAATATTTTAATTTTGTGAGAGACAGATAAAGAAGAGAGATAGAGAGAGAGACAGAGACAGAGTGATGAGCGAGAGAGAGACAAAGTGGTTGCTAAAACTGTATTTTCTTATAGTGGATCGATAAATCGAGAAGGAGCTCGATAAATAGAGAAGATGGGAGGGAGAGAGTGAGTAAGGCGAACATAGTGAGGGAGAAATAGACAAATAGACAAGCAGACAGAGAGAGAGAGATAGAAGAGTGATGAGTGATGAGTGAGAGAGAGATAGAGATAGACAGAAAAAGTGATAAGAGAGAGAGATAGAAAAAGAGAGAGAAACAAGAGATGAGCGAGTGATAGACAAAAAGAGAGAGAAATAGAGTGAAAAGAGATGAGCGAGAGAGAGACACAGAAAAAGAGAGAGACAGATAGAGAAGAGAGATGGGTGAGAGAGATAGAAAGATAAGAGAGAGAGAGAGGGAAAAGAAATGAGAGAGATAGAGAGAAGAGAGATAGGCGAGAGACACAAAGAGAAAATGAGAGAGAGAAACAGATAGACAGAGAAAGAAGAGTGATGAGTGAAAGAGATAAAGAGAAGAGAGAGAGAGATAGAGACAAAGAGACAGGAAGATAAAAAATGAATGAAAAGAGAAATGTTATATCAAAAGAGTAAGATGACATCATTTTTTTTTAATTTTTTTGCGACAGAAAAATACTGTTGCATTTATTCAAACCATTTTCTGATTGTATATATATATGAATGCTGTTTCAAAACCACAATCACTATGCTAGGTTAGAGTTTTCCAAAAACTCTTTTGAGAAAATTATACTTTCTTGTTTTCCGTGTTATATTGTTTTTACTGAATTTTTTTTAATATTTTAAGTAATTTTTTTAATTTTTAGGCACACCTAACATAAATACACCTAAAAAAAGTAAAAAAATTGTAAAAAAAATCTTTTAAAAATTTACTAAATACCAAAAATATAAAAAAAAAAAATATAATTCAATATTTTTTTTTTTGTATTTTTATGTATTTATTAATTTTTAAATATATTTTTTCATAAATTTTTATTTTTTTAGATACATCTAAGTAAGGTACATCTAAAAAAATATTTAAAATTTTAAAAATATTCACTAAAAAAAAAACAAAAAAAAAAACACGAAAGTCACTTTTTGCGACGGCAAAAAATACCGTCTCAAAAAAAGCAAAGTATTTGCGACGGCAGAAAATACAGTCGCAAGATACTCTCCTTTTTTGAGACGGCTAATGGTGCCGTCGCAAATGCTCTACTTGTTTGAGACGGCAAATGTTGCCGTCGCAAATACTCTGCCTTTTTGAGGACGGCATTTTCTGCCGTCGCAAAAAGTGACTTTTTGAGACGGCAAGTGTGCCGTCGCAAATAGTTCCGTCTTTTATGCCCAGTTTTCTTGTAGTGTTAGGAATCTTATTTTTTTAATTAATTCTATTGAATAATTTTTTTTATAAGGAGGCATTTGTAATTTTTTAAATTATATAAGGCAATCTATATTTTAAAACAAAGTCTCGATGAATGTATTTATAATTTACTCTTGAAAAAAATATATATTTACTGTTCTAAATTTTGACATAACTATACCGACTATTTTTAATATTTTAATTTACATAATATTTAATTTTTCAAAATTACATGAATGCAAAAAATAATATTGTTCATATTTTAATAGATATATTTTTATTTTTGTCTCTACAAACTACGTGAATTAGTTCAAGTCACTTTGAACTTTTTAAGCTTACGTTTAGGATGCAGGTTGACTTTTTAGTTTTTTAACTATTTTTAGCCTGAGGCTAAAAAGTCTCATTTGGAATAAAATTTTTGATTTTTTTTGACTTTTGTGAGAGAAAAAATGAAATAATTATGATTTTGATATGATATTTTGTCTTATTGGGCTAAAAAGCATATTTTTTCTTTTTGTAACTATTTTAGCCCAAACATAGCATATCAAACAAAGCTTAAAAAAAATAATTGGTGTCAATATTGAGAGGGGAGATTTCATAATCTGGCTTTCGGCCGTGTAATAACCGGGCTAAAATTTGTCCGAGCATGTTTGGGCCGAGCTGGGCTGGGCCAATCCAGGGGTAGTGCGCTCGGTTTAAAACCCAGGTTCGATTTGGCCGGGATAATTTCTCTGGCAGCCCGGTTCGTGTTGTTTGCTCGTTGAGATCGGCATGTATGGTCCTTCGCAGATCGGCCCAACCGAGGCAAGAGCTTGGTCATAATGGAGGGCTGCTAAGCTCGGTCATAACGGAGCTCGGGCTAGAAGCATTGTATGTCTCGGAAGTAATACGATCATAGGAAGATGGGGGCAGCTCTGCTGGGCTGTCCGTTCGTGCAAATGCCGTTTGGCAGTTTGTGTTAGGTGGTATTTAGCTGCATTTTGCGCTGACACGTGGGAGAGTGGGATAGGAGAGCAGGTTCACGCGTCAGAAGGCGAATGGATGTAGAGACACGCGCAAAAGGTATATAAACGTGACTGCGTGCCCCCATGCTGGGAATGGAATATCTTTTGGTGAGAGAAACACTAACACATTGTCTTCTCTCTTTTCTCTCTCTCTGAGTGTGCGCTGACTTGACCATCGGAGGGGTTTTCCGACAACCCACCATCGGATAGCTCACCTTTGTTGTGTTCGCAGGGTCGAACGGAGGAGGAAGGAGCAGCTTGGACGCGAGGAGTACGGGTGATAACGGATATTTACTCCCCGTACAAATATATTAAATTTGTGGAATGTATTATATTTTTTTAATCTAAAAAATTTCAGTATAATTTGCCCTTACGAAAAGGAAAATGGTAGATATGCCTAACTATCATTTTTACTATTAGTGACACACGAGCGTGACTTCAAATGAGTCGAGCTACCCCATTCGGGAGAAAATTTGATAATTTATGTCTATTTGGAGAAGTGATTTATTTATTTATTGGTTTATTATGAAAAAATTGTGTAAAAAAATAGAAAAATAATATGATTTAAATAAATCAATAAGCCAATAAATCAGGTTTTTTTTTTTTAACTTCCCAATGGGAGGCCTTAGTAGGGATATGTAACAAAGTTTTGTTTTAAAAAAAAATAAATAAATAATATTGACCTCCTTTAAAATTTGAAAAAAACAAATATATAATAAATTTTATAATTTTGACATAATTATATCTAAATTGTATGACTTATATTTTCTTTCAACTTCCAGGGGGCCAATGTATTTTTATCAAAAAAAAGGTAAATTAAATTCACCTCCTATGAGATTTAGAAGAAGATAGAGTGATTTCCCATATTTTTTTATATAATTACCCTAGTCTTCCTTATAATTTGCATAACAATGAGTCCATTTATCAGTAATTTAGTAGTTATGAAAATGAAAAAATAATATTATCATCTCTTTTCTATGAAAATATATATTTATATTTATTTATTTTAATGTCTACTGACTGTATATATTTAGTTTCGGTCATTTAACTTTATGAAAGGAGAGTCAATGTAATTATATTAAAAATATGATGCCAACTAGTATAAAGTAGTATTTAAGATGATCTAAATAAATATATTTTTAAATTTTTTTACTAAAAAATATAAAATATAAATTAGATTTGAAATGATGTTGATACAGTGTTGATATGATCCAAATAAGATAATTGTAATACTATTTTAGCACATGTCAAACGTTTTTAATTTTTCTTAAAGAGTATAATTTATCCCAAAAAAAAAATGTAAAAAGAAAAAGAAAAAAAAAAGAGAGAGAGAGAAGTTGGAGGATGGTAGACCCCAAGGTGTCACGTGGAGGGGGTGACACAGTGGCCACGTAACAACAAAGAACGGCTCCTTTCCACCAATCAAATCCCTTCTCCCACGTGGGACTTCCGACCCCACCACCACCCCGCTGACATCACCCGATCTCCACCTCCGTTTTCTTTTTAATTTTATTTTTTGATATTTTTAGTTTATTATGAAAAAGTCTGGAAACCAAACAAAATTATGCAGATTTTCCTAAGTAGATGATTGTATAATGAATATTAAATTTATATGTGGTGAAATTCATATATAAAATAAATTTAAATTATAAAATAATAATTTTAAATAATTTATAAAATACTTAAATCTGAATTTATAGTGTTATTATCTTATTACTATTATATATATATATTCCCATTCATGAATCCATTTTGGTGTTCTTTTGTGTATCTCGACCTATCACATCTTCAAAACCATTTGCCTTCCTTGATCTACCACTTTGTTTCCTCCTGCTTTTCTTTTCTTTTCTTTCTCCGATTCTAATTAACAAAGTTATAACAGAGGGTTTTGTTGTGTTTGTTAGACAAGAAAAGATCGATCATGGGTGAATCCTCTGCTTCATATATCCACATGGTAACTTCGTGTTTTTTTTTCCCCCCCTTCTATAGTGGCCTCTATGAAGAAAATATTCAAGGTTTTGTCTCGAATCTTATTACCCTACACATATATCCAGTGACAGAATCAAGAAAATAAATCAAATGGGGGCACTTCTTAATTACAATATTGAAAATATTTATAAAAATATTTCACATAAATTTTTACGATTGACTTCAAAAAAGATTAAAAAAAAAAAAAAAAATCAGTGTGTTTGGTTTGAGTTTTTTGAATTAAGTTCTTTGAAAATTAAGTTTTTTATTTTTTATTTTATTTTTTTTGTTTTTAGTGAATATTTTTAAAATTTTAAGCATTTTTTTTAAAAAACTTTTTTATATGCATGATGTATCTTAAAAAAATAATATTTGTGAAAAAATATTTTAAAAAATCAATAAATACATAAAATACAAAAAATGTATTATTTTTTATATTTTTTTTATATTTTGGGCATTTAGTGAATTTTTTAAAGATTTTTTTCTCAAAAATTATACTTTTTTAAGTATATTTATGTTAGATGTGTCTAAAAATTAAAAAAATTGCTTAAAATATTAAAAAAAATTCAATAAAAACAAAAACGTAGAATTTTTGAAAAAGTGTTTTTAGAAAACTCAAATCAAACAAAGTAAATATGTTATTGTGTAATTAGTGTATCATGGACAACATTAAAAAAAGTCTGTGGATATAAAGTTTTTAAAATAAATTATATAATGTTAAAGTAATTTTTTATACAAAATATGCATAAATATTCAATATAATAGTCATACCACGCAATCATTGACATGTGATATTACCAACCAATAATAAAGAAAACACATAGAGGGATGAACCTTTGCATATTAAATGTAACTAACAATTCAATAAATTCTATATTTTCATTGAGATTAATTATATTTGTATATCAATAATGATAGAGATCACCATTATATTGAAAATTTTCATAGATAATAATATCGTAGTTACTTTATTTTCAATCAAAACAATCATTATTGTTCTTATAATTTTAAAAAATATCATTGACATTTCACTCTAAATAATATTTTTATAACTTTTTTTATATAAAATATTTTCTTTATGTTTGTTAAAAAAAAAAAAAAATTCCAAAATTCGCGCCCCCGGGGGGGGGGGGGGGGGGCCTCCTTCCCTCCCGCCCCTGTATATATCTATAATTATTGAGCACGATCCCAAAGAATTAAGCATTTGTTTCATGAAATTCAAACTCACGATCACTTGACTGAGCTCTTTATTTGTTTGTTTTTTTTTTTTTTTCTTTTTAATGTTGTGTTTGTAATAGTGATGATGGAATGAATGCAGGTACAACACCCAATAGAAGAGTGTATAATATTTAACATGAGCAGAGAAGAGTGCATGGAAGCTCTCCTCCAAGCATGCAAATATTCAACCAGTCATTACTTCCGCAGGTTAGTATCATCAATCCATGATCACCTTTTTAAGTCCAAAAAATTTTATTTATAACAAAATCCTACAAAGAATTATATATAGTAATATCATTTTTTATAAATAAACTCATACTTAAAAGTATTTTGTTTTAAAATAAAAGTATACATTAAATAACGTTATTTTATATGAATTATTGATTTATATATATCATCACTATTTTAAGTTAGAAAACTACACCCACCCACCCACCCACTGGAAAGTTTTATGCATACATACATGTCTATTAATTAGATCAATGACCTTCTATTCTTAAATTTCTTTATTTTTTTATTCATAATTTATTATATTCTATGATAAGTTTGAGATACATAAATTTCAATGTATGATCCGATGTATGCCCCGTTTGAGATTTTCTGTTCTTAATTTTTTTTTTTTTTTTTTTTTTTAAATCTTTACTACTTACCCTTTAAAAATTATATAGCTTGTTACAGATTTTTTTTTAATTATATTCATTTATCATTGATGATAGAATCTTCATCTGTCCTATATATTGTCCCTCTTTGTATAATTTATAAACATACTTTTTTTAAATTTTAAAAATTTGTTGTAAAAGTATTTAGGGTAATTTCGACATATAATCTATGAGATAAAAATAAATTTTAAAAAAAAAAACATATTATTAAGGGTTGTTTTTGGAAGAGCGTAAACTAAGTTTATTTTTTTTGCTTATTACAAAAAGATATATAAAAAATAGAGAGCAATGTGACCTAAATCAATAAAAAAAACTAATAAACTGACTTATAAGTTATTTCTCAAGAAAAGGTTTAAGAAGGAAAAAAAAGAAAAAAGAAAGTGTTTTTAACTTTTTACTCCTCTATCCCTCATGGGAGACAGTAAAGTGGGATTTGTTTGTGGGTTTATTATTGAGAAAATTGTGAATTAGTGGTAAGACTAAAAAGAGCAAATTGTAAAGTGATGAAAAAGTTTATAACTTTAATTGATAAATTTGATCATTTAATTTAAAATATATATTGAAAGTATGTATTTAATTGTAATTTCTCCT
The DNA here is from genome assembly GCA_036172215.1 of Camellia granthamiana. Taxonomy (NCBI): domain Eukaryota; kingdom Viridiplantae; phylum Streptophyta; class Magnoliopsida; order Ericales; family Theaceae; genus Camellia; species Camellia granthamiana. Next base: position 14,639,965 of record CM069905.1, read on the forward strand.
TGATTATTTTTGCAGTGTGGAAAGAGCTAGAGAAAGAGAACAAGGAGTTCTTTGAGGGGTACACAAAGAGGAGAGAGGAGAGAGAGGAGAGAAAGTGAAGAAGTAGCAGTAGTAGAGAAGACAAGGCAAAGAATCCACAAGATGATATTGGATTCTTCTTCTCAAAAAGATACCGACGACGACCACTATTTCCCCCTCCTGACAACTATCCCTCCTCTCGCCTCGTTCTTTGTTGTGTCCTCTCTCTCTCTCTCTCTCTCTCTCTCCCTGTAATTTCTTTGGCAATTCTTGGGCAATTTAGTTACTAGTACTAGCATATATTTCCAATGGCCTTTAATAAATTGATTTACAATGGCCTCGTTTGGGAAGTGGCTATTTTAGTAGGTTATTTGGCTTTTTGACTATTTTAGTGACTATTTTAGTTTTTGTGTTTGGGAAGATGAGATGATTTTTTAGTTGAGTTGTTGTATTAGAAAGTGTGTTGAAATGATGTTTTAATTTAAAATGACACATTTACCCCTACACATATATTTTTTAAAATTAAAGTCAAGGGGTAAAATCGTCTTTTAGCCACTGCCGGCTGTGCAGTCCTGGCTGACAGTGTAGGCTGTGCCTACACTGCCGGGCTGTGCAGTCCTATTTTTTTTTTTTTTTTTTTTTTTTGAAAAAGCTTGCAAAAAGAGAGCTTTTTGGCTAAAAAAATTTTTTAGGCTATAATAGCCTTTTAAGCCCCTTCCCAATTTTTTTTGGGGTATATTTGGAACCAACAATGATTCATCCCCCCTTTTCCCATCACCCCCTTTGACCCCCCTCTCTCTCTCATTGGTTACTTTTTCTTTTTCTTTTTCTTTTTTTTCCTGCTCCTTCATTTGGAACTTGATAAAAAAAAAAATGTATAATAAAGTAATAAGAATGAAGAGCAAAATATAACAAAGTCTAATACTTTTAGAGATGAAAATATAATTTCGGGGACGTGTTTGGTACTTTTAATTTTGTTGGTCTTGTTAATTTTGTTGAGGTTTTATATAAAATTTTAAAAATGAAGTTGATTCTCTCCCCTTGGCAATTTTATTAGGGGTATTGTTTGGATGTATCACCATCGATAATTCAGATTATTTATTTTTTACAATTTTTTGAGTATATTATTTATATAAAAATTTAAATTAATTAAATAACTGTAGTTATATAATTAAATCATATTTGTCTTTTAAAATAATAAATATTTTATTTTTAAAATTATATTTATTATATTTTTAAAAAAAATAAATGTGATTTAATTATATGACTATGATTTTTAAATTAATATTATTTTTTATATGCATAATATATGAAAAAAATTTAAAAAGTAAATAGTTTAAATTATTAAATTAGATCTTGTGATAAATTCACGAAAACCAAACAATACATTTCAATTGTCAAAAAAAAAATGCTTTATCTAGTGAATAATTTAGACGATTTGTGGATTAAGGCCTATTTTGAAAAGTGGATGAAAGTCACTTCTTAACTTTCAACTCACTTTTCTCTCACACAAAAAAGTCAAAAAAAAATCAAAAAGTAGCTTTTAGGCACCGTTTGGGAAGGTCGGTTGGAAGCTTTTTTGGCTATTTTAGCCACAAAAGACAAAATAGGCTATTTTAGTTACAACAAACAAAACATCACATTCAACCCATAATCATTACACTATTCTCTCACAAAAAAAGTCAAAAAAGTCAAAAAGCCCTTCCCAAACCAAGCTTTTTAGCCCAGGCTAAAATAGTCAAAAAAGCCAAAAAGCTAACCCACTTCCCAAAACACCTTAACCACTTCTCAAAACACCCTTAAGAATCATTTAAACTTACGTTTTGTAATTTGGGATTAAAGTAGCATAATTAAGATTTCGGTGATGTTACATGTACTAATTAGTGAAATATTAATAGTTACACTATTTGTATATAGGATTATTCTTAATATACTAATAGTTAGTACACTAATTAACGCATATAATATTATTCTTAAGATTCAAGTTGAATAACACATAATAAATTTCAGAAAGTATCAGTGTAATTAGTTAAACACAAAAATTAAAAATGAAATTGAAAAATAGAAAACGACGTCGTTTTAGTTGACATTCAAAAGCGTGGCCAGACTATGCTTTCAACTCGCAACATGTTGAATACACGTGGCACAGCCCGGGTGACTCCAGTGTTCGCGTGTCCTCAATGCTTTGCTAATTTTAAATTTTCATCATTATTTTAATGACAAAATTTTCATCATCTCTAATATTTCTTAATTTTAAAACTTCTTTTATATCTCATCACTTTATACTTATTTATATTTTTTTTATAGAATTTTAATTTAGATTTATATTGATAATTTGAACCGTTTATTTCATAAGTCATTCATACAAAAAATCAATTTTATCAAAAAAATTGTAAATACAAAAATAAATTACATTTTATTTTACAAAATGAATGATAAATATAATTAAATTTAAATCATCTATTTGTAAAATAAATGCAATTTGTTCCTATGGTTATAGTTATCTGATGAAGTTAATTTTTGCATGGATGACTTTCATTGCAAGGTTCATTCGGATCATAAATACATGTTCAAATTAAAATCCATAAAAAAAATAAAATATGAAGAAATATAAAATAAAATTGAGATATGAAAGGGAATTTATTCCATTTCAAATGATCCCCTAAACATAAGTATTGAATGCAACACAACAGTCTTATTTCAAATGGTCCCCTAACCCCCAAAGTACATTCTTCCTCTTTGCATTTAATTTTGCCAAACTCATTAGATGCCTTGATAACTTCTTCTCTTGCCGAACACATTGAATGCAACACAACAGTCTTATTTCAAATGGTCCCCTAACCCCAAGTACATTCTTCCTCTTTTCATTTAATTTTGCCAAACTCATTAGATGTGTTGTGCTGCATTCAATGTAGAATTATTTTGAAAAGATGATTAAAAGTCATCTTTCAGCTTTTAATCTAGTTTGAGTCACATTATCTTTTACATTTTTTTATACATTTTTTAAAAAAAATAAAAAAAAAGGTCAAAAAACTAACTTTTAACTATTTTCTCAAAACAACCCGTAGTTGGCAAGAGAGGAAGGTATAGACTTAGCTTAAGAGATTATTTGAAATACATTTTGTTAGATACGTGTTAAGAAAGTAATAATTAGTATTAATTATCTCCACTTATATGAGAAATATTAAACAAAAGTGAAAATAAATTTAGTGTTTTTCAACAAACTAAAATCTGATATATGTCTTTTATGTGGACAAAATTATATTATTCCATCCATGGTGGGAAATTGACAATAAAATTATTTAACTATTACAATATATAGTATAAAAAAAAAGTTATCATGTGATGTGAGCCTCGTCAACTTTAGGGTAAAGTCTTGTCCAATTATTTTCAGTTTATTTTATTTTTTATTTTATGTATTGTATGTCATCATTTTTTTAACAAATTAATCCCAATTAGAAAAAACTTTAGGTGTCGGTTGGGAAGTGGGTTGGCTTTTTAGCTTTTTGATTTTTTTTGACTATTTTAGCCTGGGCTAAAAAGCTTGGTTTGGGAAGGGCTTTTTGGCTTTTTGACTTTTTTAGTTTTTTTTGTGAGAGAAGAGTGTAATGATTATGGGTTGGATATGATGTTTTGTTTGTTATGGCTAAAATAGCCTATTTTGTCTTTTGTGGCTAAAATAGCCAAAAAAACTTCCAACCACCTTCCCAAACGGTGCCTTAGTTGATTTTTTTTGTTTGGTTGGTTGAATTTTCAGAATTTATTTTGAAAAATTGAAAATTAATTTGACAAAAATAAAACAATAAAAGTATGTTTTTAAGTGTTCAAAAAACAAAAATTCCCAGAAAAAAAAATCATATAAAAATAAGGACAGTGAAAAGGTATTAAAAAAAAGAAAAGAAAAATGAAACATTAAAATGGAGAGAAAAGCAACGAGGATGCTTTTTACCCATAAATTCTAGTTTTTGAAAAGTTGAACCATTTAGTCTTAAAAGTTTTCTTATGTTTCATTTAGTCTCATTTTATACATCATCATGATGTTCATAATGTAAATGAATCTGATGTTTCATTTTAAATTTCAAAATTTATTAAAATCTGATGAACATTAGATGTTTGAAATCTAATGTTTGAAACATTCATCCTATAATTTCAAACATTATTGAAATTTGATAAATATTAGATGTTTGAAATCTAATGTTTGAAACATTAATCTGATGTTTGAAACATTAATCTGATGTTTGAAACATTGTAATGGGACCTTTCAGTCTATAAGAAAAGTTTTAGGACTAAACAGTGTATAAGTTATTAATTTGGGATTTATTAGTGCATCCCCCTAAAATATATTATCTGATTTAGACATTATTTAATATTTTACTACTGTCTATACATGTAGGAATAATTGTACCTATTTAATTCTTTTTTAACATATGCTCTTAAAATATAGAATAATATTATATGTATCAATTGATATATCAATTAATGTATTAATGGATAATGTGACATAATTTTAAATATTTTAAATATTTGTAATTTTCATAATAAATGAAGTCAATAATAATACTATGACACATGTTGGAAAAATTCTTTGAGATAAGACTCATTAAGGCGCCATTTGGGAAGCAAAAAATAAAAAATAACTTTTTATTTTTAATTCATTTTAAATCACATCATCTCTTACATTTTTTACACACATAAAAATCAAAAAATCAAAAAATTAACTTTTAACTAATTTTCCAAATCATCACTAAGGGCTTGTTTGGTTTGTTTTTGGGAGAGTTGTTTTTGAAAAAAAATTTGGGGAGAGAGTTTAGAATTTTTTTTGGTTTGTTTGGTTGTATATTTTGGGAGAGTTGTTTTTTTGAGAGTTTGGGATGATTTGATATTTTGGAAAATTTTGAGTATATGTGTGTGAAAGAAAAAGTGATTGAGAAGGAGAGAGGAGAGAGAAAAAGTGATTGATTGATGTGTAAGAGAGAGAAAGTAATTTTGAAATTTTTTTGAGAAAAACTCAAACCAAACAATTTTTTTAAATTTTTTTTTAAAACTCGTCACCCAAATACAAACCAAACATACCCTAAATGTGTTGCGTTGCATTCAAAGTGTTTGGCAAAATTAAATGAACAGTGGAATGTACTTGGGCTCAGGTACCATCCAGCCTTTTGATTTTGGTTGCATATGAAAAAATGTTTAAAAAATTGTTCAAAAGTATATTGACAGACTACAACCATGTTAAGCGTAATATATATTCCGTTAAATTTAAATTTATATAATCCACTTCATTTTCAGAATTAAATTCGAAGTACAAATTCACACTCCATAAAATTTTCCTCAATCTTTGAAGTTTCATCAGTCTCTTGTCTTTCTCTTTTAGTAGATAAATTATAAATACAGTCTCGAGTTTTGTTTAAAATTTAAATTGTTCTTCCAATTTTGAAGATTATATCATATCTCTTAAAATTTTTAATTTCGTAACAAATAATTTATTTTATTAATAAATTATCAAGTCAATTAATAAATTATCAAGGACAATTGAATATATAATTAGATTTTTTAAGGGTAAAATTGTCAATTTGATAAAATATAAACTAATCTGACAAAAATAAATGTCAAACAAATATTTTTGAATTTTAAAAAATTATTTCTACCTACTAAAAATAAAATTATGTAAAATTGACAAATCTTTTAGACATTTATTTTTTTTTTACCAAATCAATTTTTATTATGTATTTGGATGATGATCATGTAAAATTAATTTTAAAAAATTAATTATATAATTTTTATTAATTTTACATAATTTTATCATTGGTGGATAAAAATAATTTTTAAAAAATTAAAAATATTTTTTTGACATTTATTTTTGTCAAATTAGTTTATATTTTATCAAATTGACGATTTTACCTTGAAAAATTTAATGATATTTTCAATCATTCTTATTTGGAATAAAATTCAAAATTTAAGGTCAAATATGTCACAATTAAAAAGTTAAGGACTAAAGTGACACAAGTCCCAAACTATAGGGACTATTAGTGTAATTAACCCTACAATATATAGTAAAAAAAAAATTATCATGTGATGTGAGCCTCGTCAACTTTTAGGGTGTGTTTGATTTGACGGACTGGATAAGGGGGGGATTAGAATCCATCGGATTTGAATCCTGAGACTGTGAATCCCCCGGACTATTTGGTTGGATTGGATATGTATCCTGTGTTTGTTTTTGCATGGGATTTGATGTCTGGAAATGACTATTTTAGTGAATCCAACGTTTGGTTGGACGGACTGGATATGATAAATGAACAAATGACTATTTTACCCTTTTTTAATTGTTTACTAAGTAATAGCAATATTAAACATATCTTTAATATTTTAATTATTTTTAGCTAGATTAAATAAAAATTTATTTTATTTTATTTTTTACACAATTAAATAAATTTATTTTTTTTAAAAAAATAAATAAATAAAATATCAATAAAAATATATATTATTTTTTTAGTTAAAATTTTAAATAAATTTGTTTTTAAAAATAATAATAATCAAAAAATGAAATTAAATAAAACATCTATTAAATTTAAATAATGAAATTAAATAAAACATAAACAAAATTTTAAAATAAAACATCAATAAAATATCTATAAAAAATTATTTGAAAAAATTAAATAAATAAAACATCAATAAAAAGTTAAATAAAATTATTTTATTTTTAAATTGAGACATTTAAATTTTATTGAATTTTATTAAATATAATACATAATTAAATAGTAGAGTGTCAAAATGGTCATTTCATCATCTACTTCAAACAGTGATTAGTCCCCCCAAAATAATCCCATACCCCCCCAGGACACAATAGTCCCCCATATGGGGGATAAGGAGTCCGGCCGGACATGGAGTCCGGCGGATTAAAAAAAAATCAAACGGCGGATAAGGAACACTATTTGGATTACAATCCAAATAGTGGATAGTCCACCCCCCTTATACAGTAAAGTCTTGTCCAATTATTTTCAGTTTATTTTATTTTTTATTTTATGTATTGTACGTCATCATTTTTTTTAACAAATTAATCCGAATTAGAAAAAACTTTAGTTGATTTTTTTTTTTGGTTGAATTTTCAGACTTTATTTTGAAAAATTAAAAATTAATTTGACAAAAGTAAAACAATAAGGGTGTGTTTGATTGGGCAGACTGGATAAGGGGGGATTAGAATCCATCGGACTTGAATCCTGGGACTGTGAATCCCCCGGACTATTTGGCCGGATTGGATATGTATCCTGTGTTTGTTTTTTCATGGGATTAGATGTCTGGAAATGACTATTTTTAGTAAATCCAACGTTTGGTTGGACGGACTGGATAGGATAAATGAACAAATGACTATTTTACCCTTTTTTAATTGTTTACTAAGTAATAGCAATATTAAACATATCTTTAATATTTTAACTATTTTTAGCTAGATTAAATAAAAATTTATTTTATTTTATTTTTTACACAATTAAATAAATTTATTTTTTTTAAAAAAAATAAATAAAATATCAATAAAAACATATATTATTTTTTTAATTAAAATTTTAAATAAATTTTTTTAAAAAAATAATAATAATCAAAAAATGAAATTAAATAAAACATCTATTAAATTTAAATAATGAAATTAAATAAAACATAAACAAAATTTTAAAATAAAACATCAATAAAATATCCATAAAAAATTATTTTAAAAAATTAAATAAATAAAACATCAATAAAAAGTTAAATAAAATTATTTTATTTTTAAATTGAGACATTTAAATTTTATTGAATTTTATTAAATATAATACATAATTAAATAGTAGAGGGTCAAAATTGTCATTTCATCTTCTAATCCAAACAGTGATTAGTCCCCCCAAAACAATCCCATACCCCCCCCAGGACACAATAGTCCCCCATATGGGGGATAAGGAGTCCGGCCGGACATGGAGTCCGGCGGACTAAAAAAAAAGCAAACATCGGATTGGATTTATTGTGCGGATTACAATCCGCACAGTAAATAATCCCCCCCTTATCCCCCAATCAAACACACCAAAAGTATGTTTTTAAGTTTTCAAAAAACAAAAATTCCCAGGAAAAAATCATATAAAAATAAGGACGGTGAAAAGGTATTAAAAAAAGAAAAATGAAACATTAAAATGGCGAGGAAAGCAACGAGGATGCGGGTGGTTTGCGATATTTTAAATAAGTATATATTTTTATTTTTTATATAACAAAATGTATAGAAAGGTAGAGAAAGTGAATAGAAAAATTAAGAGGAGATGTTGATATATGTTAATTAATGTGATTCAAATAAGTGTATGTATGTAAAAAAAATATATATATACTTTTTTAATATATAACAAACACTTACTTAGTCTGATTATAAAATATATTATTTAATTTAGACATTATTTAATTTTTTACTACTTTCTATACAACTAGGAATAATTGTACCTATTTAATTCTTTTTTAATATATGCTCTTAAAACATAGAATAATACTATATGTATCAATTGGTATATTAATTAATGTATTAACAGATAATGTGATATAATTTTAAAGATTTTAGATATTTGTAATTTTTATAATAAATAGAGTCAATAATAATATCATAACATATGTTGGAAAAATCTTTGACATAAGACTCATTAAGGGGCCATTTGGGAAGTAAAAAAATCTAGTTTTTAACTTTTAACTCATTTTGAGTCACATCACCTCTCATACTTTTTACACAAAAAGATAAAAAAAAAGTCAAAAAACCAACTTTTAACCAATTTCTCAAATCACCCCTAAATGTGTTGCCTTGAATTCACCCATGTGATAAATTTGGTAAAAAAAATTAATAATTTATTTGGGGGTTCGTAGTATTTTCCAAAATTAAATGAACATAGGAATGTACTTGGGCTCAGGGACCAGCCGTGCTTCCGACCCCCAGCTGGGGGGCACCCCCCTAGTGCCACGTGTCGGCCTGGGGTTGGTTGGAAACAAAAAAAAAAAATGAAAACAAATTTTTTTTTGACCAATCATGAACGACCCCTAGCACTCCCACTGGGGGTCGGAGGCTTTATTCCTCAGGGACCATCTAGCCTTTTGATTTTGGTTGCATATGAAAAAATGTTTAAAAAATTATTCAAAAGTATATTGACAGACTACAACCATTTTAAGTGTATATATATTCCGTTAAATTTAAATTTATATAATCCACTTCATTTTCAGAATTAAATTCGAAGTACAAATTCACACTCCATAAAATTTTCCTCAATCTTTGAAGTTTCAGTCTCTTGTCTTTCTCTTTTAGTAGATGCAATAGTTTAGTACCATTTTTACCAAATTGTATTCATTCTTGTTTGATTGAATTTTTAAATTTTGTTTTTAGTTTTTATTTTTTAATATAAGTTAAAAATTAATTTGAGAAAAAAAACAAAAACACTCATCATTTCCATATGATTTTTCCCCTTTTTGTGACAAATTTTTAATAAAAAACATGAAAATAATTTTTATTTATTTTTGTCATATTAGTTTCTAATTTTGAGAAATAAAAAAAAAAATCTGAAAATGCAAGTGACATGCATGTCTCATTTACTCTTCCTCATAATATATAAGTTTACGCCCTATTAAACTGTCATCGTTTGGCATTGACTTTTTTATTTAGTTTTTTTAAGTTGAGACTTTTTTAACTTGGTACTAAAAAGTTCATTTGGTTTGATTTTTTTGACTTTTGTAAGAGAAAAAATAAAATAATTATAGTTTAAATGTGACATTTTGTCTTATTGACTCATTTAATCTATTTTGTCTTTTGTACTTTTTTAGCCCAACTAAGTTTGCCAAACTTAGTAAAAGCTAACAACCATATATATACATGTACTTCGGCAATTACTCAAAAAAAATAAAGGACAAATTACATATGCCCCCCTCGAGTTTAGCAAAATTATAGATACCCCCTAAGGTTTGAGAAATTACAGATACCTCTCTGAAGGTACTATTTGCATAACAAATTAGGGGGCAAATTGTTATGAAAATATAAACCTCATGGGACAATTTGTTATGAAAATATAAATCTCAGAGGGTATCTGTAATTTTCGTAACCTCAGGGGTATATGTAATTTAACTAAATCTCGAAGGAGGTATATGTAATTTGTCCAAAAATAAAGTTAATAGTATAGATTTATAAATTTAATGTGATATTGTAGTACATTAAAATTAATGTGATTTGTATATTTTATTTTGTGAACACTTTTTCATGTGTGTAGCATTATTGATTAAATTGTCAGTAATATTATATAAAACAAATTTTATACTAAATGATATGATTAAATTGTGGACTTAGTATTTCAAAATAGATAAGCGATTAAAACGTTTTTAATAGCAAATCTACTGTTACATTATTTGGATTTGAAAAAATTAGTAAAATATTTCTCTCTAATTTTATGTAGTAGGTGAGGTCCAAGATAATTTTTTTTTTATTAGCTAAGGTCGCTCGATAAAATTTCTCTATATCAGGATCGAAATTTTTCTGAGTCAAATATTCTCTGTGAAAATGTTGAGAAATCTTAACTATTATAAAAATATCGTATGTCTTTTATTTTATAAAATTTTAATATCATGAATCTTAAAAAAAAAAAAATTTCTCCTTTATATTTTGGTGAGAAATAATGTTTAATTTTTTTGAAAGAATAGTTTCTCAGTTCAAAATGAAATTGTGGGGTTGCTGTAGTGGTCCAAAAGTTACCTATACTGCTATGCAAAACCATTTTTGGGGACCATTCTCTTCTTGCTTTTCGTACCCCAATAGGATCCAATGAATATTCAATGGACAAGGTGAAAAATATGCAAAACATGCAACTAGAAAATTCATACAATTTTTTATTTCATTTTATATATGGACAAAAAATTTACAAAAAATTCATATACATGACTTAGTTTTGAATTTTTCACTTTATAACAAAAAAAATAATTAAAATGACCTATATTTTTAATAATATTATTGTTATATGTTTTTTGATTATAAATTTTGTATAAAAAATGTGTCCGCCCGTCATTTCTCTTTTTTGAATTATACATGAAATAGCCATTTCAATTCCTGGCTTCAAAAGTCAACTATATTAGATAGCTCATGTTTTATATGGGGTTTTATGTGCATTGCATGGTCAAATGAATTATGGGTGAAATATTAATAAATTTTAAAATATGATTTAATATATTGTTTAATTTTTTTTTTTATGAATCTAAAGATTTTATTAAAATAAAAATTATATAAAAGGGTAGTTATTTATATATTTTGGTTTAATTTTTTAGAGATAAAAATGAGTTCTCTAAATGTAAAATTATACATTTGGACAATTCGCACTATAGAAGTTTTGAATTTTTTCTAATTTAAGAACAAATCTCACATTTGGACAATTTTTTCTCATTCTATAACAAATCTCACATTACGAATAAAAATGTAACACTATAATGTAACACTACAACAACGTAACACTCTAATGTAACACGCTAAGCTCCCGTTTGGGAAGTGGGTTGGCTTTTTGGCTTTTTTGGCTATTCTAGCCTGGGCTAAAAAGCTTGGTTTGGAAAGGGCTTTTTGGCTTTTTAACTTTTTTGGCTTTTTGTGAGAAAAGAGTGGAATGATTATGGGTTGGATGTGATATTTTATTTGTTGTAGCTAACGATCATGCTACGTAGCTCGAATCGCGGGGCTCGAATCGCGGCTCAACACCAAAACGACGTCGTTTTGGTGTCGAGTTTTGTTTTTTTGTTTTTTTTTTCCCATATGTGTTGCAGAACGAAGAAGATGGTGGAGGGGGAGGGGGAGGGGGGAGGGGGAGGGGAGGGAGCCCTAATAACAGGAGAGGAGGAGACGGAGGCGGCGGAGGCGGAGGCGGAGGGCGAGACGATCTGGCGGAGGGAGGACGGCGGTGACGATCTGGAGCTGGGCGAGGACGGCCGGAGGCGAGGCCACGACGATCGACGGTCTGAAGCTCCTCCCTCCCTGCGACGATCGGCCACGGTCTGCTGCGATGGACGATCGGCGGCGACGGAGGAGCTCCTCCCTCCCTTCTCTTCTCTCCCTCCCCTCCTCTTTCCATTTTCGAGCCATTTCGAGCCTGGTAGCTTCGAGCTACCAGGCATTTTCCTGTAGCTAAAATCGCCTATTTTGTCTTTTGTGGCTAAAATGGCCAAAAAAAGCTCTTGTCAAACGGAGCCATCTTTTCCAAACGTAATAACATAACACAAAAATATATATATATATATATATATCTTAGTATACTTTTCTGAAACGTAATACTCCAATCAATATAATCTTAAATGTAACACTCCAATGTAACGTACTCTAATGTAATACACAAAAATATTTTAAAATTTTAGTGTGCTTTTTCCAAACGTAACACTCACAATTTGAAATTATATATTTGTCCAAAACTTACTAAGGAATTTTTGTATTTTTTTTTGAAATGGTTTGAAGAATCTCACATTCTTTTTAAAAAGTATTAAATTTAGAAAAAGTACAATAAATTTTTTTTTTTGTATGATCCATACCTGTCACACCAACATTTCCAAGCCTATTACAACACCAACATAGATAGAAAATATAAAATAACAAATGATATTGGACATGGCAATCATAAAATCAACTGTGCGTGTGATGTTAATGGCGCACAACACAGCCACACACCATATTGCACTGACAACTAACACCCAAAAAATCATCACAATAACAACCAAAATCAACAACGATACACCACCAACACTACGCACAAAATAAACGTACAAATGTAAAATATACCAAACAATCGAAATACTCACCTATTACCATATGATGGGTGCGAGCAACACTGGAGCAAACCCAGCAAAACACCACCAAAAATGGGTCACGCAACCGAATTATGGTCACCACTGAAAAAATAGAAGACAACACACTCAATAACGCCCCACATTCTCTCTCAAAACCAATGAAATCAATATTAAACAATCAAAACTCCCTTCCACAACCTTAACATTGCCTTATTCCATCCAAAACTGAATCACTCATTTAGGGAAAAAAAATCACACAAAAGGTATTCATGTAAAATCAAATGGAACCAAAACAACCTAAATAAAACTCACCAAAAAAATAAGATTAATTGGTTCATAAGAAAACCCTAAGAACTAAATGATTTAACTTTCCTCCACATAGGATTTATGGATAATTTTTCCATGAATTATTTGGGTTTAATTTATGGTTTTTTTAAGGGTAAATTACAAATACACCCCCTAAGGTTTGCTTAAAATACAACATCCTGTGGATTGAAAAATTACAAATTCCCCCTTGTTAGATTTTTTTATTTAACAGAATTAACTAAAAAAATAAAATTCATAATTGTTCTCCTATATAATAATAAAATTACCTAAATTATCAATTGAAATATATTTCTAATATTATTAAAAACTGTTAATTGACTTGATAATTTATTAATAAAAAGTTCGATTTGTTATGAAATTAAAAATCTTAGTGGGTGGAATGTAATTTTTAAAATCATAGGGAACGATTTGTATTTTAATTAAACCTCAAAGATATATTTATAATTTATCCTTTTTAAAAAAAAAATTGTAAATTAAATAAATAGCGCACAGACAAACTTTATTATCAATTATGATAAAACATAATTATGTTTGGACAAAAGCTTGGTTGCTAACCAAGTTTTTTTCTTTAATGTAAAAATTATTTGAATTACTATTTCATATTTTTTTGAGTGTTTCCATTCAAGTAAAAATGCTAATATCATTTTTTAAAAATTTTAATTGAAAAAAAGCATTAAAAAAAAAAAAGGGTTTAAGGACCTGCATATGTACAGTTCTTTTTTTCTTTTCTTTTCTTTTTTTGAACACATATATAGTTCTTTTCTTTGCATTGGCACGTTACACAACAAGAATGATTGTCTTCCTATGGAAGTTTTCATGCTTGCCTATGCTGGGCTTGATTTTTGTGGATTTGATTGGATAGCCCAAACGTGGAGCCCAGATTTTGGGTTTTGCATCCAAATTGAATGGATTGGTACAAGTCCAATTTTTTGCTGGCCCAAAAAAGTCCACATTCTACCATTTAGGCTCTGTTTTGGCAACTTGTTTTTTTTGGGGGGGGGGGGGGGGGGGTTAAAATAGCTAAATAATAATAATAATAATAAATAAGTTAATAAAAATTAAAACTTTAAAAATTACTATAAAAAAAATAAAAATCTTAATAATTTATGATTTTCAATATAACAAAAAAATTTATTTCCAAGCGCATTAACTTTTTTCCACTTTATAAAAAAATCATACTCCAAATGAGACCTTAGTAAAGACAGAGCACTCCTACAAAGAATCTAGCCTAGGTAACAAAATGTGTTCTATTAGGCCATCTCCAATCTTTCATCAAATTTAATTTGATGAGAAATTAGTTAAAACGGTACTGTAACCGTTTCATCAAATTGACATCAAAGAAAGGAAGAATTAAAATTTTCATCAAATAAAGGGAACTTTTGACCTTTCATTAAATTTTGTAGGTGGACATCCACCTAAACGTCTTCCTGGGCATTCTCCCAAATAACTGGACTTTCTTCATCTAAATGTCAAATTTTACTCATGGTTGGACGTCCGCCTCGTACATCCTCCTGGACAAACTGGTCTTGTAACAAGATCAAATTTAATGAAAAATTTAGTGAAGGATTGAAGATGCTCTTAGTGTTGTTTTTGTTTAATTTTTAAAATTTACACTTCATGTACCTTGGAGGAGATTTGTGTTTGTTGTTTTCACAGACATGAAATATATTACAAATTTGAAGCCACTAAATTAAAAGTTAATGATTGAAATTTAAATAATATGAATTTATACCTATTGGTGTCTATTTCTTTTAGGATTTTTAATTTTTTTTTTTATAGCCCTTTTTTACTGGAAAATACCTAAAACTTTTCATTTAATTATGAAAAACTGGGCTACATCAACACTGAACATTAAACAAATTAGCCCACCAAAGTAAAAACCTACCTGCTATTGGGCCTAGCTTTATTGGGCTGAAATACTTTCCAGTTTGGGGCCCATTTTAGGTCTTCTCTCTCTCTAAACCTCCATTATCATTAAGCTCTCTCTCTCTCTCCCTACCAAAACAAAGCCCTGAAACCATGGAAGCTGTTGCTAAACTCCACCACCGTCACCAACCACTCCACCTCTCACTCCATCACGACCGTCCATCATTCTCAAAACCCATTTATTCACTCTCCTTCCCAACCCCTCCACCCCCATCATCACCGTCCCTCAAATCATCGTCAGCACCACAAACCCCAAAACCCCAATACACCAAAACGCTAAACCCCTTCCCATTCTCTTTCCTCAAAACCACTCTCATCTCCGCCGTCGCCGCCGCCGCCGTCTTCTCCGCGCGCTTCAACCTCAAACCCGTCATCGCCGCCACGCCGCCGCCCGCCGCCGCAGCGGAGGAAGCTGAGAAAACCCTCGAAGACGTTCAAGCCCCTTCGGGACTTAATGGAAGCGAAGGTCAACAACGGGAAGGTCGACGAAGCGATTTCAATTGCTGAACAGTTGATGAGACTCGAACCAAACGATATCGAGTGGCCATTGTTGAAAGCTCACATGCATTGCTACAATGGAGAGCTTGAAATGGCGAAATTAGGGTTTAATGAGATACTTGACAAGGACTCTTTGCTGGTGGAGGCTTATCATGGGTTGGTAATGGCTGTGCCGGAGGGCGATTTGGGTTTAGAATTGAAGGAGATTGAGAAGAGGGTTGGGGAGGCAATGGAGATTTGCAAGAGAGAGAAAAAAGAAGAGGTTTTGAGGGATTTTAAGCTTTTGATCGCTCAAATTAGGGTTATTGAAGAGAATTATAGTGATGCATTGAAGGTTTATCAGGAGCTTGTGAATGAAGAGCCTAGGGATTTTAGACCCTATTTGTGTCAAGGGATTATATATACTCTGTTGAGGAAGAAAGATGAAGCAGAGAAGCAGTTTCAGAAGTATAGAATGCTTGTTCCTGAGGGGCATCCATATGCACAATATTTCAATGATAATATGGTTGCAAATAAGGATTTTGGGCAGATGTTGGGAAATGAGAGAGTGGGTTCGAAGAGTTGAGCGAAACCGGTCATCTGTTTTTTTGTTGTTGTGAGACCATGAATCGCGGGTTGGGGCGCAGTGATGGAGGCTTTACCGGCACAGGAAGGTTCCTTTTTTGTAACTCTGATCTGGTCTATTTTTTTTTATCATGTTTTGGATAACATTTTGTTTGTAGAATTGTAATTAGGCTGGTTATATATTGCCAAGAACATAGCAGTTCAATGAAAGTTTTGTGGTTGGTTAAATGGATTTATCGGTATAAAATTTTTTAGCAGGAGATTAATTAGAAAAGGCAATGTATACTGGTTTTCTTTGAAGTGTTTGCATCCCATATGTTGAGATTGAATCAATTTGTGGTTTAAATTGTGTAAATTGGGGATATTTGAATGCTCCTTCAGATTTGATTTGCCTTTTGTTTCTGTATATATGTTCCAACACAGTATCATGCTATTGTCATGCTGTTATACAAAACCCAATAATTTTCACATATGGTAGTTAAATTGTGAAACATTTGCATCTTGTGGCTTGAAAGTTGGTTATATGGCAGTTATATGATAAACAGGTTGATGGATCTTTTTTAATTTGATAACCATGTTCCACAAAGACTGGTTGAGAAATGTCAAGAGCTCCCAAATATACAGACCTGTAGAGTATTCTACTGAAGCCGAGCTGCATTTTTTCGTTACCTCTGCTCTTTTCTAAGCCGTCTTATCTTTGCTAGTCAGATTGGTAAGCCCACCTTATCTATTAGAGTATAATATAATTCTCTCCCCAAGATGCAAGTATGTTGGTGACTTGTCATTCTGGAAGAGATTTTATAATTGCAAGTATGTATCTGATTATTGTAATGGGTATTCTTAATGGGCTTGTTTAGTACCAAACCATATATTTGTATATGCCAATCTTGCTTAGAGCCAAGCAAGTTCCTTATAAAGTGTTTTATTTGAAAAGTGTGGGCAATGGTTAGCTAGTTAGGTTGGCGAAAGATTCTTTTTTGGAGGTATGACGATTATTGAGATGGCGGGGGGAGCGGTCGTGGAGTAGGAAGGGGAGAGAGAGAAACCAAAAGAGAGAATAGTTTGGATATGGAGAGCTAGAGCTTTCAAGTCATAAGATGGAGAAGAACGGCGTGCTGTATGCATGGTGGAGATCTTTTATTTATGGGAGGGTCGAGTTGTGGAGGGCAACTCACAGGGTCACGCGCCTTAATATGGAAAAAGTGATTGGTGTCTTCCTCTGCTTGACCTGACAACTTGGAGGTTGCAGCCACTACCAATAGTGATGCTGAAATCCTCAAAGGCAATAGTTACTCTAGCCATTAAGCCACAGTACTCGAGTAATCTAACCCTAGGGCCATGAGGTCACTCGGGCACCTTATCCTTATGACTGCTGCACCGACCCCAATGGTGTCCTTGGGCCTTCCTCCAAACTTGGTCTAGTTTAAAAGGTTCAATGTGACTTTGGTAATAATCTTGTTTGGTTCGCTAATGGAATCAAAAGTATAGATCATAAGAAACTTGCATTTGGGTGGAAGACCGCTTGGCTTAGCCGAGGAAGAGCTAAGCGCATGTGAGCAAGTGGATATGGTCGCACTTGATAGGGAGCTATTTTGCACAAGCGAGAGAGAATAGAGCATGCCCATGACAACTTTTTTTTTTTTTGAGATTGTGTTAGCCCTAGCCATCACATGTGACAATAGTTTGTTGATTCAGTTGTCAGCTCATGAGTTTGACACAGCAAAATCATATGGTAAAGGTGATCTGGCAGAGTTGTGGCCTGAGCCGCGTGAAAGGTGGATACCATGTACCTACAAAAACAACTAAGTATTATTATTTATTTATTTTGTTGCATGCCAATATGGCGCAGGCCCTGTAGAGGTCCACTAGACCTTTTAAAAGGTCTCATTAGGAGATGATACTTTGGTAATTTTCATCAAATGACACAACCTAGCGTATGGTGTCCCCTATTTATTTGGTTCTCTTCTAGATACCTCGAGCTTAGTTTCTCAAAAGTTGGGGTTAAAGCCTACTACAATGCATAAACGAGTCCCATTTTGATGTTAATTATGGTCATTCAAAAGCCATAATTGTGGATTTGGACCCACAACACACTTTAATCAAGACACAATCTTCTTTTACTTTTTCCTTTTATTATTAGCTTTAGGTCAAAATTCTTCAGCTAAGTGGCTCCATTCTCTACAGAGAAGAACCTTCTTTTCCCCTTTTTCTGTGGCATATTGTGTAGTGCCATCTATTAACTATGCATTTTTTTCCCCCTTCTCTCGAATGGTATGTGATAATTTATAAATATTGTGAAAATTTGTACATTCTGTCAAAAAACACACAGGTGTATAAGCATATAATGAAATTCAACAATCATAAAAACCACTCATCTACTGTTGGGGAATCAAATTCAGGACCCAACAATGGAGATGGTAATACTCAACCGGATGTTGCTAAACCAGAGCTCAAATTTAACTATTAGGCTGTGACAGATAATGCCTATGAATTGTTAGGTAATTAAGGATAAATGTATATGTAATTTTTTTTTAAATGTTTTAATTTTTTACAATTAGGAGAAGAACAAGGGAAGATGAAGCTGTATCGCTTAGCAATAAAAGTTGAATTCAAACATCACAATTGGTAAATGCTTGAAATTTGGGGATATTGATTTGGAATTGTTTGCTTTGATTTAATTAGGTCCTACGTACAATGGTTGACAATGAGACTGGTCCTTTTGTTGGATCACTAGTGTGTTTGAAGTTTTGTCCTGATTAATCTCTATGTACAATGGTTGACAATGAGACTGGTTCTTTTGTTGGATCACTAGTGTGTTTGAAGTCTTGTCCTGATTAATCTCTATGTACATGTCTTTCTGTCTCAAGTAATTATCGGGTTCAAGTCTTGTGGTGGCTTCTACAGGAGTAGGAAATGAAATTTCTATTTGTTGATCGAACTTTTGAGGTTTCAATCCATGATTGTTAAAGCCACAACAGAAAGGTAGCATTTAGGATTAAAGACATGTTTGGAATAGATAGATTATTTTCAACCTACAACCGTATGCTAGAATACAATATCCTGAAGTCGATGGCCATTCATAAACTCAGTATTTACTTGGGCTCTTTGACATGCTTTAGTAATCAGACATTGGGTCCCTTGTCTGAAAATCAATCAAGAAATAACATAAACCATATAATAATAACATATGATTATGCATAACTGTGATTCAATGGACAATCCAGCTACCTTTAATTTACTTCATGAGAGATATTGGAGTTATGGAGACAACAATGATTGTTTTTTTGTTATAACAAACCTTTTTCTTGGTCCATGCACACTGAAACAGAGGAGTCAGTGCCAGGCCAATCATAGAAAATATGGGAATGGATAGTGGTATTTTGACTCCAGAAAATATAAATATCTCCTGTGCATGTATATATTTATGCTATTGTATAAAAAAAATAAATTATACTACCTTTCCTGAAATTGTGGATAGCAATAAGGCGAGTTTGTTTCTTTTTTAGTTCAACCCCGGTTGGTACCGTCGAAATTCGTGGGTCGAAACGTGGCTCGACGCCAAAACGACGTCGTTTTGGCGTCGTTTTTTTTTTTTTTCCTGTGTTTAATCAGGGGAGAAGAAGAACAGGGGAGAAGAAGAAGAAGGGAGGGGGGAGAAGGAGAAGGAGAAGAAGAAGAAGGAGGGGGGGAGAAGAAGATCGGGAGGAGGAGGAAGGAGGGAGGGGAGGGGGCCATAAAAATTGGCTGGAGGAGGAGGCGGGGCTGCGGCGTCGGCAGAGGCGACGAGCGGCGAGGCGTCGGCAGAGGCGACGAGCGGCGAGGCGTCGGCAGACGGCGAGGCGACGAGGACGGAGGCACAGGAGGACGGCGAGGTCGTCGGCAGAGGCGACGGCGAGCTCCTCGCGGAGCTGCGGTGAGCGTCGGCAGAACCAGGGCAGAACCAGGGCGAGGCGACGAGGACGGCGAGGCGACGGCGTCGGCGAGGCGAACCAGTCCTCTCTCCCTCTCTTCTCTGCTCTCCCTCTCTTCTCTCCCTTCGAAAAATTCGGGCCATTCGACCCTCGAAATTTTCGAGCTACCGTTGATTTTCCTTTTTAGTTATGCTTTCATTAAGGGGGTCTATTTCGTACAAAATTATACGAAAAATAGGCATGAATCTAAAATGTTGGCTTGAATATATCGGCTTTGTTTGGTTTGTTTTGAGAAATAAATTTTAGAAAATTTTGTTTGGTTTAGTAATTTTGGAAAAAAAATTTCCAAAATCACTTTCTATCTCCTACACATCAATTAATCACTTTTTCTCTCTCTTCTCTCCTTTTCAATCACTTTTTTCCTCACACATATTTACTCAATTACAACAAATATCAAATTATTCCAAACTTCCACACTCTAAAATTATTTTTAAAATATACAACCAAACAAATCAAAAAAATTCTAAACTCTTTTTTCAAATTTTTTTAAAAAATTTATCTCTCAAAACCAAATCAAACCAAACACACCTGTAGAGTTCCGTCCTTGCCCGTATCATATTGGGGTAGGACAAATTGGGGCCGGTCAGGGACAAAGACAGGACGATTTAATTTTTTATCTTTAAAAAATGAGAATGCTAATAAAAATTAAAAATAATATATTTTATAATAGATAATGATTTAGTATTAATGAGAATTAAAAGATATAAGAGCATCTCTAATGGCAAGCTATTGGAGCTGCCATTGCCAAAATTTGACAAGAGTTTTAAAAATTGTTGCTCCAATGGATTGCTATAACCCCTGTCAAAATTGGCAAATGCCATTTCATCTCTCAAATTTGGCAACAAGTTTGGCAATTGCCAAACTTGCCACATCATCCAAATAAACAGAATTTTGCTCCAAAATTTTCATGGAAGAAATAAACACAGTGGAATAACAATATACCAGAGATGGAAAAATAATAAATAAAAAAAAACACAGTGGAACAAAAATTTTGCCATTAAAATATATTCCAACTTTCCAAATTTCAACATACCAAACACAGAATCACCAAGTTTTTAATTTTCCAAATTTTAGTTTCACCAATTTGAAGCAAACAAATTTTTTTAAAAAAATTAGAAAATGAACATAGTGAAGTAAAAAAAAAAATACCTGACAGTGAGAAAGAGAAAAGAGACAGGTGATCTTCTTTGTGTTCTTTGATATAAATGATTCTACAGATGATACAGATACGTGATCTTCTTTGTGTTCTTTGATACAGATGATACAGTGAGAGAAACAGAGGGATGGGGGTAGACGGTAGTGAGAGTGAGAGGGATAGATTTGGAGGTGGGTTTGTGAGATTTGGAGACATGGATGATTGATTCAGAGGAAACTGGTGATGACGGAGAAGAGAGAGACGGAGAGCAGAGAGAGGCGGAGGTGATGGACGGAGAAGAGAGTGACGGAGAGCAGAGAGAGGCGGAGGTGATGGACGGAGAAGAGAGTGACGAAGAGTACAAAGAGAGACTCTCGGTGATGGAGGGAGAAGAGATGATATCTGAGAGTGAGTGAGAGAGAGAGGAGGTGATGATGAAACTAAATAGAGAGAGACAAAGACTGAGAGAGAGAGAGAGAGAGAAGACACATAGACGGTGGTGATGAAACCAAATAGAGCTGTTGTGCTCTGTTTGGCTAAAAGAAAAAGAAAAAGAAAAATAACAACAAAGAGATGGACGGTGGTGATGAAACTAAATAGAGCCGTTGTGCTCTGTTTGGCTAAAAAACAAAAATAAAAACAAATACCAATTTGTGTCAAAAATAAATATGTAGTGATATGTTTTTGGGTGGGGTGAATTCTATTTAATTTTTTTTTCCCAATTTTCATTTTTTTTTCATTTTTTATATTTGTCTAGTCGGGAATAATATAAATATATAATTTTTTTTTACAAATAGTTAAAAAAAGGTTACAAAAGATAAAAAAAAATAAACAAAAATAAAATCACAAGAAAAACTATATCCAAACAACACCTACAAATTTGGAGGGAAAGTTGGTTGAGATTTGTTAAAATAACAAATGACCATTGAAGCACCATTGCTATAATTTAGCAAAATAGCACTATTTATTGTCAAATTATAGCAATAGCAATGACATTATAACAATAACGGTTGGAGATGCTCTAAGATAAGACATAAATGAGCGAAAAAATTATTTTAATCTTATTAAAATTGAAAATTTTAAACTACATGCATTATATATATAAAAAAATATATATATGTTTAATTATATTTAATCGGGGTAAAGGGTGGGAGAGCAAAATCCATTTCCACTTCACTTCTTCATTGAGGTAGCAAAAATCTACATGGCACTTGAAGGGGGATGTGGGGACAGAGACAAGTCGGAGAAAATTGTTCGCCTTGTTTGGTTTGCTTTTGAGAGAGTAATTTTAGAGAAAATTTTTTGAACTTTTGTTTGGTTTAGTGATTTTGGAAAAAAAATAATTCAAAATCACTTTCTTTCTTCTACACATCAATTAATCACTTTTTTTTTCTCCTTTCTTCTTCTCAATCACTTTTTCTCTCATGTATATCTATTCAACTATAACAAAATATCAAATCATCCCAAATTTCCATATTCCAAAACAATTTCTAGAATATACAATCAAACAAATTAAAAAAAATTCCAAACTCTCTCCTCAATTTTTTTTTGAAAATTTATCTCTTAAAACTAAACCAAACACACCCGTCACATCCTACTTGAAGTAGAGAAATATTAGTAGACTTGAAGTAGAGAAATATCAGTAGAAGTAGAACAATAGTTGTCAAGGTATCTTTCATCAAATATTGAGATTACGCCATAGGTGTAGATAGTTTGTTTGTTTTTTTTTATTTATTTATTTTTTTTTTTTGGAGAACACTTCCGTGGGGCCAAAGATTAGGTGTGTATCTAATTTTTTTTTCCCAAACACACTTTAATGTGTATTATTTGAACGTTATTTTATCTTGTTAAATGTAGTTCTTTCCAACCAAAAATAAAAATTAAAAAATGATTTATTAGCTTTCTTAAAATGTGAAAGCATTAAAATGAGTTGTGAAAACAATTATTTTCGTTGTGCAATAATGACTCCATTAACTTGAGTAAATGATAAATTTTGAAGAAAAATATTAGTAGAGAATATCTCATATTGAAGGGAGCTAACAAGTATTCATAAGGCGTAAGAAAAAGACAAAAAAAATAAAAAAAAATAAAAAAATTAAAGAATATAAATATTTTTTATTAAATTTATTACACTTTTATTGTAATTAATAAATTTTTTATACACATTAAATAATACTCAAGGGATACTTGATAACATTTTCCTTTATCAAATATTATGGAGATTATGCCATAATTGTGAATTGTTAAATAATGTAATGAGTTGCTAAAACTACTATTTCTATTGTGGCAATAATGATTTCAAGTAAGCTAAAACTACTATTTCTATTGTGGCAATAATGATTTCAAGTAAATTTATTATTAACTTATGATTTTTTTAAGATTTGTCTTTTAAAAAATTTAAAAAGATCATATATTTGACATAAAAATGAGTATAATAAATAATTTATAATTTTTTAAAAATCTTTTAAGATGTGTCTTGACAAGATCCAATTTTGAATCATAATACGTAAATGCTAATGACCGTTTAATGGTAGAAGAACACAACATATTTCCACTCTAAGGATTAAGAAATTTATTTTTATTTTTTACATTCTACAAAAAAATAAATGTAATAAAGAAAGTATAATTTTTTAAAACACACAAGTTAATGAGAACCTTTCAATAATTCTTTTAACCTTTTAAGCCTTTCCAATAATACTACTATAGATTTTTTTTTACCAAACCCAAATTATTACTAAACTTATTTTCCAAATATAAATTGTTTTGAATTTATTTCTACAATTCATTATTTACTTTTTAAAGTCATATTTTAAATGGGAAGTACTAATAAATTTTAAATAGTGATCTTATAAACTGTTTAATCCTTCATTTTTTTCTTCTTCTTATGGACCTAAGGTCCCATTTTAATGTGAATTATATAAAGGGACAAGCATAAACGTGTGTGTTATGTGCTGAAAGATAAATATGTTTTTTAATTTATTTTAATAATGTTGAAATTACTAAACGTAACATTTAAAGAAAAAAATTTAATTTACTTTTTTCAAATGTCACATTGCAATGTAACACTGTAATGTAATACATTAAAAAACTTCTTAACGTCCTTTTCTCAAACGTAACAACGTAATCTTAAAAACAAAAACTCCGCGTATTTTTTCTAAATGTAACACTCCAATATAACATATTAAAAAATTCATTAGTGTATTTTTTTCAAATGTAACAAAACAATAGTCCAAAAAAATTTATTAGTATATTTGTTTCAAATGTAACACTCCAATCAATGTAACACACAAAAACTACTTAGTAATTTTTTTTTTCAAACATAGTGCTCTAATTTAATACTCCAATATAACACTAAAAAATCACACAAATAGAAATATAGATTTTCACGCTTGACAACTAACACTTTAGCCACCAATCCCCTTAAAAAAATCTTCCACACCTCACCATTCCATTCCCATCCCAAAAAAATGAATTGGAAAATTGAAAATATGAATTACAAAAGGGCATTTATGTAAACTCAAATGAGACCAAATCAAATAAATACAAAGTTTAAAAAAAAAAAAAAAAAATACTAATTAGTTCACAAAAAAACTTTTAGGATTAAATGCATCTACATTCTCCATATGAAATTTGTGAATAAATTTTTCTATTTTAAAACCCAACTTCATGCTCAATTTTAGTGAAATTGATCTCTTTTTTTTTTTTTCCCTTCTAATATTTATAAATTAAAGTCTTATTTTCAAACACAACATTAAATCTTAAAAATCGTGTATGAAAATATGATTTCATAAAACAACATGTAGTATTTAACAAATAAATTTAAAATAACTCAGTGACATGAATTTGGTCAAAAACTCGTCTTGGATTAATCCACTGTTTTAAAAATTTAATTGATTGCTCCTTTTTCCTTTTTCTTTAAAAAATTAGGCAGCTAAACACTTTTGCTTTATTAATTAAGCTAGATTTATCTCAAAAAAAAGCATACTTACCAATTGCCAACAACTTCCGAATTAGAACCAAGATCCCTCCTTCATCATTTTCCTTAACTCCTTCTTTGGTAGGTCATTAAGCTCACTTTTGGATTTAATTTTAATGGTTCGAACTGTGCATATTTTAAAATTTGTTGAGTCTATTATACTAGTAAAAAATTAAGTTGATCAGATATCAGAAAACATATATTCAGAAAATTATTTATTAAATTTTTTTTAAAAATATTTGTAGTTCGATAATCCGAACACGTAATTTCTAATATTTAATTAACTTAATTTTTTACAGATATGATATACTTAATAAATTTTAAAATATGAACAATTTGAATAATTAAAATTAAACTTAAAAATAAACCCAATGACCTAGCAATGAGAGAGTTAAAAAAGAGAAATGAAGGAAAGGAAGCATGGTGACCACGTGGCAAAACTTGATTCCGACATGTTGCAAGTAGCAAAGAGACTATTTTCGGTAATTTGAAAGTTCAAAAACAAAGTCCAGCAGGGACTTCGTTGCCCTCTCTCTCTCTCTCTCGTTCGATTCAAACAGAATCCGACTACGGATCTTCAAAAACAAAGTCCAGCAGGGACTTCTTGCTTCTTTCGATTTCTCTTTCTACTTTCTCTCACTATATCTTCATTTTCTTTCTCGGATGGTATTTTTCGTCTCTCTCTCTCTCTCTCTCTCTCCGTGTAGATTTGGAAGATCTGTAGTCGGATTCTGTTTGAATTTAGCTGAAAATCTAGGGCATTTGCTTCCATGATACTTGTTGAGTTCTTCGTCACTCTATTTCGAGGCATTCTCCCGGCTTTCTTGGTCTAAGATTTTCTAGGAAAATTCCTTTTTTCTTTTTTGTCTTTCTCTTTTTGTCGTGAAAATGGAGAGAGTCCAACATAAGAAGTCGAACAACGAAGGTCAGTCTCTCTTTCACTTACTTACTTACTTACACACACACACACACTCACTCACTCACTCACTCGTAAATGTATGTATGGTTGGTTGCCGAGAAAAGCAGAGAATGGAGAGAATCTCTCTGTGTTCTTTTTTTTCTTTTTTCTTTTGAATGCGTTGCTGTTTGGTTGCAGAGAAACTGGAGGGAAAGCAAAGAAAATGTGATTTTCGAGTATTTTCTTTCGTTATTTTTACTTGTTATAACAAAAGTAGAATGTTTCATCCCAAATTAGGAAAAATTGATTTTGCTCATTTTAGTGGTTAAAAATCTCAATTTTTAAATAATTGAGGCTCGTAATGTTGAAAAAAAGTTGTTTTCTCTGCCTTCATTTTCTCGGCAACCAAACGGAGCCTTTGTGTCTGTTTCTGCACTGGTTTGTCTCTTTGCTGTTTGTTTAGCATGGAACTCATGAGTTAGGTTGAGTTTTTGGCTTTGCTTGTGCTTTTGTTAAAGTAATCTTTGTTTGCAAGTGGAATCAGTTGCGCCTTTTCTGTAGTGGTATTGAAATGATTTTGTTTTTTCTTTATCAATTCCGAGGGTTATCATGAGAAATAATTGCGTCGTCTAGTGCTCCAAAAGTGCTCATGTGCAGTTCATTTGATACTTCTGTGGGGTTTGATTTAAAAATTTTGCAAATATCAATTTTTTTCTTTTCTTTAATTTCTTCATGCGATTTGGTATCAATGCATATCCCTATTTTTCCTCGGAAAATCAGATTTTATCTTTGTTTATTTATTTTGTTTTATTTTAAATTTTGATCTTTTTGAGTTTTTGGAGTCTGCCTGCACAATATTTTAAAATAAATTTAGCATTTTAGATGAGATTCATAATTTTGTTCTTCCTATTGCATGTTGTTTCAGTTCATTGTTCTATTTGGTTTTGGTGATTTGAAATCCTGCATACACAATTTGCTTACATCTCTGTGCATAGTAATATGTATATGTCATCTTGGAATGATCATCCAGGAAATAGGCAGATTCAAAGACAAAGAAGTCTACCAAAATTGGCATCAGATTATAGTTCTTACGGCGGTGGCACCACCGAGGAAGATTTGGTACGTTGATTTCATGTTTTGTATCTATATTTGAGCTTTATGATGTGTAAGTTATTAATTTTTCACATTGACTTTTGAATAGTCATTGTGAAAGCAAAGCAATGCTGCTTTTGTGATGTGTCAAATACTCAATAGTGGTTCTTTTTCATCTGGTTATACTAAATTTATGAATTTAAATTTCATTTTGCATATGTAGTTCTCATGTGAGTTGTGGACTAGCTCTTCTAGACGAGTGACTGGCACCCCAATAAAGAAGTTATTAGCAGAAGAAATGTCAAAAGAAACGGAGTCCAAGAGACGGCCACCGAGTGTTATTGCCAGATTGATGGGTCTTGATGGGCTGCCACCTCAGCAGCCTCTTCATAGACAACATAAGGGGTTCTCAGAAACTTATCGACAGTGTACTGCATCAGTATCATCCCAAAGGGATGGAAAACCATATGAACGCCGATCTAATAGGAAAGACTCAATGGCGCAGCAAGAATGTAAGGATGTGTATGAAGTTTTGGAAACATCAAACGTTGAGAGGAGTAGTTACCCAGCAAAAAGGACTATAAACTCAAAGCTGTCTGAGGCAGAGATGGCATTTATTCAACAGAAGTTCATGGCTGCAAAACGTCTTTCTACAAATGACAAGCTTCATAATTCAAAAGAATTTTGTGATATGCTTGACATGCTGGATGCCAACAAAGACCTATTGATGAGGTTTCTTCAGCAGCCCGATTCCTTGTTTACAAAGCATCTCGTTGATCTGCAAGGTGTTGCTCCTAGATCAAAATGCAGTCACATGGCAGATATGGATCCATCAAAATTGGATAAGTATGAAAGCAGTACCATTGGTTGGAAGTCAGAGAAAGGGATTTTACAATGCTCTCATCGGAAACATTATGATGGTCTTTTTACCCACTTCTACAATTATTGTGGTGCTCAAAAACCTCTTAAATCACCAAACATTCAATTAGAAGGGAAGCATGAGAGTGAGACAAACATCCTCCCAACACGGATTGTTGTTCTGAAGCCAAATCCTGAGAAGATGCAGAATGCTACTAAATCTGTTTTATCAACCAGTTCTTTTCATGGTAATCAGTCAGATTGTAGGAAGCACTGGGAATATCGGACCATTGATACTGGTGAGGGAGGACATTGGGTTAAGAAAAACTCATCTAATGATGATGCAGGTTTTTTGAGGCCCAAGTCTAGAGAGCCCAAAGAAAAACCTAAGGAGATTACTAGGAAAATGAGAGAGAGTTTACGCGGTGAGCCGATGGATTTGCCCTCCATATTTAAGGGATATGCTGGGGATGAGAGCTCATATAATGTGTCTGCAAGTGATTCTGGAAGTGAATCAGAACTGACAATATCGACTCTTAGAAAGTCCTTTCACTGGAGTAACCGACCTAGACCTTCATCATGGCATTCGACTGAGTCATCTGTAAGTAGGGAGGCCAAGAAGAGACTCTCAGAGAGGTGGAAGATGTCCCAAAGGTATCAGAATTTTGGAGCAGTTGGTAAGGCCAGCACTCTGGGTCAAATGCTTTCTATTCGTGATACGGAAATAAGGCCAGAGAATTTTTATCCAATGATTGGTTTGGATGGATCCAGTGACAGATTTGTTAGCAATGATGAAATTGCTGAGTGGGATAGTCCTTTGGGTATTAGTAGTAGGGATGGTTGGAAGGATAGTATCAGAATTTCATCCAGATCGAGATCTTTTGCTGCTTCATCTGTTGGCTTTGGTGGCCCTAAAACAAACATGCAACGTGAAACTCTTGACCAGGACAGTTATTTGATGGCTGGAGAAGCCATGAATCGGGGTAAAAATAAGGCAATCAGGAGAAATTCCAATAAGAAAGAAGATTCTTCATCTAGAAAAATAAGATCCAACAATAAGAAATCTCAATCCTCTCACCTCACCTATAGTGATAGTACTGACTCCTTTGAGGAAGAGCAATTTAACCTATCTCAGGTGGAGATCAACCTTGGAAAGAAAGATCCTGCAGAACAGAAGTCTTTAGTTTCTCAGATGCGGACTCATAACATCAACTGCAAAAGTTCAATTAATGATGCTGAGGCGGATGGTGGACATGCGGATATGTATTTTGAATCTCTTGACGAGGAGTTGCCCTCAAAACCATCATCTTGTTTGTTAGGAAATCCTACTTCTTCTATCCCTGGTCCAGAGGATTCAAAAGCACAGGTTTGATTTACTTGATTAATAATCTTTCAATACTTGTTGACACAACATAGATGCAGTATTATAATATCTGAGGTGGTCTTTTCCCCTTTCTATACCCATAATAGTTCAATTTGCGTAACTTTTTTTTTATTTTTTATTTTTTATTATCATTTGTAATATGGTTGTATTTGATGAACTTGTGCATTGCTTGTTGTCCTTAATGTTTTCTTGTTGGATTTTTTCAATGTGTACAGAGCATCAATATCTCATGATAAATAATTACATTTTGTTATAGGTGCATTTTATTGTATCTTGTTATATGGTTAGATACATGATATGTATAATTTATGCACTATGTTGATTATTTATTTATTTTTATTTTTTAGAATGGTCAACTTTTCCTTTAAAAAGTTTATATGTTATTGTTTCAAACTTCAAATATACATTAAGATTAAAGAGACTGATTAGAAATTTTCTATTGCTCTTTGAGAATGGCAATAGGGTACGCTT
Organism: Camellia granthamiana; assembly: GCA_036172215.1. Lineage (NCBI taxonomy): Eukaryota > Viridiplantae > Streptophyta > Magnoliopsida > Ericales > Theaceae > Camellia > Camellia granthamiana. The sequence continues at coordinate 14,669,869 of CM069905.1, forward strand.
TGGGTTGATCATCCCTCCCTCAATCTTATCATGGAATAGAAGTGATGCAGCACGTTCAGGTTTAAAGCAGTCTGAATGGTTTAGGTTTGATGAAAGAATGCCAAGGGATGTGTGGGGTTTGGTTGTGAAAGGTTTGGACTCAAGGGGAAAGGAATTTTGGTGGCATAATAAAATCTGTTTAAAGGCTGTAAACAGTAATCCATGAACATTAAATAGAAAAGAAGGAAAAAGAGGAAGAAAACTAGGAATCAATCCAAGAATCCCTTAGGCATCACACCTAGGGCTAAAGTTGCAATTCACAAACCTAAAAGAGGATTCAAAACTCTAGAAAATTCTGTATAATTTGATCATTGAATTAGAAGCAATACATTGCATAATCTAGAATTAGAGGAGACTTCTTTAACCAAGTAGAACTAGGATTTACCAAAAACGAAAGAAAACTAATAAAAAAATTGACTTCCAAAACTTATCTAATACTAAATAAAATTGTTAAACAAATTAAAACAATACCAAGACTCGTGGCTCAGAAAAACAACCCATTCTTGAGACCAATTCCAGAAATTCTGTAAATTAAAAAAATACCCAACCCTAAAACAGAACCAAAGCTCACATAAAACATAGATATGAATAGAGAGAAGACTCAAAACTAAATTATTCTAGTTCCCAAGTGGGCCTAGCATCATCCAACACATGCCAAATCAACATTTGAGCATTAGAAGCATATTTTCTACATTGTTTATAAACTCAAGTATTATGTTGCCAGTTGTCTCCATCAAGAGGGCATCCAACTTGGATTTGACACAAACCACATTAGTGTGGGTTTAGGGGACAAGTCAACAAATTTTTTCCTTTTATTGGGCGGGTTGGGGGGTGCTTTTTTTCCCCTGTAATAATTATATGAAAATCATTGGAAATGATATAATTATTGACTCCATACACGTGAATTCTTACCTCACGCAAGCTAATGTCATGGTGGACTGCCATTATGATGAACATGTAGAGTAATGGAGGTCATTGATGATTGATTTAGAGGAGGTAATCCTTTGTTGTGTTAACTCTTTTAGATTTAGGACGAGTACTTGTAGGTTTATGTCATCATTTATTGAAATGAAGTTGTTTATTGTACAACTTTATAGAGGGAAACAATCCTTACCCACATTCCTCTCATTCCACTAATTGTTTTCTAGTTTGAGAAACACTTTAGTGAGGTAATCCCTCACTTGCAAACAATTGGCTAAATTTCATGATTATGGTTGAACCTAGCATGATTTTGTCTATGAATTTATTTGTTATTTATTATGCTATGCATTAATTGATTTTCTTTTTTCTTTAAGTGATATTCTCGAGTGACGTTGACATACCTCTCGATTCAAAAGGGTTACTACTAGTGTTAATGATCATTTTTCACGACGATTCCACCTTTGTCGACATGTCACGTTTTTTGAACATGTGCCTAACTATAGACTCCTTAATGAAGCTCCTGAAAGGGAAAGAGAGGGAAAGCAGGTGTTCAGACCCTTAATTGTACTCGTCATCGATAAATGACCTGCATTGAAAAACTATTCAACATTTGAACTTAGTTGATTGATGTCAAACCATCTTTTTTTAAATTTTTTTATAGGTTCTATGGACTGATGTCCGTTGTCTCGTCTAGGAGAAAAGAATGCCGGTCATTATAAGGAAGGATGACAGACAGTGGTCTGGCGACAAGTTCGTTTTGACCTTGGATGCAATGCAATGGAATCTTGAAGAACCACCATGAACACTACCGCAAGTTCGCCTAAGGTGATGAATACACCTATTGAGACAAAGGCCATAGTTGAGTTTCATCGGTGCATGTATCGAACCGAAATAAGGATTTGATTCATAAACTAAGCTCGCAAGATCTAAAGTTGAGTCTTGCTACAAGTTGAGCTTGAAATGAAAAGTCCAATGGCTATTGATTGTTTAGACATGAGTGACATTTGCATTAAAATAAGTTGCAACCATCCATGGACCTTGTATGTCATGGGATAGTAATTGAAGTTTTTCTCGAATTAGCTTTCCTTGCTTTCCATGTCCACAGGAAACTTACTTTTTGTTACCGTTGAAAGACATCAAACTATGCTCCTATTATTTTGTATGTGTTACGCCTTAGTGGTGTCTCAGTCATAACCTTGGGCCTAGTTATTAGAACCATGTTGTTTCCAAATTCGATTTACTCTTTTTAGAAACCTCATTCGCAACTACCAACTTGGTTACTTGGCAAAAATATTTCCATAGTCAACCTTAGATATCTGTAAATGTTTATTGATCGAACTCATAGAAATAAAACTCTTGTTATGGATGACCCAAATGATGGGTATGACACGAGCTTGGTAGATGGTGGAAATAGGTGGCTATAAGTTGGAGGTCTCTCTTGTACATTGCCATGCTAGTTGGTACCTCATGAATCTAATGTGATAATCCTGTGAACAGAGATTTGTGTGATGGGAGAAACTAATCAATCAATTGAACGTTATTAAGCACACAAACATATTCCCTTACAAAATGTACGTGTGTTCGACACATTTTCGACACAGACGTGGCAAATGCCTAGACATGTATCATATGTGTCTGTTTGTGTCTTATTTATTTATTTTTAATTTTTTTTTTTTTTTGTAGCCAAACTTCAATGCATACTTAGTAAACGTGCATTTCCTTGTATCAAGCTCCTCATAGACATGATGGGGATTTAAGAAGATTTAAGCGGAGCGTCAATGTATAAGAAAGTATGTTTGTGGTTTTAGGAGGGAGGAAGAAAAATATTGTTGTGTTATTATACAAGTAAATTTCATGGTTGGCAAACCTATTTAAACTTGTTCCATTGGATTTGAATATGGTTGTTGTCTTTTCTCTACCTACTTTCTAATTTAAACTATAACCTCCACCACAAAATCCACCCCTTTATAAATGAAGAGGGCGGAAAAAGTTTTTTTTTTTTTTTTTTTTTGGGGGGGGGGGGGGGTGGGTTTATTGTCATCCATATAAAAGAGCTCATTTGGTGTTGACTTTCCAAATTGGTGAATGCCCTATGATTTCTTGCAATCTCATCAATTGGAGTTTTTGATGAGGCCAAAATTAAAGATAATTCATAATATGTAGTGTGGAGATGATTGAATCGTCTGCATTTTGTCCAAATAATGTGGACACCCTTCAAATAGCCCTTTGGCTTGCTTGTTGACTTATAAAGATCTGTTGTAGCAAAGGTGACTCTGATGGACTCTCACTAAACAATATTGATGGAGTGAGTTTTCTCTTTGTGAACAAATGCAATATTTTTAAGATGATAATTGTGAATAAATGTTGGTTTAAGAGTGTTGCATTGATTTGGTTATCAAGCTTCTAATTTGTCGGCCCACAAATGATTTTGCCTAGTTGAGTGGGTTGCTTAAAGAACTTGGTTCAAGATGATAGTCCTTAATAGTGATCTTATTTCTCCATGTCAAAGTCACGAGACTATGAAGGTTGTCTATTAGCCTACGAGATCCACTATTTATGTTGGAAGTGCAATTTTTAGTTAAAAAAGGAAAACAAATTTCTTGTGGTTCCATTTGAAATGTTGTGATTCTTACATATGGGCCCATTTACTTGGATTGGATAAATTTGATGATAATTTAACAATCCATTATAAGACCAAGTGCATCATCTTAGTTTGAGGCTTGAAAGTACGAATACTTGAAATAGGTTGTACATGTCGGTATGCATGGATATGTATCCTCAATTTAATTAACCTCAATTAGCATGTGCATGAAGGACTTAGTTCCAGTTGTTACATAGAAAAATGCATCCATGAGTGAGAAATACGAAGGGGGAGAGAGACAACCCAAGTTACGTGAAACATTTGTTTTTGTCTGGAAGATGAAAATTGAAGGCAATTCATTTTTTCTAAGGAGCATAGGCATTTCTAAGAAGGTAGCGTGTCACCGACATGACACAACCGTCGTCGGACACTTCCTAACTCTTAGATACACATGAAACACATTACAAGTTTAAATAAAATAATTTGGAATCCAATGATAAAATAAAACAATATAAATTTATATCTAATTTTCTACTTTTGACTTCAAACATTATTATATTTTACTTAAATATTCTTATATGTGATATATAATAATTATGTGTCCTTATATATGACATATAATAAATATATAAAATTATATATTTTGTACGTGGCCCCCACATGTCATGCGTATATTTTTTGAAAATTTTGTGTTAGCCTGTTAATGTCGTGTCACATGTCTGTATTCGTGCTTCTTAGCCTTTGCTGCTATCATGAGTGCTTTTCAGGTTGCCTTTTTATGTTGCCATGTGATGGATGTTTTGATATTGTTGGAATCATTTTAGTAATATTATTTTCAGCTACAAGAAAATTCATGCTATTTTATTGATTTAAAAAAAAATTAATATTAAATAATAATTCAAAATTATTGTTATTTTAATGGGAAAATTACAAATACACCCTTTGAAGTTTGCTTAAAATACTAATTGCTTGTAGTAGTTTTGGAAATTATGTCCCACTCTTTAACATTTCTAATCGAATAACAAATAAATTTTGGGTAGAGCCTGCGGGTGTGACCTCAAAGAGTTGGTAACACTTAGTAAGAGCTAAACCTGAGACTTGGAGGGAGTGCACCCCCAGGCCCCAAGCTGCTCCCACTAGCCCCAACCCCTTGGGGTTGTAATTTGCCCTATTTTAATTCTATAATAATGAAAATATATTTTATTATTGATATATCCTTGTTGTACCTATATCCCAATTTCTTAGATTTTGACGAATTATGAAACTTGTGTCCATATCCATGCTTCCTAGGTTTGAGGATAAAACAATCGTTTGTCAAATGAATGACAAGCTGAAACATTTTCCCCTCATAATAAATGGAATTTGTTTGTTTTTGCAGTCAACATTTTAGAAATGGAATTTGTGCTCTCAACATTTTAGAATTGTGTTGTGCTTCCCACTGTTTTTGCGGTCAACATTGCTCCCGACTGCACAACAGTCGGTTAGGAGCTGAAACATTTTAGATTTGTGCTCCCAACACTAGTTACACGCGAAGAAAGAAATCATAGTTGTGCTCCCGATTGTTTCTCGTTTCTCTTGCTCATTTGCCTTTGTGATTGGTTCCATCCACTCCAATTTAAACTTCAGTGCTTTCTGTTGGAATGTGTCCCACATCACCTGGAGTTGGCCCATCTGTGCTGGTTATAAGGCTCTAGTTTCTCTCTCTTAAACACTTGTGTTTTAAGGAGAAGTGTGGGCTGAGCTTTTCAATTTGGTATCAAGGCTTGGTTGGGCCTGTGATTGGTGTATCGTCTGTTCGGCTACTGTATGTTGTGGTCTAGGAGGGTGTGTTGGAATGTGTTCCACATCGCCTGGAGCTGCCTTATCTGTGCTAGTTATAAGGCTCCAGTTTCTCTCTCTTTAGCACTTGGGTTTTAAAGAGAAGTGTGGGTCGGACTTTTCAATTCTTTTTTTTATGTAAAATTGGAGAGTTCTCTTTCTTGCAACAATTAAAGCTCACTTGAAGGTATTGTAGTCATTTTGTTTATCGCAACAAGTGGCATGCCTATTTTTAGGCATTTTTTTATGTGATGATGCAAGATGCAATTAGACATTAGTAGACTTCGTTATATCTTGAGGCTATGTGCTTGGAATCAATTTTCACAACAATCTAATAAGATTGGTGGGAGATTTTTATCATAAGGCGACAATGTAGTCCGTCATGACGTCCCTATTGAAATTGCTTTCTATCTCTCTCTCCCCCCCCTTCTTTTTTTTTTAAATGTACATATTTTTTTATATCTATATTTACTTCTTCACTCCATTGTTTTATCATACTAAAGCCTTTGGTTGATGCTCAAATGAGGACATAAGAACTAAACTGGAAATATGGTTAGTACTATGTTGCTTGGAATGCAGATTAGTCCAGTACAAGGAACGCTAATTGGAACATGTTTGCTACATGCTCTTAAATGTGGTACGTTTAGGGTAGGCTTGGATAGATCACACTATTAGAAGACAACTCTCTAGGAGTATTGTGGCCCTTTTTCTTCATTTTATCTGGCCAAAACCCTATTCTAAATTTTAGTCATTATATTTGATTTTTTTCCTCGTAAAGAAAACATTCAGGAAATAAATAGGAATTTTTTTTGGATTGCTTTGGATTGGTAAATTTGTCATATGCAAGCTCTTCATGACTAACCTTATGTAACTGGATAAACCTGTATGGTTCTTCCCCTAATTTTATTTGAATTTTTTTAATGATGTTGACATTTTTTATTTTATTTTAAATATAAAGTTCCCGGTTCCTATTATAATAAATTTTCCTTTTATAATACACACTAGAGTGCATTTTCCTCTAAGATGGATGGTTATGTAATCATCCAATTATCTTGTGTTATTTGTATCGTTATTGTTATGTTCAATCGAGGTTGCCTCATGTCATTTTGCGTCATGTTATAATGCTCATCCACATTGACTTGGCCAAATTGAAAACCGCCAGTTCTTTTGTGGAATTGGGAGTGTCCTTGCTTGACATCTTATCCATGCAAAGCCACTAAGTTAATAGTGATGTTTAAAATATTCTCTAGCAAGCTTGCATTCCAAAGCTGTACCCTGTCACGGCCCTAGACTTCGCAAGCCAACCGTGCGGCCTTAGATGCTTTTCAACCCTCTTGGTTGTACCTAAGTCAGCCTTACCCACTCAACCACACTAACACACATAAAGTTTAGGTGGAAGAATGCCTTCACTATACAAGTTAACTTTACAAGTATAGTCGTGTACAAAGCTTTACAAGGCTCTCACACTCACACTCACAAGTGCTTCACTTTTAGAGCTCTCTTGGATCTCCAGGTCTCTAGGTGCCTAGAAAATGAGACCCCTCACCCTTATATAGCCATTCCCCTCCTCAATGGACGGCTAGGATCATGTTGATCCAAGGGCTACAAACTCTCATCTAGAACACTCCATAGAACTATCTAGGACAACTACCCCTCCTACTACATTCTAGATCTCTCTACACTAGTGTAGTACATGGTAGGCTTCTCCAAGATATTCTAGGATGTTACAGACCCATCCAGACTCTACTGGACAGTCTAAGGTTCTTCCACATTCCGGAATCTTCCAGGCCACTCTAGACCTTTCTACCACGTTCTAGAGTCTTCCAGCATACTCTAGGCCGTTCTCACGCCTTCCGGAACCTTCCAGCGTCTTCAGCTCACTTCAAACGCTGCTCTTCGTGTCACATAAATTCTTGGGGTGTGACCAATGTTACATGGACTCGTCACTTTGGGGCGAAGTACCCGTGTCGACACGACACGACACGGGTGCGGGTGTGAGATCTGTGTCGGATTCGCCTCGTCTCTCTCGGACACGGCACTTTACAGACAGCAAAGAAATGAAAGAGGAGAAAGGAAGAGAACCTGGTCACTGTTGGCTTCGATCATCTTCGTCTAGGGCTTCGATCACTGTTCACCTCGTCTCTCTCACTATTGATCACGATCGTCTTCGTCTAGGGCTTCGATCGTCTTCGTCTAGGGCTTCGATCACTGTCGATCTCGACCTCGAGCTCGATCGTCTTCGTCTCTCTTCGTTTCTGCTTCTCTCTCTCTTCGTCTCGTCTCTGTTTCTCTCTCTCTCTTCGTCTCTCAATCTGCTCTCTTCGCCTCTGTTTTACTGATTATATATATTAATCATATATAATATAATTTATATAATTTATCATATATAATATAATTATATATAATATAATTTATAAATTATAATTTTTACCATATATAATAAAAACATTTAATTATTATTTCTTAAAATATCATATATAATAATAATTTTTATAAATTATTATTCATATTACATTTACATTAATATATAATATATAGTATAAATTACATTAATATAATAATATGTAATATTATTCATCTAAAAAAAATTATATAATACAATAGATATTATATAAATTATATAGATATTATATAATAATGATTGTATAACATATAATATATTTATAAGATAATATATACTTATATATATTAATAAAAATAAATAAACACATATATGTAAAATAATTATTTGTTATTTATATAATATAACTCATCTTAATAACTATATTTAAAAAAAAATATATATATATTTAACGTATCCCCGTACCCGTATCCAAATTTGGATACATATCCACGTATCCTTAATTTTTAATTTTGAAATGTCCGACCCCTAGATACGCACCCGTACCCGATCCTCGTACCCGCGTCCGTGTAACTTAGGGTGTGACAACCCGCTCCAAATCCAATTTAATTCAGCTTGTCCCATTTGCAAGCGTACCCCACTTAACCTTGTTGCGTCCCTATCTTAATAGGGTAGGACAGTTCAGGTCTACCAGTTGATGCTTTCCTTGCGCTCCTTTGCATCTATATCTCTCTACATTGCCTGGAATTTAATGCCACATTTTTCTCATGTTGCTTGGAATTTAATAATTGCTCTTTTATATATATATATATTCATTCCAACCATTTACATTATTCTTTATAATTGTTGAGTGCAAGCGCATACTAGCTTCCTTTTTGTTAATTTCCGTGGCTGTTTATAACAACACAGATATCGTTTTTGAATTCCTACAATTATCAAATTTTGTCCCGTTCCACTGATTATTGTGCGTGGACTAAGTAGTTAACTTATATTATTAGATTGAATAAGTCAATATTGGCTTCATATATTATGCATGAGCAAAACACATTACTGCTATGTATATTGCTATCTAATCATTAAATTTTTTGCACATATGTTTTTATATTTTGATTTACTTTTATGTTTGTTTGTATTTTTATATATTTTGAGGTTAATGTGTATCATAAGGTCAAAAGCATTGATACGGTACATGATATAGAAAGTCCCACACAGTTGCAAACATTTTGAGAAGTATTTTTAAGTTTGGAAAGTAGTTTCAGTGTGATTTGTACATTCACAACTGCTATGTATATCACTATCTAATCATTAAATTTTTTTTTGTACATATGTTTATATATTTTGATTTACTTTTATGTTTGTTTCTATTTTTATATATTTTGACGTTAACGTGTATCATAAGGTCAAAAGCATTGATACACTGTACATGATATAGAAAGTATCCAGAGTCACAAACATTTTGAGAAGTATTTTGAGTTTGGAAGTATTAGTATCAGTGTGATTTGTACATTAACGGACTACTGTATCTTTTCCTTCTCTTGATATTTTATATTGTAGATCCTTGTTAGTATTTTGAATCCACATCTTAACCAAACCTAATGTTTCCTTTCTTACAAGAGTGGGCTGATTGCATGATATTGGTGGTTTGACTTTTTGTAACTATTTATCCACCATAGAATTTATCAGAAAGTGGGACATTGCAGGAGTTCATTTATTTTTATTTTTAAAATTTGATGGAAAAAAAAAATGTAGTGTTGAGAAAGCTTTAGAGTTCAGAATATTTTTATCCTGATTCCAACTGTTTGTCTTCTGTTTTATTTTTATTTTCTTTCTTTTTCAGTTGATTCAAAACTCTCCATTGCCCTTACGGTTTTTGTAATTGTTTCTGTGGTACTCTGTCAATTATATCTAAAATGTGTTTTAACAGATTTGTCAATCCCAGTTCGGTCTTTGTATATATATATATTGACATACGAGGACCCACACAGAGTGAACAAGTATGGAATCGCATTTGTATGCACATACAAATGTGTAACCACAACTTTATGTATTTTACTTTTTCTGGTTCCCCGCCCTCTCCCAAACCAGAATCAGTTTGCTCTATATCTTCATCTATTCATCATTTGCTTCCTTTCGGGAGGCTTGATTTTGCTAGAAATGGATTGATTTTCTGGAAACTTGTAGATCATTGATGGTGCATGATATAAATATTTATTTGGAGATTCTTAATTGTTCGATAGTTCTTTCTATTTTACATTATCATCGATAAATGCATTATACATACATTAAATGCTTGCAAAATACTTCCTATGAATATAATTAAATTAATGATGTTACTTTTTTCGTTTGAAGATATTCTTCTTATTCATTTATGATGTCCCAGGTACCTCAAATTGGGCCATCTGAAGAAGAGTCAGTTCAGCTGCAGTGTCCAGTACCTGAACCACAATCTCCAGCAAGCTCAAAGGAGGCTGATCATCCGAGTCCGGTTTCAGTTTTGGAAGCCCCATTTGTGGAAGATGTAAATGTAATATCACCTAGTTCAGAATGCTTTGAGAGAGTCAATGCTGATCTTCACGGTAACCCAAATAAAAACTTTTTATTCATTTACTAGTGTGTCGGAACTGTCGGAATTGTGGTCGTTGCATCTAATTTGTTCTGTAGGTTGTGTTGGCTAGGCCCATATACAAAAGCCATGATGTTAACAAATCATAACAAAAAATTCATTGCAATATTGGGACATCATACAGTTATACACAGATGCTATAGGTGCAATGGGTTAGCATTTATCTTATACAGATAATGAATTGATACCCTTTTGACTTTTAATGAGGAGTATAGTGTGAGCAACTTAGAATCGAGCCCAGAATGGTACGATTCACCAGCTTTATACGGTTTATCTTGGATTAGGGTACATGAATCTTCGTAAGCTAAGTCAATTTTTGATCTCACCTTTTTTTGGCCTTCAATAAGCATAGATCAAGTCCATTCCATATACTACATCAGTCATTGTACGATAAATTCCATAGACTACATCAGTCATTGTACGATAAACTACAGTTTAACTTCTCTGCTTTAATTTCTCTTTATGTTCTTTGTTACTGGTAGGGCTTCGAATGCAGCTTAAGCTACTCAAGATGGAGTCTGGAGCAAATGCAAATGGACTAATGCTTACGCCAAGTGACAAAGATGTTGGCCAAGGATTTGTCTCGGTCTCCGAGGAAAATGAAGTATTTAATGATGAGAGTTGGGAATCTTTCTATCTAGGTGATGTGCTAATCGACTTTGGATATGATGATGCTGACCCCTACACTTTCGTGTCAACATGGTACTCTCTCGATTGCCCTCTGGACCCTTGTTTATTTGACAACCTTGAGAAGAAGTATTCCAATGAGACAACGCCATTGAGGTTTGAAAGGAAGCTCTTGTTTGACCGCATAAATTCCGGGCTCTTTGAAATGTTCCATCGGTTTGTGGATCCACTCTTGTGGGAGAAGGTGGCAACAAGGAAGGTGGGCCTTACATGGCAGAAACGTGGGATTGGTTACGAGCTGCATAAGTTGTTGGCAAGTGAAGAGAAGAGCATGTATGAGGACGTGACAGAGAGGGTGTTGGATAGGGAGATGCAGTGGCTTGATTTTGGGTATGGCATGGACGCGATAGGTAGGGAAATTGAGAAATTGTTGATAGATGACCTAATAGTGGAGGTTGCGAATATGTAAAGTATGGATCAGAACTCGAGTTTAGGCATAGCTAGAGGCAAGCGAAAGGAATAGTAGGTGGAGAAGATGGGGAATAAAAGATCGAGAAAAATACTCGATGTTCATAACATATATTAGCATATGTTTCTTTTTTACTGTTAAGTTTAGCTGTTGGAACATTTGAGTTTAGTAATATATTAGCATATGTTTCTTTTTTGTTGTTAAGTTTAGCTGTTGGAACATTTGAGTTTAGTAAATCTTTATGACTGAGGATGTTTTAGGATGAAAAACTGTGGATGAATATAGGGTTCTTGATCAAGTTTAGTTTTTTGTTTCAATAAGTTCATAGATTCTAGTGGCTACCTTTATGTTTAATAATTCTCAATTTTTAAAAGATTTTTTTTTTTTTTTTGAAAAAAAGGGAAGAGAGACCTGGCACACCTTATCTATGGTTTTTTATGCAATTACATGTCAAACTGAATAATTTTGGATTGAAAATCTACCATTGCTTTTAAAAATATTTTCTAAGTGATTCACTAATTTTATATAATTCAGTCTAAAATAGATTCAAAAATATTTTCTAAGTGATTCACTAATTTTATATAATTCACTCTGAAATGGATTCAGTTGGTTGAAAATCTACTGCGGCTTTGAAAAATATTTTCTAAGTGATTTACCAATTTTATATAAGTCACCCTATAATGGATTCACTACAATTGAAAATAATTTATGCATAAAATGAAATATTAGGTCTCTGTTGGACTGTTTTGTCAGATGATTGATTTAATGCTAATTTTTGCCGGCATTCAAATGAAAAAGAAGTTAATTATACCTTTGATCCTCTAGTTTGATTCAAATTTTATTTTGATTTTTTATAATTCAAATCTAATTTCAATTTGGTTATTCTGCTTAAATTGGAAGTTAAAATTAACGATTTTGCATTTATCAATCGTACAAAAAATTAACCAAATTTGAATAGAAGGATCAAATTGAAATTTGACTTTTAAAGTGTGGGAATTGAATTGTTTAAATTAAAAATATAAGGATCAAAATAAAATTTGAGTAAAATTATAAGAGTGAAAAGTCTAATTGAATTGTCAAAGTTCATATCCCTACCCACTGAGATCGTTTCGTAGGGTAGATTTAAATGTACCGTGACAAGTAAAATAAAACTAATCTATATATTTTGAATCAAATTATGGTCGTGACAAGTAAAATAAAACTAATCTATATATTTTGAATCAAATTATGGGAACAAATGAAAAAAGGAATATTTGAAAATATCAAATTAGTAGTTCATGTTTTGTTTTGTTTTTTTTCTGAAAAAAATAACACTATCAATCTTTCCATGCATTCAACCAATTTTATCTGACAAGTAATAGGTTTGTGACCATGGACCTAAAGTCTTAGTTGGAAATGTTGCAATAGACTATACAGTTGTTTTAGTTTTCTCCTATATCTCAATTTACTTCTTTTATTCAGATTGTGTTGTGATTTTGACTCATGTAAAGTAATTTGTGAACGAAAAAGAAAAACAAAGAAAAAATGAACAAAATCTTATTTGGTTTCTCTTGTTTTTTTTTTTTTTTTATATAAATCCCTCACAAATTCAAAATCTAAATAAACAATAATATGTTATAGAAAAAAGAAGTGATATTAACAAAAGCACCACCGATGTACCAAAAAAAACTATTTATTTTTCTACACTGTAACTGTTCATTTGCATTGTCTCAATATTTAAAGAGTAAAATAGTTATAAAACATGTAAATTTTATGAGCACACAAGATTTATATGAATTTGACTGAGAAGCTAGTTCATGTGAATTTGACCCTTGTTTGCTTGATCAATTACCCCAAATTATTTAGTATTATATGGTTAATACAAGTTTAATTTTTGTCAATTTAAAATAAGTTGCATTATGAAGTATGAGACTCCAAAGAACATTAAAATACCAACAGATGGACAGATACAAGAGAGTATGACCAAGAATTGATTTCCTAGAAACAGTAAAAAAAATTACGAGTAATGATATATAAATAGAAAAATTATACACAAGATTTATAAAAATAGTGTGATAGATTTTGTTTATGGTTTAGTTTTAGTTTTTAGAGTTATGATTTTTTTAAGGAAAAAAAAAAAAAAAAAAAAAAAAAAAAAAAAAAACAGAGCTACCCAACTGCACCAGACCAGGCTAAAGAAAGAGCCAAAGGTTAACCCGAAACATTTTGAAAATGGAAATAGGATATATATTCCTAAAAAAATAATAATCCACAACTAGTAGGCATAGGCTATGTTTGTTTGGATGGATTGAATAAGGGGGATTGTAATGTAAGGACCATTACTTCACTTGGTTTGAGTTTTCTAAAAACACTTTAAAAAAATTTTACTTTATTGTTTTTCGTATTTTTTTGTTTTTACAGATTTTTTTTTAATATTTTAAGCATTTTTTTAATTTTTAGATACACCTGATATAAATACACTTAAAAAGTATAATTTTTGTGAAAAAAATCTTTAAAAAATTCACTAAATACCAAAAATACAAAAAAAAAAAATGAAAATTCAATACATTTTTTTTGGGTATTTTTGTGTATTTATTAATTTTTTAAAATATTTTTTCACAAATATTTTACTTTTTAGACACATCTAAGTAAGATGCATCTAAAAAAAATATAAAAAATGCTTAAAATTTTAAAATATTCACTAAAAATAAAAAAATACGAAAAATAAAAAGCTCAATTTTTAAAAAACTTAATTCAGAAAACTCAAACCAAACACACTGAATAATAGTCCTGAAATATATAATCTCTCGACTATTTGGCTGGAAATAATGTGTATTTCATATTTGTTTTTTTTTTATAGGATTAAATATTTGAAAATGATTATTTTAGTGAATTTCATTAAAAATTATAAAGTGCATTGTTTAAATTGTTTACAATGACAATACAAAATTTGAAATATATTTTATTTCATTTTATTTGAAGTATATTTTATTTTATTTTATTTTACGAAAACCATTTTTAATTTTATTTAAATACGATATTAGAAGTATATTTTTATCTATGATTTTGCGAATACAAAAAAGAAAAAGAAAAAAAAAAAAGTTGGAGAAGACTATTATATATTATGAGATTAATTTACACATGTTTAAAAAATTCAACATGTTTAAAAAAAAATTTTAAAATGAAAAAAATAAATTATATATATATACTTAAGGGTTAATTTCATCATTTAATTAGCTAATCCAGAGTCTCCCCATTTCTATCCCACACTCTCATGGAATTGAGTTATCCCACATATTAGGGATTATCAGTTTGACCGGACTATTAGTTCGGCCTTTATTTTTCTAACCAAACATTGGATTATCCACTTTGTTAGACATGGAGTCTAATCTCATACCTTAATCCCACCAAACAAACACCCCAGAGATTGTTTGGTATAATTTATGAAGTTGTTTATATATATATATATAATTTAAAAAATTTGTGTCAAAGTAATTAGTGTAACTTTTCTTTATAGTTTATGAGACAAAAATAAATTTGAATAATTTTTAAAAGAAGTTGATTATTAGAAAGTAGTTGAACTTGCTAGAAATTGTAACCAACAGACTTAGATAACATGGTGTAATGATCATAATTTGAGAGTATTGAGGTCTTTTAATCTACTAATCTAAACTTTTTTTAATCGGTTAATTTTGTATCACATCTACTCATGAGACTCAATAGTCTTCTTAAATATATAGCATGAGAAAAGTGTCCATTCAAAGACTCATTTTTATATCCGAAGCTGGAATTTAGAATTGACTGGACATAAGTCTGTTTTGGGTAGTAAATTAAAAATTAATTTTTTGATTTTTTTTTTACTTTTCTTAAAAAAAAACGTACAAAAAAAGAAAAAGAAAAAAGAAAAATGATGTAATCTAAAAAAGTCAAAAAAATAAAAAAAATTTACTTCCAACCAACCTCTCAAAATATGCCATAGTTTAATTGCAAGATTTTATATCCCAAACTAAACACAATAAATAGCCGAGTCTTTTCCAATTGAAGATTATTAAAGTCTGTTTGATGTAATTTCTAACAAGTTGAATGCTGAGAATCATTAGGTAGAATTTAAATACACATTTTCTCTTACTTTTCAATAATCATATATATATATATAAATTTATTTAAGCTATTTTTTTCCTAACAAACCCATATTCATGAGACTCAATTATAAGAGTGGTGTTACATCTCCCAATATATCACCCCATGTTGACCTCTAATTCATGAGACTTAGGGTTCGTTTGGGATGTGGGTTGACTTTTTGGCTATTTGGTTATTAACCTGGGGCTAAAAAGCCTCGTTTGGAATAGGTTTTTTGGTTTTTTTGATTTTTGTAAGAGAAAAAATAAAATGATTATGGATTAGATGTGATGTTTTGTCTTATTTGGCTAAAAAGTCTATTTTGTCTTTTTGTGGCTATTTTAGCCAAAAAGCCTTTGGCTTTTTTTATGCCAAACGAGCTCTTAATAATAAGAGTGGTGTTACATACCCTAATACATCATCTCCATATTGACCTCTAATGAGACAGAAGAGAGAGAGAGAGAGAATAGAGAGACAGAGAGAGAAGGAATGAGGAGTGTGGGTCAGCTCTTCATATGGTCATTCCATGTCATTGTGGGTGGATTAGGAATGCTTAATTAGAACTTCCAAATATTTTTCTTATAAGAATAATGAGAAAAAGAAAGAGAAAAATATGGCACACCATATCTACTTTCATTCTTATGCAATATTTTGTCAAACTTAATAATTTTGGGTTGAAAATCTACCAATTCTTTGAGAAATATTTTCTAAATGATTTACCGGTTTTATATAATTCTACTAAAAAATAGATTTGGTAAAAAGTCAATTGAAAATAATTTTAAGCATATAATTAAATTATGTGCCTATGTTATATTATTTTATACTTGTCTGATTACCAATTTAATACAAATCAATGATATTGTAGGCACTCAAATGAAAAAATAAAAAATATGAGAGAACCTTAATAGTTATCCTTATATTGAGATGGTCTGCTTAGAAAAAAAAAAATTATTTAAAAAATTACTAAGAATTTAAAATATGTTGAGTTTTACTTTTTAGGTATATTTTTTAAAATTCATTATACAAAACATTTTCACATGAAAAAATTTAGAAAAATGACATTATTTAAATGTATGGTGAGGATAGAGAAAGAAAAAAGAAGAAGATCAAAGATAGATATCAAACAATCAATTTAGGTGAATTAATGTACTGTACAATAATCTTTTTAAAGACAAAACTATCTTTTTATTAGTTTCTTTTTTAGAAAATATATCATTCGTCTCAACAAATACAAAAGATGAGAAACAAAGAATATTTTCTGAATAAAAATAAATTAGATGATATTATGACTTATTATTACATCTTAACATGACAGTTGTTGAGTGCAATGTTGTGATATTAAATGTATTAATTAATTTTCATGTGAGTTACACTGTGAAAGGTGGCCGCGAGGGTAGCGGCATTTGAGCTGCAGGTAGAGAACTCACTTGATGAGGTGACTATGCCAAATTCCTTGAACGGTGGTCGTGGTGGCACTTGATTAGTTGGCCATCGTTGTACTTTATTTGTTGATTTTAGTTGTTGCAATAGACTATAAATTTGTTATGGTTTTTTTCTATGTCTCATTTTTCTGTTTAGATTTTGTAAGGTAATTTGTGAAAAATAAATAAATAAATAAATAAACAAAAAAAGTAAACAAAAATTTATTTAATATTGCATTCACTTCTCTAACTTTTTCTTCATTTCCCTCCACAAATTTTGTAACGCCCTCAAAATAAACCCATTGTATCATACATTCAAGGTACAGAAAAGGGATATTATATTACAATCATCTGAGTATTCTTACAAAATGCATTACATGTTAGCAATAAAAGTAAATGCCCTATAGGCTTACAACTTTCCAAGTCAACACTTGGGTTACAAAAGAAGAGTATTAACTTGGAATACAAATTAAGCCCTTGGCTTGATTTACATGTAATACAACAAAATTAACAAATAAGAATCTTCAACTCCCTCAACCTTCCAAACTAAGGTCTCGGAGACGGCATAACACCTGAACCTGAAAATGATGTCCCATATAGGGTGAGCTTACGCCCAGTAGAGATATGCTAAACATAGTATGAACGATAACTAAAATGTCAGCAATTGATAAATGTTTAACTCTTACACAACAACTTATAACACTATTCAATCCCATGACTAATATGTCCATGTTCTATTCCAGTTTCCATTTCCTATCAAATTCTCGATTCATAATTACAATTCAGAACTAGGCCAACCATTTTAGATGGAATCACATCTCATGGCTACGGTACTTCTATTTCAGGTGAGATAATAACTCATTTTAAACATTTCATACTTCATAATGGATACACATTTTGGTGTTGTAACACAGTCAGACTAGACATTTCCATGCATCTCAAATGATATACATTTTAGTGCTATATCAAATAAAACAAAACACTTTCATCCTCTCTAAATGATATACATTTTAGTGATATATCAAATAAACATAGAAACACTTCTATACTTCACATCTGATACACATTGTAGTGCTGTATCAATATCGGACCATTTCCGGTTTAGAGGTCCATCCCCCATCTTCCAATAAACCGTGGAGTACATCCCCCATCTCCTCCCACACAAAGCAATGTATATAAGCAGTTATCATATACAAGTTTAATCAATCAATACAAATGATACACATTTTAGTGCTGCATCAAATCAACAAAACACTTCCATACTTTCTAAATGATATGCATTTTAGTGCTATATCAAATAGACATAGAAACACTTCTATACTTCACATCCGATACACATTGTAGTGCTGTATCAATGTCGGACCATTTCCGGTTTAGAGGTCCATCCCTCATCTTCCAATAAACCGTGAAGTACATCCCCCATCTCCTCCCACACAAAGCAATGTATAAAAGCAGTTATCATATACAATTTCAATCAATACATAAAATTAATGTATTCTTTCAACCGTCTTATTCGATGACACATCCAATTGATTAGTTTTAGTTTGCCTAATCATCATGCATTGTCTACAACAATCAAAACTACCCTCCACCGGTAGTCCAAGGCAATTATTTCTAAACAGATAATAAAAGCACCAACAGATAAATTATCTGTATTTTAAAAAATGAACGATCTATTAATCTGACTCCACTATTCCATCTCATAATGAACCACTATCATTATATTCAACTCAATTTAACAAATCCATAACTTTCCCAAATTAATTATACCAATTAATTTATACACAATTTAGGGCTTTCTCCCCATTTTCTCAATCTTGACCCCAAGGGTCCAAATAATACTAACAACATCAACAACCTCTATTTTAGACCCAAAACACACAAGGATGAGTCAAATAAACAAAATCCCTCTTTTCAAAATAGTACATTTCAAAACCCTAACTTCCCCAAAACAAACCATTTAAACAAAAGCTCAATATTTAGGTTAAAGCTCATAAAGATGAGTAGGAATCCCTACCTCAAGAGATGAATCCCAACGAAGAAGACGAAGAAAATGAAGTTGCTCCAAATCCCGAAATTTTCGGATCCTAAGATAGCCCTCGACGATCAACACAACTTTTACAAAGGCCCAAGATGAGGAAATCACTCGTACTAGATCAATACCTAGAGAGAAGATAAGGGTTTAGAGAGAGGAGCTCTCCAATGGTGTTTTTGAAAAAGTAAGAGAGAGAAAGGATGTGAAAAAGTGATTCAAAAAGATGAATCTCGGAGTGTTTAACCAGACGCCCCGCTCGAGCGTCACTCACAGACTCCCGCTCGAGCGTCCAAACCCCCGCTCCAGCGGCGGATGCAACCATCCAGAAGTTTTGCAGAACAGGTCCTCGCTCGAGCGCCCAACTCCCGCTCGAGCGTCCGACCACTGCAGAGAAGAAAATACTGGGAAGGTGATTTTTCCGCTAGAGCACCAAAACCCCCGCTCGAGCGGAGAAGCAACAACAAAGGCCCGCTCGAGCGTCAAAAGCGCCGCTCGAGCGGAGAGACCAAAAACTGGACAAAAATTCTACGTTTTAAAACACAACCAACTTATTCCCAACTTGCCCAACACAACCCAAAACTCTGAAACAAGGAGTAAAGGATAGAAACGAGAATAAGACAACAACACATCCACGGAACCGGGTCCGGATTACAGTTAAACAACAAAGGGAAAACCGAGATCGCTATAAATTTTCCACAAATTCAAAATATAAAATTAACAAATATTAATGCCTTATAGATTTACCCAAAAAAGCAACTAATCTTAACAAATTGCATTTCACTAACCAAGAAAACCCTCCATTTTTTTACATTGGAACAGTTCATTTGCATTGTCTCCACATTTAAAGAGCAAATATAATTATAAAACATTTAAACCTTATTAAAAGTAAATTTTTATTTTTTATCTTGTGACTAAATTATTTTAATAGTCAAAACTAACTATATAGTGACTAAAATATTTTTTAATTGCTGAAAATAAATTTTTGGCGACCAAAAGATAAAAAAGTAAAAAAATAAATATTTTACCTAATAAGTCTTAAAATAAGAACCATTCAAATTATGAAAATTAGGATAGACTCCGCGGATCACTCCTCCCTCCATATTGTAAATAATTCAAATTATGAAAATTATTCAAATTATTAGGATAATTATTCAAATATTATTCAAATTATGGAAATTATTCAAATATTATTCAAATTATTCATATTGTAAGTAAT
Source organism: Camellia granthamiana (assembly GCA_036172215.1). Classification (NCBI taxonomy): domain Eukaryota; kingdom Viridiplantae; phylum Streptophyta; class Magnoliopsida; order Ericales; family Theaceae; genus Camellia; species Camellia granthamiana. The sequence goes on from CM069905.1 coordinate 14,690,058, forward strand.
TCAAATTATTCAAATTATTAGGATAATTATTCAAATTATGGAAATTATTCAAATTATTCAAATATTATTCAAATTATTCAAATTGTAAATAATTCAAATTATTCAAATATTATTCAAATTATTCATATTGTAAATAATTAAAATTATGGAAATTATGGAAATAAGCATATTAGGATATATTGCCTTTTGGAAATTTGGAAGGAAGGAAGGAAGGAAGGAATGAAACTTCCACAGAAGAGAGGGAAAGCGTGTTCAAAGAAAATAAGGAAGGTAAGAAACATACTATACTACTGATGAGAGAGAGGGAGAGAGTATATTCATGTTCAAATGTGTCTCTCTCACTCTGTCACGACCCAAACCCGCCCCTATGGGTTTAGCACCGTAACCGGCCAGTAATCCGAGATTACCGAAGGCCTGCTTAACAGTAATACAGTAATACAGAGTACAGGGGCTGGCGGAAGCCAATACAGTAAATAAACAATGTCCAATGAGTTGTGAATCTGTATGCAAAAGACCTTCATACCTATATACAGTCAGTGACAAGACAGTATGCACAATATTTACAATCATTCAGAGCAGGGACTTAATCCCTATTAAACAGTACGGTACAGTCTATACAGTAAACAAAACAGTTACAGGGACAGATAGGGAAAATTAAAACACCCCTAAGCCGTAGCTTGACAGGCTCGGAACCTCGCGGTGAGGCACATAGGTTGGCTTGACAAAATTGTAGTTTACCCCGACGCTTCTAGCTGCGGTCTGGTGCCTGTACACCTACATATATATAAGCAGTGAGCTAAAGCCCAGTGAATAACATAATGCGTAAAGAGGTTAAGAATGAATGTCCTTTCAGTATTGAAAGCAGTCAATTGATTCAGTATATCAGTCATTCAGTCATGATAGTCATATGTGGTACATCCGTTAGCATAGCAGTACAGTAAGCAGTAGGTCTTAAAGACCGAACAGTAAATGATGGCCATCAATCAGTAAACAGTAGTGGTTCCAACAAGGGAACCGACAGAGATCTCTGTAACAGTAACAGTCGATAACAGTAGTTGCTAAGGATGCCACAATACAGTTCAGAATATAGGACATACATTCATTCAATTAACAGTTTCAGTTCAGAAAGCAGTTCAGTTAAACAGTTAGAAATATTCACAGTTGAACATATCTTTACACAATTGTTACTCACAGAGTTCTGGGTTGCGGTAAGCTAGAGCGTCTCCTCGGAAAGCTAACCCTACACAGTTTACAGATTGAACACACACTAAGCTACACAGTTGGGAAAGATGATAACTTAATCCCTAATTTGCCTCGGTGTGGTTCTACCTCTATATCCTCATTAAGATGTCTAAAACTAGGCCTAAGAATGCCTAGGATGGGATGATGATGCAAAGATGCACTTTAAAAGCATTTTTCAGAATTTTCAGAAAATAGGGGTCTCGCTCGAGCGTGGCTTTCTTCGCTCGAGCGAGCTTGTCAAAACAGTGGGGTCGCTCGAGCGTGGACTTCCTCGCTCGAGCGGTCTGTAAAAATGCAAAAAGTGCTGGATGTTGGAATCTCCGCTCGATGCTCGCTCGACGCCCGCTCGAGCGTAAGACACAGTCCTCGCTCGAGCGTAGGTTCTCTCGCTCGAGCGTGCGTTTGCGTGCACCAAGAATCTAAGAGCTTGCAATTTACGCTCGAGCCACCATTCCTTCGCTCGAGCGGAGCTCAGAATAAACGATGGTCGCTCGAGCGTGGAATCCTTCGCTCGAGCGAAGAAGCCAAATTCTGGAATTTCCAGATTTGCCTCCCAAGCTCAAACCAAGCATTCCTTAGCTCAAAACTCGACCTCTTGGGCCCAATTTCTGGAAAACACATCTAAACTCAATATACAACAAGTTTCAAAGCTCAATTTGAGAAATCAAAGCCCAAGGGTGAGTTAATTAAATCCAATTTCAACTCAATTTTTATGAACATGAAGAACATGCAAACATGCATGAATTTAAACCATTTCAAAGCTTCAATTTCATGCCCTAATGAGTCAATATCTTCAAAAACATGGTGAAATCATGGTCCATTGTAAAAATATGAACATGCATGTACAATTTCATGAAGAACAACATCAAAACTCAAGGATGTAAACATGCATGCATGAATTAAGCTATAATTCAACAATCTAAGACTAAATCATGTCTTAGTTCTTCAATTTGACATGAATCATGCAAGAATCACTTAAATTTATGAACAAGAGGGTAGTTACTCTACCTTAGGTCTTGAATTAAAGGTAAGGAGGCTCAATTATGCAATTCTCTAACAATTTCTTCAAGTCTCCAAGCATTAATCAAAATGACACTCAATTTCTCTCCCTCTCCCTCTCCCTCTCTTGGACGGCAAGAACAAGGAAAAGAGGCTGATGAAATGTTTGCTCAAGTGTAATATGAAGATCAAAGTGTTTGAGATAGTGGGCCACTAGTGTGGCATTTCGGTAAATAAGTTCAATACTTGCAATTTATCAATATATAACCTAATTTAATCATACCAAATCAATTTTCAGATAATTACACCATAAAATCACATAAATTATGACGATCATAAAACACTAATCGATTTCCGGTTCGGCCGCCGATAAGGCCTTCAATTAGCAATTTAAACATAAGGACATGAACAGATAATTTGGCAAGCAAACAGATAGAATGCAATTTATCTAACATATACTCAATCAATCAGTTTCAGATTTTAGTCAGTCAGTTCAGTATTTCGATTACTTCAGTTATCAATCATAATCAGTCTCGGTTTAACAGTAATCAGTGGTCATTCGGTAAACAGTGGTGAGGGTTATTACACACTCAGCCATCACTGTTTGAAAAAAAATCTCCCTTGCTTTCTTCAGGGATCCCCTGTCCCCCCTATCTATCCATATATATTAATCACTTTCAGTTCAGCCATTCCACACAGTCTCTCTCTCTCTCTCTCTCTGTGTGTGTGTGTCTCAAAATGGCCGAGTCACAGAATAAGGTTTTTGCCGCCTTTTGGTACTCCATCATAGGCTGTCTCCTCTGCACCAACAGCAGAAAGGAAGATTAGAAGGAGGAAAAAAGTGGAGTTCAAATTTTTGATCTTCATCATTTTGATCTTCACAGTTTGAGTCCTCATCAACCAATGTCTGCGTCTTTGGCGTTCATAACTGAAGCCATGAGGCTGTTGGAGGAAGAGCAGTTTCTTCAGTTGAATAAGTAAATTCAGCAATTTTCTCTATATTTCTCTCTCCCTCATTCTTATTCTCTCTATAATCTTTGTCTCATTGAATTTCTACAGGAAAGAGAAGGACCTGTTGAAGCCGAAGCAACCGATGTCTGCGTTTTTCATGTTCAGAAAATGAGCAAAGAGCAGAGAGCAAGAGTGGCTGGGAGGTAATTGAAGAATGGAATAACATGACAGAGAAACAGAAGAAGCCGTATGAAAAGGTTCAATTAACTCTGTCTTTCTTTGTGTGTGTGTGTGTGTGTGTGTGTGTGTGTGTGTCTGCAACAACAATTTCATATTTTGGGAACTTGCAAATTGAAAAGCAAAACATGGAAAAGTATTTGGAAGAAATGGAGGCTTACAAGCAGAGGAAGGATGAAGAGTCTGCCAATCCCAAAAAAGAAGAGGATGAGATGATGAAAATTCACAAGCAAGAAGCCTTGGAATTGCTCAAGAAGAAAGAGAAAACAAAAGAGAATCGCCAGAAGAAGAAGATTGCTGATCCCAACAAACTGAAGAAGCCCGCATCCTCATTCCTTCTATTCAGGTCAGTCATTTTAAAATATGTTATAAGCACCTATATATACCTAAAATTTTGGTCATTTTATTTTTATTCACAATGATGCTGGAATTGCTAGTAGTCGCGGATTAGCCATATGGAGGTGAATCAAAGAATTAGCAGACATTAACAGTATAACAAAATGTAATGAAATTTGCTTTATATTTTCTTATACTATGTTATTTTTGTTGATAATACAGCAAAGAGGCAAGGAAGAACTTGTTGGAAGGCTGGGAATTAATGACTCTACCCTTAATGCCCTCATTTCAGTGAAATGGAAGGTGTGAAATTTAACTGTCTGTTTGGGTAATTCTTTTTTTGAAAATGTAAAAAGAAGTACTGAAAATTTTGGTTTTGTACTTGTAGGAATTGAGTGAAGAAGATAAGCAAACCTGGAATGAAAAAGCTGCAGGAGCCAAGGAGTCAAGATGGAATTGGAAGAGTATAACAAATCTGCAGCAATGGAGGAGGAAAACAACAACAACCCACAACAGTAAAAAGCAAGCTTGAATATTGTTATGAACTAACAATATGAACTAAAACAGAAAATCTATACTTTGTTGTGAACTAACAATATGCCCTCATTTCATTTTTTTTTTTCCTTCTTGTAATTTATACTTTGTTTTGAACTAAAACAGAAAATCTTACGAGAATTTATGTATTTACAAGTGTTTGGGGCTTATTGTCTGGTCTGCATTAACTGGTATAGGAACATTATTTGCTTCATTCACATTTCTTTTGAGAAGTTTTTTCATCATGTTTAAATTCTACACAATCTTGTATCAAACATTCTGGATTACAGTTTTCTACTTAAGTACGTTGTGATTGTGGTTTCAACTCCTAGTTGCATATATATTTTTATTTCTTGACTTTAAGGAATTACATATTGGTAAAAAAGATATATGGAAACCCTAAATCTATGAATATTTTACGAAATATGATAGCATGGAAGAATTTGCAGAAATTAATAAAAGTAATATGATGGATGGATAATGTTGGTACATAGATATGTTGAAGTTAGGAATATGTTGATGGCTATATCACAAAAACTACATAATTTTGACAACTGTTTGAATTTTCAGAGCAATTGTACAGTTAGTGTTAAATCTCCCAATCATAACTCATTTTCACTTGGATTTTGAATAAAAACTTCATTTGATATGAACTCCAATGGCAACCAATTTTCTTTTTAAAACTTCATTTGATATGAACTTCAGCTGTTTTTATGATAATTTTTTAAATTTTTATAAATTTAAACTGAAAACTAAAAACGTAAGTATTACCAAACGCCACCGTGATGATTGTGAATTTACTGTAGAAGTAGTGATTCCACAAAACCTCCCTAGATTTTTTTTTATTGTTTTGGTAAAATCTTCCTTTCTTTTTCAATTGGGACATAAAATTCAACTTTTAAGTTCATTCACCAATTGAATTGGATTACACGTGGAATCACCACCACTTCAAACTTTACATAGAGAAAGTACACATTTTTAAACTTCTATATTGGCATGACATTTTTATATAATATTAGATTACCTATAGAGCCAACGAAATGACATAATGGTAGGCAAAACAGTGGCATCACTGCAGCCTTTTGGCTAAACAGTTTCTAATTTCTTCCACACAGGATATCATTGGATGATGAAAAGTGTATTAATTAAATGAATGAAAACCATTTAATCATCAAACTAATTTTTTTTTTTAAAAAAAAAAGAAAAAAAAGAAAGTGAAGTGGCTTGTCTGGATGAAACATTTCGTGTACCAATCATAATATTTGAATTCGAATTTAAGGCTTGTTTGGGGTGTCATAAAAAAGTGTACTTTTTGTCTTTTTGAATTAAAAAAGTTGAGAAAAAAATATGGAGGTTTGGGTTAACTTTTTGACTTTTTATGAGAAAATGTGTATTAAAAAATTGTATAAAAAAAGTATGTAAGAGATGATTAGAGAGGGGTGGGCCCCAGCCGTACAACCGGCTGGAGTGAATTGGAGTTGGAAATTATTGGTTAATTTTTGTACAAAGCACTGGACGGTTTTGTTTGGCCTGTGGGGGTCATCACGGGTCCCATTTTAATAATCTGAACCGTTCAATGTGTGTAACTCGTCGAACACTATATACCTATAAAAAATCACATTAATCGGATATCGATAGCTATCTGATCAGATTTATTTATTTTTCAATCATTAATTGTAATACCATCCATTTGTTGTATATAACTGATTTGATCATATAGTTATCGATATCCGATCAATGTGATTTTTTGCAGACATATAGTACTCGACGAGTTCTACACATTTACGGTTCAGATTATCAAAACGGGACCTGTGATAGCCTCCACAGGCCAAACAGCGGTGTGTGTGCAAATCACACCCAATCATTAATCCCTGTCCACTGCCGCAGCACAGAAGCTGCACAGACATCACTTCGGTCGACTCAAATATGTAGAAAATTGGTTTTTTAATTATTTTTTTTGGGAGTAAATAGTGATATCTTTTTGGATTTTGGAATAACTTTTTGACTTTTTAGCTTATATAGGATAAGCCAAACCAGCCTTTACTACCATTACTGAACACCTCTTGTTACAGCACTCTTCACTACTTTTATTGTTGCAACCCCTTCCTCCTCCCTAACCCAGTCGTTGGCCTTGTTTGACAACATTATTTTTTAATATAAAAGTTAAAAAATTATTAAAAAAATTTAAAAAACCAACAACTTATACAAAAAAGTTAAAAATTCTATTTTTCTCTCTATTTTTTACACATGTTTTATAAAAAGCTAAAAAGTCATCACAAACCTACTAGTTTTTTTAAAATCATATTTTAGCCAAAAAGTCAAAGAGTTACTAAAAAAACTTGTTTCCAAACGAGGCCTAAGAGCTTAAATGTCTTTTTAAAATTTTATTTTAAATCAAAAATTAGTTTTTAGTACGTTGCATCTAATAATTTAGATGTAAAAGGTCATTTTTTACATCTTCAAAATTAAAATTTTATAAGTTTGACTTTTAATAGAACAATTTTTTTCATTAATTTGTAAATATTTTTCCTAAATTTTACTGAAATTATATTTTTCCTTTACTTTGGTAATCATTATATGGGGTTTATTTTTCCTTATTCATATTGGGATATATTCAAATATTGCCCTAAATTTAATAGGATATATTAAAATTACGGAAATAAGCCTTCTGGAAATTATTCTCCCTCCCTGTCCCCTCTGTCTATCCATATATATTAATCACTCAGTTCAGCCATTCCACACAGCCCCTCTCTCTCTCTCTCTCTCTCTCTCTCTCTCTCTCACGACAGTTTTTGCAGCCATTAACAGTCTCTCTCTCTCTCTCTCTCTGTGTCTCAAAATGGCCGAGTCACAGAAGAAGGTTTTCGCTGCCTTTTGGTACTCCATCATAGGCCGTCTCCTCTGCACCAACAGCAGAAAGGAAGATCAGAAGGAGGAAAAAAGTGGAGTTCAGATTTTTGATCTTCAGCATTTTGATATTTACAGTTTCAGTCCTCATCAACCAATGTCTGCGTCATTGGCGTTCTCAACTGATGCCATGAGGCTGTTGGAGGAAGAGCAATTTCTTCAGTTGAATAAGTAAGTTTTCTCTATATTTCTCTCTCCCCCCTTCTTATTCTCTCTCTAATTTTGTCTCGTTGAATTTCTACAGGAAAGAGAAGGACCCGTTGAAGCCGAAGCAACCGATGTCTGCGTTTTTCATGTTCAGAAATGAGCGAAGAGCAGAGAGCAAGTGTGCCTGGGAGGTAATTGAAGAATGGAATAACATGACAGAGAAACAGAAGAAGCCTTATGAAAAGGTTCAACTCTTTCTCTCTCTCTCAATCTCTCTCTCTCTGTCTCTGCAACAACCATTTCATATTTTGGGAACTTGCAGATTGCAAAGCAAAACATGGAAAAATATTTGGAAGAAATGGAGGCTTACAAGCAGAGGAAGGAGGAAGGGTCTGCCAATCCCAAAAAAGAAGAGGATGAGATGATGAAAATTCACAAGCAAGAAGCCTTGGAATTGCTCAAGAAGAAACAGAAAACAAAAGAGAATCGCCAGAAGAAGAAGAAGATTGCTGATCCCAACAAACCAAAGAAGCCAGCATCCTCATTCCTTCCATTCAGGTCAGTCATTTTAAAATGTTTTATAAGCACCTATATATATACCTAACAAGATTAAAAGTAAATACTATTACGAGCTTTATGTGTCAAATTTACTTGTTCTTGAGAAGTTCATCCTGAAAAGGATATTGTGGATGCTTTTCTTTTCTTTTCTGTTTTTTTAATATTTATTTCAGTGCTTGGAAATTATCAAATTAGAAGGAATACTCCTAGTTTATGCACTTTTCTGATCAATTTTGATGGAAAGTTACACTGTTAGGAGCTTTAGGTGTCAAATTTACTTATTCTTGAGAAGTTTACTCTGACGAGGATATTATGGGTACTTGTTTTTCTATACCGGTTGTGGGAAATATGTTTACTGTTAGGAGCTTTAGGTGTCAAATATGTTTATTTGTTTTTTTAAAAATTTATTTATTTTCTTCTTTTAATGATTCTTTTAAAAATTTTAGATCTCTAGATTTAAGTCGACGAGATGTATCGAAAAATAAAAAAATTAGAAAAGACATATCAAAGAATTAAAAAAATAGTAAACTTTTTATTTATTTATTTTGGTGTTTTAAATTTTTTTAGAATTTTTTACGGACTGAATTTTTTTAAAAAAAAAAGTAGCATAATTTAAAAAAAAAAAGATTTTGTAAGTGCTCCCAATCCCGGTGGATGTGTATATATGGACATTCTTAAAAATATATATATTTTAAATTTAATTGGGTAGACTTTTGTTGTGAAGTGTTTTTGTACACTCAAAATACCGTAATGACGAAGTCACATAGATTAGGGGTACCCATTGCGTCCCCATCGTGACTAGGCTTGTACATATCGTATTTAGTATATACGTGTATCTATATTCAATAAATATTCAAGTTTTGGCAATTTTCAGAAAAATTCTGATGGACTTTTTATTTTTTATTTTTTACGTTTGACTTGCAGGTGTGTGCGGTTTTGAACCATCATTTTGGAACTCTGCCTCCTGCAATGTGAAAACATCTCTGATGTGTTTTTGATGATTCGGATGGTTTTGAGAGCATCGGTGGTGGCGGGAGCTGTTAACTTGGGTTATGAAGGGGTTTCATTGGAAGAATACGAAGGCTTTGGGTGTGTTTCAATCCAAAAGGACCGGAAGTTGGGAATTTTTTTTTATTTTTTTTATTTTTGGTACTAGAATATCAGCTAATTCAATTTAAGTTTGATGAGTTTTAAAACCATGCTAATTGAATATATGTAAAGATACAGGATAGTTAACTTGAGTTGTAAATTGTTTGTGAGACTACCAAAAAATTGAGAGAAAAGAAAAAAAAAAAGAGAGAGAAGGGAATTACATATTAGTTGTGGCTTTTGGGGGCAAGAATTTATAATTTAGTGGAAAGATTTTGAAAATTATATGATAGTGCCATGTTTAAAAATATTTACAAGTTAATGGAATTTAAAATTTGTAGGACAAATTTGCTCTCTATTTTTTTCGGATAAATTACACTCACCTCGAATGAAATTAATACAAATGGTGAGTATCTATTGAAGTAAATAAAATAAATAAATATTTTAATTTTTTATAGATGACAATATCATTTTTTTTTTATACGAGTAACGAATTATTAAAAAAAAATTAATGTAATTGTTATATAAATTAAAAATTCAAAGCAGTCTAGTATAATTTTATTAAACGTGTGTGATTAATTGTATTTTCTTCAAACCTTTAGAAAATGCGTATTTTAATCTTTGAGTAAATTATACTATGCCCTTTTTATATTTGACCATTTTTCCACTTTAAGTTTTATTTTCCCTACTTGACTTTTTATGTTTTAAGTTTTTTTTCAATTTATTTAAAAAAAATTAACTTATTTTTAATATTAAACAGAAAATAACAAATTGACAGTCATGTGATATAAAAATATTTTATTTTATTATAACTTATACAAGTGACAAAAACTCAAATCCTAATATAAAAATATATTTTTTATGTCATGTGGTAATTAATGTGACATTTTTTGTCTAATTTTGAATAGAAGTTAACTTAGGAGTAAATTGAGAAAAAACGTAAAATATAAAAAGTCAAAGTCAAAAAAAAAGTCAAGGGGCCAAAGTGAAAAATATCAAATACAACGGGGCAAAGTGTAAAAACACTATATATATATATATATAATTTTTTGTGTTTGTGTTTTTTTTGTCTTCCGGATCCCAACTGTTTGAGGGTTTTGTTTATTATAAGTTTCTTCTACTCCACTCCTCTCCCCCCACAATTTTAGCCTTTGCATATTTTCTCCATTGTTCATTACATACACAGACACACCACCATATATATAGTTCCTTTCAATCCTTGTTATAATGGGTTGTGATCGCTTTCTATGCAATGATTATTAACCTTTTAGTTCATAGGAATTGGAATTGTCTTTTAATTTTGAAAGGATATACAGACTTTTTTGTTGACTTTTTTTCGTTTAGTGAATTTTTTTTTAAAAATTTTCAAAAAGCTTTAGACTTTTAGGTTCTACTCAACTAGACGAATAGGAGTAAAATCAGATTTGGAAAAAAGTCTGCTAAATAGGCGCATCCCATCGTACTGAAACACAATTTAGTACTTAACTACATGATTGAATTCTGTATATGTAGAATTACTCTTTGATAATAGTACTCGTTAAACAAATGGCGATTCAAGTGTCATGTTGCCTAGAGAAGCATTGATAAAAAGGCTGGCTCCATGATGGCATTGGCATATAACTCTACCAGCAATCCTTGGGGGTGGAAATTATCTGTAGGTTTCCTTGTTTCACTCAGATTCAGTGCAACCCTTTCACTTAAAAAGTGAAACATTGCTTGCCAATTATTTCAACACTATTTTGGATGTTGGCTGAGTAAATATATTCAGTGCAACCCTTTCACTTAAAAAATGAAACATTGCTTGCCAATTATTTTAGCACTATTTTGGATGTTGGCTGAGTAAACATTTGGGTACCTTGGGGATGAAATACTTGATATCTTGTCAAATTTTTGTTAAATAAAATTAAAGACCTATTATGAGTAGCAATTCTATTTCTGAACATCATTTTCCAATAATTTTATTCCAGATTCTCTTGTATACTAATTTTACATCACTTTAATTCATGGAGGCAAACAGTTTAGAAACCTTTATATGAGCTACCTACCCTTCAAATTTTTGTTGAAATCGGCAGTAAAACCTAGAGATTATGGAGATCAAATTAAAGATATTTGAAAACTTGTGCTTTTTGGATTATATGAACAATTTAAAATTTATTATGTTGTATGATGAATTTATTATTTCATTTGTTGGTATGGTGTCTTACCTTTGGTTTATTATTCAAATGCGGATTTGCTTATAATGTTATTGATAGCTCCCTAGTTGAAAAACGACTTGTGGAGGAGGTCAAGAGTAATGATATACTGATAATAGTTGGTGAAACTGGAAGCGGAACAACAACACATAAGTTTTGTATTTTTATGATATTCTTTTCTAATTTCCTTTAGAACAACATGTAAGAATGTTCTAAAGTGGAATATAATGTATGGTGTTCCTTTGTGATTCCTCATATAGATGTTTGGTTGGAACTTAATATTTAACATGTCCTCTTTAGTAGGTGTCTTTACGTGATAGTGTACTCTTCAATATGAATTTCGATGCATTTGGAGCAAAGTAGGCTTTGAGCTTTATGCATGCTTTAGGCTCTTATCTAGGTAGTGCATGATATCAAACAAATGATGGATCATTCTACCTGCTTAAGAGAAAAGGCTATTAGGGGCAAAGTAGGCTTCAGCACTTCATATTACTTATGAAGAGATTTACTGTTGAATCTTTATTGTCACAATTTTTTAGTTGGGTTTTGATGCCAGGACCTTCGACTTGGGGGACAAATATAAAAAGGGTTTACTCTTCCTTACAGTTGATCTTCCCCTTGTTTATTCTCTAACCTTTACTTTTATATGGGCCAATTTTTCTAAAGTTGCCACAGTTTCTGTTTAATGCAGGATTCTGTCGTGATGGGAAGATCATTGGGATCACTCAATCTAGACGCATTGTAGCTGTTAGTGTTGCGAAATGGGTAGCTGAGGAATGCGGTGTTGAGTTGGGCCAAAAAGTTGGTTATTCTGTTAGATTTAATGATATGACTTCCAGTTCAACGAGGGTCAAATACATGACAGATGGATTTCTTTCGAGGTAGAAAGTATTTTTCACTTCATTGCATTATGCTAAGGACTTAGGTCACCTTTTAATTTGATGGTAGCATTTGCTGGAAAAGAATTGCTTATTTTTTAAGCTTGCTGGTTGGTGTCTTCGTTTTGAAGTTAGTGTTAAATGAGTAACAAAAATCATGCATCCATGATCTAGAAGACTTAGCCTTTGTTTTTTCAAAATTTGTTCTCTAATATTATATCCCAGCCAGTAGGATTAGATTAGAGACAGAGAGAGACAGTGAGATGGTTATATACATGGAAGAGTCACAATCTTTCATGGAGGTACAATCCTTCATTGGGTTGCACCTATTGGAACGAATGTGTTTTCGCACCTGCTTTTTGTGAAAAAAAATTATGTGCATCAGTTTTTGCCTACCGTTTCTTTCCTCTGTCTCACTCGCTGGGTGATACCCAGTAGATCTAATGACTTTTATACATCAATCTTTAGGTCTCTCTGGGACCTTCAGAATTTTTGGTGTAAAAAACGGTACACAGAGTCTGGATTATTTACACTGATGAGTAGTTGTATAGGAATGTTTGCTTACTAAAACTTCATCATATTGCCTTGTTTGCATGCATTCTGATGAATGCTGAGTATGTTCACAGGGAAGCATTGTTGGACCCATACCTCTCTAGGTATGCAGTTATTATTGTCGATGAGGCTCATGAGAGAACTGTCCATACTGATGTCTTGCTGGGCTTACTGAAAAGTGTGCAGAACGTGAGGTCAGGATCAGTCAATCAAAGCCCTAATATTGATCATATGAAAGCAAACAATGGCGTGATGATGGAAAAAGAAAATGATGCTGAGAGCACTGGTATCCTCAAGCAATATCAGGGGACAAAGTTCAGTCCATTGAAGTTAATCATCATGTTTGCCAGTTAGGATGTACAAATTTTTTCTGAGTATTTTGGTAGTGCAAAAGCCGTTCATGTACAAGGGCGACAGTTTCCTGTGGATATACTCTACACTTATCATCCCGAGATAGATTGCATTGATGCAGCTTTAATAGCTATATTTCAGGTTGTTAATTGAGCCTCTCTTGGGTTCTCGTGATTCCAACCTTATCTCAGTATTTTTTTTACAACTTACTTAATTGGAACTCACTTTTAGATTGCTTGAGTCTCTTCTTTTGTCAAGTTGAAGTTTAGGCTACAGGGGATTTTGTTTTAGTTTCTGTTTTTTTTCCCGGGGTGTGTATATGATTTCTTTAAAGGCTGTTTAGGATATTCCCACCTGGTAACTTCCTGTTTGGTTTCCAATATCTCTTGTTTCTTTTTGTTTTAGTGGAATCAAGTTTTACTGTTCCTTTCTCAAGTACTTCTCAAAGGCCTTAACATATCCATCTTTAATACCTAGATCAATTTGGGTCTGCAATTGTTCACTAGTTGTTACTGACTTATTAGACATTTGTCTGGTTGTCCTCGTTTACATTCATTTTTACAGCTTCATTAGGTCATTTTCTCACCTTGTAGATACATTTAGAGGAGGGTCCGGGTGATATACTTGTATTCCTGACTGGCCAAGAAGAGATTGAATATGTTGAGAAGCTTGTCCAAGAAAGTCTTCGACAGTTACCAGAAGACAACCAGAAGCTAAAAGTTGTACCCATATTCTCATCTCTTCCATCAGAAAAGCAGATACAGGTGTTCATGCCACCTCCAACTGGATTTCGCAAGGTAGATTGTTGATGCATATCGGATTTCTTTAAGGTAGGGTATTAGCTGGATGCTTTCAGATATTTATGATCATTGACTTAGAATTTTTTAATTTGATGCTAGTAATTTTAGAAGGAAAAACAAGTAATGACTCTCTCTTAAAGGCTGTCTAATATGGCATTTTACATGGGCTATAATGTTTGTTCCTGGGTTTGATCTCCCTGGTTGAAACAGAGTCTACAAATAATGAGGTTATATTGGGCTGAGGTCCACTTGTCAAAAGAAATTCTGCAGAAACTAGTTCGAACTGACCTATTATTAACAGTCATATAATTGAATTTTTGTATATCATGGTGACTATGCTGGTCTGAATTGAAGCCTATGTATATAAGCATAATTAATGAAATAACAATGAGATGTAGGAATTTTCTATTTTAATGATTGCACAAAATTAAATTATGTGAAGATCAAAAGAATCGAAACCCTTAATCAACAGTTGCATGTTAAGTACTCCAAAATTTGGTACCGGCTTATGATTTTGGTGAGTGCCTGCAACCAAGTTCACTCCTCTTGCTACTTGATGCTCCTGGAACCATACAAGGGTGTCAAAAAGAACAGGCAATGCATTGGATGAGAATCTAAAACATGGTTCTCTTGAATTTTTGTGACTTCCCAAGTGTGTCTTGCAAATTGGTTGGACAGTCTGCTAGACTTATCTTTTTTTTCTTCTAAAAGGGTGCCATGGTGTATGTACTGAATCGACCTCTGCCTTTTGGTTGAGGATGTCCCTGGTGATTGTGTCATGTATTTTAAGATGCTTTTGAATCATCTGGTTCATTTGTATGATCGATTTTTAAGTTGAAATATATTCTGATAGGCCAGTTAAATTTTGTGGTGTTTATTTCTTTGATCACTTTTGTTTTTTGTTGTTTGTCTTACATGACTATTGGAAATGGTATGAAGTGTGAGCTATACTTGCATATTGGATGATCATTTCCTTGTGTGATGCACTGTTCTAACAATTTCTGGTATCTATGTCTAGCACTAGTGAATATGCTTGCCTGTTCTGTTTAGGTAATACTAGCAACTAATATTGATGAAACATCCGTAACAATACCTGGAATCAAGTATGTGATAGATCCTGGATTGGTGCAAGCACGCACCTACCGTGCTCGTACAGGGATGAAATCATTGATTTTTGTTCCAACCTCAAAAGCACAGGCTTTGCAAAGGAGGTAGGCATACTGGATTACTAAAGCACAGAAAAATCCATGTTATATTTTAGTGATTTCATTTACTATTTTGAATAAATTGTCCTCCTTAAAAAAGAGATCTACTTATGTTCTGAGCTATCTTTTTCATGGAGTGGGTGGGTGGGGGAGAGTACCCATAGGTTTACAAACTTCATCATATAAACATGCCAAATGATGTGGATTTTGTTGTATTTACCCAATATTCCTTCTGTATATTTGTTTGCATTTTTCATTGACTGAATATAAACGAATTTTAATCTCATGCCTGCTACTTTATTTCAGTGGACGTGCAGGCCGTGAAGGACCAGGCAAGTGCTTCCGCCTCTACCCTGAGATTGAATTTGAGAAACTCAGGGATTCTACAATTCCAGAGATTACACGGTGCAACCTTTCAAATATCATTTTGCAACTAAAGGCTCTTGGTGTTGATGATATTTTTGGGTTTGATTTCATGGAAAAACCATCAAGGTGGAAAAAAAATAATTAAGTCTCGTATTGGTTTAGCATTTTACTCATTGTTTCACCGATGTTTATTTATGCATGCATTTTTGATGAGTTATTTTATGCCAAGCTTACTCAGCCCACTATATTGTATGAACAAATTTAAATTGAAGACAGAGAAAGGTTTCTGGGTTTGTAGTAAAGCAGGGAAAGACAAAATGAAAGGGTGTATTTCATGGCTCGGAGTCGATACTTTTGACCATTAGTAACTAGGTTGTGAGTGATTTCCATGAGTGATTGGTAACTAAGTAAAGGAAAGCCAAAGGGGGTGGTGTTAAACCAGAAAGAAAAGAACAGAAGATTTGTAATCATGATTTCTTTCATAATCTATTTTTTATTGTCCTCTTCTATTGTCTGCTTTCTCGAGGAGCCTGCACTATCTACCATAAACTTTTGTTTTTTGACATTTACTGAATGCTCATTTCTATTCTTATGGAAGTGCTGTATAATTAGTGGAAGGAATTTATCGCCGTCAGTTTTACATTTTGAACAGGGATGCTGTCATCAAATCATTGGAGATACTGGTCTTGCTAGATGCTATAACAGAAGAATACAAATTGTCGGACCCAGTTGGGCATCAAATGGCCCGGCTTCCCTTAAAGCCTATTCATTCCAAAGCACTCATCCTGGCTGGTCAGTTCAATTGCCTGGAAAAAATGTTAATAACTGTTGCAATGCTCTCAGTGGAATCTATCTTTTATGCTCCTCATGAGAAGTTAGAGGAGGTATGCATTCATGACTTATTTGTAATGCATTTATGTAGCTAGTGTTCATGAAGCTGCTTGGGTCATTCAATAAAGTGATCGTAAGTTTTTTTATTTGCCTTAGCAACTGGAAATGATTAACTATATTATAAATAGAACCAGAGGCTTTTCGATTTTCAGTCAGTGAGATGGTTCAGTATGGGAAATAAAAACTAAATCAAATTATGATGGATACTTTGAACAGTAGAACACAAGATGAATTTGTCATTGTAGACCAATTACGCGAAAGTTGTCATTGTTAAGTATTTTTGCTGTTTGTTTCTCCTCATCTATTATTCATCATGATGAGGTTTTGCAGGTCTGTCACCTAGTTAATCTAATTGATGTGATCCCATTCAGCTTGCTTGTTTTCATTTTTCAGAAAATACTTTTCAGAAAATTCTACTTTCTAATTTTTCGTGTTTTTTTTTTTACTGAATTTTTTTAATATTTTAAGCAATTTTTTTACTTTTTAGACACACCTAACATAAATACACCTAAAAAGTAAGAAAATTGTAAAAAAAGCTTTTAAAAATGCACTAAATACCAAAAATACAAAAAAAAATTACAAGAATTCAGTACATTTTTTTGTATTTTTATGTATTTATTAATTTTTTAAAATATTTTTTCATAAATTTTTTACTTTTTAGATGCATCTAACTAAGGTGCATCTAAAAAAATAAAAAAAATGTTTAAAATTTAAAAAATATTCACTAAAAACAAAAGAATGCGAAAACCAAAAAACTCAGTTTTCAAAAAACTTAATCTAGAAAACTCAAACCAAACCCACTGACTTTTTTTTAATGTTTTTTTTTTGGGTGTGTGTGTGTGTGAGAGAGAGAGAGAGAGAGAGAGAGAGAGAGAGAGAGAGAAGGGGGGGGTAAAGATAGAGATAGAGATAGAGATAGAGATAGAAAGAGTGTATTCAATTTGGAAATCGACTATTCGCTACATATTTTTCCCTTTCTGGTCAGGCACAAACTGCAACAAAGTGCTTCTCTAGTCTAGAGGGAGACCATCTGATTTTCACAAACAATTTGGTGCAAAAGAGCTACTAAAAAAAAACAACCTACCAGAAATCAGCATTTTAGGGACAAATTTATTCCGTCCCTAAAAGTATAATATTTGTTGGGAAAAACTTCCGTCGCGAAGTTTGTCCCAAATTGCCCGTTTAGAAAAGTCAAAAAATGACTTTTAGGGACAAAATTTTACATTTGTCACTATAAATAGACTTTTAGAGACAAAAATATGTGGTTGCAAAAAGTTTTGATTTTGAGACAACCAAAATTTGTCTCTAAAAGTCTAATTATAGTCCACCAAGCTCATTAATTATGGAGACAAATTAATTTTTAAGACAACATAAATTGGCCTCTAAAAGTCTTAGTTTTTGGAACAAATAAAAGTGGGGTGTAAATGTTATAATTTTTTTGAGACAACTAAAATTTGTCTCTAAAAGTTTGATTTTTTTTTTTGGTAACAATTACTCTAAAAATACTAGTATGAACATCAATTTATATTCCTTTTTTGATTTCTCAACAACCAAACAGAAAATATCAAATATATCACCAGACCATCTGTTCATCTCCAAATTAAAATTCAACTACACGAAGAAAGAAGAAAAAAAAAATGCTCATCACATTCAAAGAGATTTAATTAAAAGATATTTTAATAACAAACAAATACCACGCTCTGATTCATTAGTATGTAATATCTTGATTGTATATCATAAACTAACAGAGATTTCAAAAGAATCATTTCCAATTTATAAAGCTAGTGCCATAAGCATTGTTTGTAGCATTCAACTATTCAAACAACAGATTGTAATTGGACTTATATCTACCTACATAACAAAACAACTCAACACATCGCATCTTCTTCTCAATGACTTCCTTGAAATGGCATTCAAAATCTAGCAGAGAGCTCCCAAGCTTCAAATTGACGCAAGCTTGCAGGACCTGCATAGAATAGGCCAAACTCTCAAATAGATTATTACCAATTAAAAATTATCCAATGATAGATTAATTTAATAGATTGCAATTTAATGTGCCAATTGTAGTATCTGCAGCAATCACACATAAATCTTAGTACACAAAGCCGCCCAAAATTCACTATCAATATTCAAGAGTTAACAAAGATTAAATTAAATCAACTTGCTACAAAAATTTGAAAATAATTACTCCAAGATAGACACAGTTTACATTGATGTTGTGAAAACAAGATGAAGAATGGTTACCTTGCATGGTTCGTAGTTGAGCTCAACATTGTTTAACTGACATGCTTATACAGGGAATTATAGCTAATAACATTGGATGATTGCTACATGATATAAAAATATTTGCAATCTTTTCTATCTCATGTAAGGAATCCATGGGATTATTAAAAGCAAAGTCTAGGATCATAAACGAAATGCTACAAAAACCTTTAATCTTTCATTAATTCTTAATACCAAGACTCAATCTGCCACATCATGACCACAACATTAACAAGACAATAAGACAAAGTAAATGAAATATAACCAGACAATTCACTTATGTACTAAGCTAAACCACAATAAAAACTTCATTTTCCACTTCTGAACACATCCCCTCTAGATCTATTATCTACTCCAAGTTCCTGTACTCATTCCATATGCAACAATCATAATTCACATCCATTAACATCATTACATTCATTGGCTACTAGCTCCAGAAAAAGGTGAAGGCAGATTTCAATTCCAGCAGAAATATAATAGGATTCTACCACCAAGAAGTTCTTAATAGCAGAAAAAATCCAAGCAGCTAATCATAGAACTTAGGGCCTAAGAATTACTAATTTGCAGAAAACGAATTAACAACAAAAACAAATAAGCCACGAATCATATTGGGGGCATTCAATAACAACAAACACGAGAAGCATAGAACACATGGACAACTTTTGTTTTCAAAATAATACACCACACTCAACAAATTGTTCAGATGCAGACATGAAGAGGGTCCTGATCTCACCTGATGCCATTTGAACATTGTCATCTGCTATAGGATCACTAGCACCTGCTCCCATATCAAAGAGTTCAACTCTCTTATTACCAAGGCTGCTCACCAAATAGAAAAAAATACAGCTTGAATGTGGGAAAACACAGAAGACAGAGACATCATAGATAATCACAAGAATATAAAATCAGTCACAAAGATAATGCATTACCACTTTCAGCATCTTAAGTAACTCAACGCTTCAAATCTAAACACGTTTTGAGGCCATGTCTAATAACAAATAATATTATGATCCAAATGCTTGGTTTCATGATTTTGCTTTTTAATGAATACTGCATTGGTGGTTGGCTAGGAAGGGAGACACTCATTTAACTACTGGTCTTGACAACAACAAATTTGAACACAAGATCTCACAAGAAAATCCATGATCTTAAACAAACGAGCTTACGTTTTTCTCAAGGCCACATGAATTCAGCTCATGAGATTTTCTATTCTAATTTACAGTTATTGAGGAAGAAAACCATGGAAGAATACTTCAAGCCAACTGAAGTAGAACATAGTGCAGACAAAGAAAATGTTTTCTGGATTTAGTGTATCAGGTTAATTTTATCTATAAACTAATAAATTCAACTCAATGATCAGCATCAACTGTTGTAAACTTTGTTTTGCTTTGTTACAGTAATGTATATCAGTAATAAACTGTTTCTTTTTTTTTTTTTAGCAGCCTCAGAAAGTTCAAAATTTTAATAATTACAAATTGATTTGAATAAAGTTGTGAACTGATGAGAATCTCTATCACAAAATAGTGGCCCCACAGTTTTTGCAATCTTTGATTGATCTGTGTGGTCAAGAAATTTGACAATAGGGACAATAGCTTCTCAAAAATAATTTAATGGATGTAACTTTCATTTGAGAAGAGCAAGGGATCAAAATAAAAGGTCTAAGGGCATTCTTTCACTTCAAGGAAAATGATTAAGCACCAAGATTTGACATGGTAATAATACTAATTGACAGAACCAAATTTTTTTTTTATCAAAATCAAAGGTCCAAGGGCATTTCTGGCTTTAAATTAGATGTTTAACATGCACACCACACAATTTTGATTTTTTTATTTTAATTCAATTCACACCACTGTATTCTTATATTGCCTTCTTCATCAATCTTCAAACCCCAACTCTAACTCATTTCCACCACCTCCATTAGTGCCGCCCCAACCCAACCCCTTCCTGTCACCTTCTCCTCTGCCACCCTTTCTTTCAATCTGAAGAGGCAACCTAATGATAATTGGTTTCTATCAAATTGAAGACTCCCTATCTCTATCGTGAAAAATGTTACTACTGTTCATACTGGCCTTGGTGCTAGTGGGTTACTTGTTTCTTCTGTGGGTGGAACATGATGAGCTATAAAATGTGGGAACCCTATATGATTTCTAACTTTGTTTATTTGCAGGACTGTATAGCTGGTACTGATGTAGGGATGGAGGGTTGAGGGATAGTGAGCTCATACCTAGGTTTGGTACTAATGTACTGATGTAGGGATGGAGGGCAAATGGCACTTTCATACCAAATCAACTATGGAACTATACCATTTGAGGATATTTATTCCCTCTAACATCTTTCATACCAAATAAAGCAGAGTCTTGAGCAGAAGGATGAAACAAAAGTATAGTAACAGTAGTTTGAAACCGATTATACCAAGCACGAGGAGACTGCTTTAGACCATACAGAGCAGGCCAAAGGCGACAAACCTGTCCAGAGGAATGGGGAAGGCCAGGGGGAGGACGCATGTAAACCTCCTCGGTGAGATAGCCATTAAGAAAAGCATTCTTAACATCCATCTGATAAAGAGGCCAAGAACGAACAGCAGTGACAGAGATCAAAGTACGGACAGTAGTCATCTTGGCAACAAGAGCAAAGGTCTCCTCATAGTCAATACCATACTCTTGTGAGAAACCTTTGGCAACCAGACGAACTTTGTAGCGCTCAAGAGAACCATCAGAATGAGTCTTGACTTTGTAGACCCATTTGCAACCAACCAAATTCTTACCATCAGGCAAAGGAACCAACTCCCAAGTACTAGTTTTCTGTAAAGCAGACATGTAACGCCCTCAAAATAATACATACAACCCATCACTTAGACATGCATTGATATAAAATAAACCAACCATTTCTATTCATCAGAGTAGTTCTTACAACAGTGTTACATGTTAACAACAAAAAGAAATGCCTTACGGGCTTACAGCTTTCCAAGTCAACACTTGGTTACACAGAATAGAGTACTAACTCAAATACACATAAAGCCCTTGGCTTGAAACCACATGTAACACATCAAAACAACACATCAAAAGGTCCATTCGCCTCTAGCCTCCCAAGCTATATCCTTGGAGATGGCATGCTACCTGTACCTGAAAATGATATTCCCGTATAGGGTGAGCTAACAGCCCAGTAGAGATACACTAAACCAGCTATGAACAATGACTAAAAGATTAACAATTTGATAGATGGTTAACACTTTTACATTCTTTCGTAACACATTACAGTTTCATTTTCCATTTCTTTTCAATTCTCAATTCAGAACCATAGTCCAAATCCTGACCAAATAACCGATATGAGACAGTAATTCATATTAAACATTTCCTCATTTCACAATAAATAAGCATACTAGCTATATCAGTACATCAACAGATAAGCATATGAGCTATATCAACACTTCAACTGATAAGTATAAGAACTATATCACACTTCCGAAGATGAGCATATGAGCTATATCAACACTTCAAATAGACAAGCATATGAGCTGTATCTACGGAGTCCATCCCCTCTCTTCTCCCACACAACACCCGGTTTAGAGGTCCATCACCTCTCTTCCCTTAAACCGTGGAGTACATCACCTCTCTCCCCCAACACAACACAATGCATATAAACAATTATTGTACACATCATCAGTCAATACATAGAGTTAATGTATTCTTTCTAACGTCATACTCAATGACACATTCTAGTGATTAGTTTTAGTCTGCCTAATCATCATGCACAGTCTACAACAATCAAGACTATCCTCCACCGATAGCCCAAAGCAGTTATTTCTAAACAAAAAATAAATGCACAAAATGAATATAAAATCAACATTTCAACTAGGTGAGCGATAAATAATTCAACTACACCCTTTAATCCCATACATTCCCATTTCTAACATTTCTCTATGCTAAACATGCATATAGGCTTATTATAAATAAAACCCCAACTTTTGTAAAATTGCACAAAAGTCCCTAAACTTTCTCAAAATTTCCCAACAACCCCAACATATCAAAATGCTAAAATTTAAAGACAAAGCTCATAAAAAGGAGTAGGTTATCCCTACCTCGAATCCGGCGCTCAAACGGAGAAGATGAAAAGAGTCGGAACTCGATCTCCACCACACACCACAAAGCCTTCGAGAATTAACACAACTTTGGCGGAGGAACTATGGCCGAAATCCCAATGGAATTATGGCCAAAAATCCAGCTCGGCACAACTAAAATTTATAACTCAAGCTCGGTTCGTAATGGCTAATTAAACCAAGAAAGAACCATAGAAGTTGGTAAGCTAACCCTATGTACTTGCACCTATATATAGGAGTTTGTCCACCTCAAAATGTGTCTCCCAACCGATGTGGGACTTCCAACAAACATATAGAAATTTCTCCACCTAACAATGTATCTTATAACCGATGTGGGACTTCCAACGAACACACCAACGGTTCCCAAAATAGAATGAAAGGTCCAAATACATTTACCAAAAGCCCACAAGTGCTACAAGACAACTCATCCTCCATAGCTTGAATTCAATGGGGATCCTGACAGGCCTCCTTGTAAGACTGAGGTTCTGAAAAAGAATGAATATCAGACAAAAAAGTACGATAGGAAGCAGAAAAACATGTATTAAACCAACCCAAACTGTTTGGACGATGATGCGCACGAGTAGGATAGCGGTGTGCAGCAGGATCAGAGGCGTTAGAAGCAAGAGGATCAGCAGTAGGAGCAGAGACAACAGGTGGAGAGAGAGCCTGGCGATGCGAATAACCCAACAACGGAGGACGAGAAGGAGGAGAAAGAGCAGGCTGGGGAGACGGAGGAGAAAAAGGAGTAAGGTCATGGAGAACAGTAGAGATGTACTCATCAGAAGAGACCTCAAAAGGAAATGGATCAATATGTACCAAATCTTTTTTGGAAACTAGAACAGTGATAGGAGAAAGCTGAAAGTAAGGCAGACGTTCGAGAAAAGAAACATGACGGGAGACGTAAAGACGACGGGAAATAGGGTCATAACACCGATAGCCTTTTTGAGTAAGACTACAACCTAAAAGACACATAGGACAAACTGGGCACTAAGTTTGGTCCAATCTTTACGGGAAAGGAGGACAAAACAAGCAGACCTAAACACACGAAGGAGGGAGTAATTGGAGAGTTGAGAGAACAGAGCCTCATAAGGAGACCGACCAGAAAGAAGGGGAGTAGGCATGCAGTTAAGAAGAAAAGCAGCAGTAAGAACTGTCTCGCCCCAAAACGAAGCTGGAACTGAGGCAGAGAGAAGAAGAGACCTAGCTGTCTCAAGGAGATGGCGGTGTTTACGCACGGCTCGATGATTTTGGACAGGTTTATCAGTACAAGAAGTTTGGTGAATGGTTCCCAAATTAGCCAAATACTCCCAGAACTCAGTTTTAAACTATTCCCCACCCAAGTCAGATTGTAACAATTTAATGGTAGCCCCAAACTATGTAGTGATCATAGATTGAAATGTACAATATATTTGGTAGAAGTCAGATTTATGAGTCATAAGATAAATCCAAGTATGACGGGTGCAATCATCAACAAAAGACACATAGTATGCGCAACCCCCATTAGTGAGAATAGGAGAGGGTCCCTAGACATCAGTATGCACAAGAGAAAATGGAGAAACAGAAACTGAAGTACTTTTATTAAAAGGTAAAACTGACATTTTGGCAAGTTTACACCCCCGACATTCAACAATTTGACTAGGAGAAAGTTTACCTAATAATCCTGACTGAGCTAAAGACCGTAAGCGGTCAATAGAAAAATGACCTAGGCGAGAATGCCATAGGTAAAACTGACTCGACTGAGAATCTAACTGAAATGAGGAAAAAGCAACTGGAGAGGTGGATAGGGAGAGATGCAAGCTTTCTACCACATAGATCTCCAACTCTACGGCAGGTCTCAATCTGCTTCTTGGACACTCAATCCTGCACACAACAGACAGAAGAGGAAAAGATAATATCAAAACCAAAAGTATCAAGTTGACTGATAGATAACAAACTGATAGATAGCTGAGGAACATAAAGAATAGAAGGAATAGTAACAACAGACATGGCAGAGGGTAAGATAGACCCAATAGATAGAACAGGCATACTAGACCCATTAGCAGTATTAACAGTAATAGGGGAGGGAGGGGGATACAGTTTTGAAGTAAGGAAATGTGAGGAGTCATATGATGAGAGGCATCAGAGTCAAAAAGCCAGACAGAAGAGGAGATACCTAGAGAGGACCCAAACAAGCTTGAATGAAAAGGCGAGAGTAGAGGCAGATGAGGATAGTTGGGAGGTGGACAGAAGATGCTAAAGTTGAGCCATCTAGGCACGCAAGGAAGCCAAGTTAAGAACTCAAATTCTTTAAAATTGGGAAACAACCCCCCAATTTACTACTGATTACTCAAATCATGATCAAAATATGAATTACTGCCTAAATTGAACCCCCAAATCTTTGTAATTGGAACATTGCCCCAAATAAATCGGATTGCCACAGAATCAAATCACTGTCATATCACTCTCCAGATTTTGGGAATGAAATCACCGTCTTTCTCATTGTTGATCTCTGGAATCAAATCAAATCAGTTTCAAAATATCACACAAGCACATAATTTGCATTCATGCCTATCGTCGGAGGGTAGGGTTGCCCTGTCCTAATTTAGAAATGAAATCTAGGATTCACTAAATCATTCAAAGAGGCAATAATACAATCCTAGAAAGGAGGGTATCCTGCCCTAGTTTGGAATGTGCTAATGCTATCTACATGCAAAAGGTAAGTTTGGTCACAAAAAGGTACATCAGTTACTACTATCAATATACCACTCCTTCCACAAGGGAATGATCAAACAGTACTAGAAGCATAATCTGATGCTTGCCGGGTTGAAATAACATAACCCACGAACAGTGTCCGGGATATTATGCAGCAAACCTGAGAATAGGTGAATGCCCCAGTCAATTTTGTTCAACACTTACCATCGGATCTCGAAGTCATCATCATCACCCATTGATAGTTGCCCAAGGCAATTTTGAGGAATTTTAACGATTCCTACCAGAGTGATCAATCTAAACAATTGTCTTTCCATTATTTATTGTTTCCCGAAATGTGCCCTAATTTATTTTCAAAAATGCGCGATCAAATCTCAACTTCAAATTTTTTTTTTCAAATAAAGTATCTTTTTTTATCTAAATTTTCAAAGTTTTCCTTTCCTCTTTTTTTTCAAATGTTTTGATGAGTTCGGAATTTATTCCAAGGAATCAATCAAACGATCATCCCCTAGCCAAATATCTTATAGGGGAACCAAAATTTTATTCAAAATAAGAGACTTGGTCATCACTTCTTTGTCTAACATTTCTCCAAAAAATTAAAGTTGCCTCAAAGTCAGTGGCCCAAGGATTTTTACTCGACGAAAAGAACTACCCATAATTTCTGAACTCTACTCGAATTTTATTTTCAAAAATTTCCATGGAATTTAAGATCTTATTCGAAGAAATCAATCAAACGGTTACTTTATAATCAAATGTCTTCTAAGGAAATTCAAAATTTCATTTCAAAATGAAAGACTCGATCATTACCTCCTCATCTAACACTTTTCCATAAAATCAAATTCCCTCTAAAGTAAAAAAACCTAAAGATTTTTGTCTGATCAAAAACTTTTCGTAATTTCTAAAATTCTACTCGGGTTTCCTTTCAAAATTCTTTCCTCCCAAGGAACTTTGGATTTTATTCTAAGTATCTAATCAAACAATTGTCTCCTTAGTCAATTATCTTTTGAGGGATTTTGAGTTTTATTCAAAATGGAAGATTTGGTCACCATTTCCTTGTCTAACATTTCTCCATAAAATTAAGGTTCCCTCAAAGTCAGTGGCTGGATTTTTACTCGACGAAAAGAACTTCCGATAATTTCCGAACTCTACCGGAATTTTATTTTCAAAAAATTTCCAAGGAATTTACGATCTTATTCGAAAAAATCAATCAAACAGTTACCTTATAGTCAAATGTCTTCTAAGAAAATTCAAAATTTCATTTCAAAGTGAAAGACTCGGTCATTACCTCTTCATCTAACACTTTTCCATAAAATCAAATGCCCTCTCAAGTCAAAAAACCTAAAGATTTTTATCTAATCAAAAACATTTCGTAATTTCTAAAATTCTACTCGGGTTTCTTTCAAAATTCTTTCCTCCCAAGGAGCTTTGGATTTTATTCCAAGTATCTAATCAAACAATGGTCTCCTTAGTCAATTATTTTTGGGAGATTTTGAGTTTTATTCAAAATGGAAGATTTGGTCACCACTTCCTTGTCTAACATTTCTCCATAAAATTAAGGTTCCCTCAAAGTCAATGGCCTAAGGATTTTTACTCGACGAAGAGAACTTTCCATAATTTCCGAACTCTACTCAAATTTTATTTTCAAAAAATTTCCAAGGAATTTAAGATCTTATTTGAAGAAATCAATCAAACAGTTACCTCATAGTCAAATGTGTTCTAAGGAAATTCAAAATTTCATTTCAAAGTGAAAGACTTGGTCATTACCTCCTCATCAAACACTTTTCCATAAAATCAAATTCCCTCTAAAGTAAAAAAACCTAAAGATTTCTGTCTGATCAAAAACTTTTCATAATTTCTAAAATTCTGCTCGAGTTTTCTTTCAAAATTCTTTCCTCCAAGGAGCTTCGGATTTTACTCCAAGCATCTAATCAAACAATTGTCTCCATAGTCAATTATCTTTTGGGGGATTTGGAGTTTTTTTTTTTTTAAAATGGCAGATGTGGTCACCACTTCCTTATCTACCATTTTTCATAAAAGTTGAAATTCCCCCTAAAGTCAATGACTTAAAGATTCTTATTCAATCAAACACCTTCCATAACCTCCAAGGCTCTACTTAAGTTGGAAAGTTTCTTTTTCTTAGAAGTTATTCTTTAATCACATGTTTTATTGGGGATTTAAATTTAAAAAGGCAAAAAGTTTTTTTTTTTTTTTTTGGATCACTAAGGTAAGAACTCAAATTCTTTAAAATTGGGAAACAACCCCCCTAATTTACTACTGATTACTCAAATCAAAATATGAATCACTGCCTAAATTGAACCCCCAAATCTTTGTAATTGGAACATTGCCCCAAATAACTCGGATTGCCACAGAATCAAATCACTGCCATATCAGACTCCTTGATTTTGGGAATGAAATCATCGTCTTTCTCATTGTTGATCTCTGGAATCAAATCAAATCAGTTTCAAAATATCACACAAGCACATAATTTGCATTCATGCCTATCGTCGGAGGGTAGGGTTGCCATGTCCTAATTTAGAAATGAGATCTAGGATTCACTAAATCATTCAAAGAGGCAATAATACAATTCTAGAAAGGAGGGTATCCTGCCCTAGTTTGGAAGGTGTTAACGTTCTCTACATGCAAAAGGTAAGTTTGGTCACAAAAAGGTACATCAGTTACTACTATCAATATACCACTCCTTCCACAAGAGAATGATCAAACAGTACTAGAAGCATAATCTGATGCTTGCCGTGTTGAAATAACATAACCCACGAATAGTGTCCGGGATATTATGCAGCAAACCTGAGAATAGGTGAATGCCCCAGTCAATTTTGTTCAACACTTACCATCAGATCTCGAAGTCATCATCATCACCCATTAGGTGATAGTAGCCTAACCAAGGCAATTTTGAGGAATTTTAATGATTCCTACCAGAGTGGTCAATCTAAAGAATTGTCTTTCCATTATTTATTGTTTCCCAAAATATGCCCCAATTTATTTTCGAAAGTGCGCGATCAAATCTCAACTTCAATTTTTTTTTTCAAAATAAAGTGCCTTTTTTTATTTAAATTTTCAAAGTTTTTCTTTCCTCTTTTTTTTCAAATGTTTTGATGAGTTCGGAATTTATTCCAAGGAATCAATCAAACAATCATCCTCTAGCCAAATATCATATAGAGGAACCAAATTTTATTCAAAATGAGAGACTTGGTCATCACTTCCTTGTCTAACATTTCTCCATAAAATTAAGGTTCCCTCAAAGTCAGTGGCCCAAGGATTTTTACTCGACGAAAACAACTTCCCATAATTTCCAAACTCTACTCGAATTTTATTTTCAAAAAATTTCCAACGAATTTAAGATCTTATTCGAAGAAATCAATCAAACAGTTACCTCATAGTCAAATGTGTTCTAAGGAAATTCAAAATTTCATTGCAAAATGAAAGACTCGGTCATTACCTCCTCATCAAACACTTTTCCATAAAATCAAATTCCCTCTAAAGTAAAAAAACCTTAAAGATTTCTGTCTGATAAAAAACTTTTCATAATTTATAAAATTCTACTCTGGTTTTCTTTCAAAATTCTTTCCTCCCGAGGAGCTTCGGATTTTATTGCAATTATCTAATCAAACAATTGTCTCCTTAGTCAATTATCTTTTGGGGGATTTGGAGTTTTATTCAAAATGGAAGATTTGGTCACCACTTCCTTATCTACCATTTTTCATAAAAGTTGAAATTCCCCCTAAAGTAAATGACTTAAAGATTCTTATTCAATCAAACACCTTCCATAACATCCAAGATTCTACTTAAGTTGGAAAGTTTCTTTTTCTTAGAAGTAATTCTTTCATCACAGGTTTTATTGGGGATTTAAATTTAAAAAGGCAAAAATTCGTTTTTTATTTTTATTTTTATCACTGAGGTAAGAACTGAAATTCTTAAAAATTGGGAAACCCCCTTCCCCCCCTAATTTACTACTGATTACTGAAATCATGATCAAAATATGAATCACTGCCTAAATTGAACCCCCAAATCTTTGTAATTGGAACATTGCCCCAAATAACTTGGATTGCCATAGAATCAAACTAGGAATGGGAAAGGGGCGGGACGGGGCCGGGATCCCACTCTCCGTCCCCGACCCCGATCCTTGACGGGGAACCTATCACGGTCCGTCTCTGCCCCCAACGGGGATCGGGTTTCCCCGACCCCGAAAGTCCCCCGATCCAAATCTGTTTCAACATTCAACACCATCAACAACTTTCAACATCATCAGTAACATCCTAAAAAAATCATACACATACATACATACATACATACATACATACATACATACATACATATATACATTCACACACAGCACACATACATTATACATACACACAGAGACCCACACATACATGTATACACAGAGAGAGGACAACGGAGGAGATCGGCGGAGATCGGCTGATCGGCGGCGACGACGGAGGAGATCAACACAGATCTGAGATCTCTGCGTGACTGTGACGACGGTGACTCAACGGACAGGAAGAGAGGGCAGCGATGGAGGTGGAGTGAACGGCAGAGTCGACGGAGGTGAAGCAGGGGTGCGAGGTGGACAGCGACTTTAGCGTCGCGGGCAGTGACGGCTGCGCTGAGGAGGCAGAGAGGAGAGGTACGAGAGTGAGCGAGTGTAGAGGGAAGAGAGAGTGAGAGAGAGAGAGAGAGAGAGAGAGAGAGAGAGAGAGAGAGACAGAACATAATAGTTACAGGGAGGGTTATATATTAAGGGATATATATAGTAAGTTTAATTTGGGGGGCTAATGGAGACGGGGTCGGGGTCGGGGCCGGCGGTGAAAAACATATCACCTTCCCCGGCACGAAAATCAACGGGGATTTATTTTTGAGTACCATCCCTGGCCCGTAGCGGATATTTTTCGAGGAAAAACCGCTCTAATCGGGGTCGGGGGGTCGGGTCCCTGTCGGGTCGGTTTGAAATTGCCATCCCTAAATTAAACCACTGCCATATTAGACTCCCTAGATTTGGGGAATGAAATCACCGTCTTTCTCATTGTTGATGTCTGGAATCAAATCAAATTAGTTTCAAAATATC
The DNA here is from genome assembly GCA_036172215.1 of Camellia granthamiana. Taxonomy (NCBI): domain Eukaryota; kingdom Viridiplantae; phylum Streptophyta; class Magnoliopsida; order Ericales; family Theaceae; genus Camellia; species Camellia granthamiana. The sequence goes on from CM069905.1 coordinate 14,720,419, forward strand.
ACATAAGCACATAATTTGCATTCATGCCTATCGTCGGAGGGTAGGGTTGCCTTGTCCTAATTTAGAAATGAGATCTACGATTAACTAAATCATTCAAAGAGGCAAATAAAACAATCCTAGAAAGGAGGGTATCCTTATGCAGCAAACCTGAGGATAGGTGAATGGACGAAGTCAATTTTGTATAACACTTGCCATCGGATCTCGAAGTCATCATCATCACCCATTGGGTGACAGTTGCCCAACCAAGGCAATTTTGAGGAATTTTAATAATTCCTACTAGAGTGATCATTCTAAACAATTGTCTTTCCACTATTTATTGTTTCCTGAAATGTGCCCCAATTTATTTTCAAAAGTGCGTGATCAAATCTCCACTTCAATTTTTTTTTTCAAAATCCTTTTTAAAAATAAGTGCCTTTTTTAATTTAAATTTTCAAAGTTTTCCTTTCCTCTTTTTTTTTTCAAAAGTTGTGAGGACTTCGGATTTTATTCCAAGGAATCAATCAAACAATCACCCTATAGCCAAATATCTTATAGAGGAACCAAAATTTTATTCAAACTGAGAGACTTGGTCATTACTTCCTTGTCTAACATTTCTCCATAAAATTAAGGTTCCCTCAAAGTCAGTGGCACAAGGATTTTACTCGACGAAAAGAACTTTCCATAATTTTCGAACTCTAATCAAATTTTATTTTCAAAAAATTTCCAAGGAATTTAAGATCCTATTCGAAGAAATCAATCAAACAGTTACCTTATAGTCAAATGTCTTCTAAGGAAATTCAAAATTTCATTTCAAAGTGAAAGACTCGGTCATTACCTCCTCATCAAACACTTTTCCATAAAATCAAAGTCCCTCTAAAGTCAAAAAACCTAAAGATTTCTGTTGGATCAAAAACTTTTCATAATTTCTAAAATTCTACTTGGGTTTTCTTTTAAAATTCTTTCCTCCCAAGGAGCTTCGGATTTTATTCGAAGTATCTAATCAAACAATTGTCTCCTTAGTCAATTATCTTTTGGGGGATTTGGAGTTTTATTCAAAATGGAAGATTTGGTCACCACTTCCTAATCTACCATTTTTCATAAAAGTTGAAATTCCCCCTAAAGTCAATGACTTAAAGATTCTTATTCAATCAAACACCTTCCATAACCCCCAAGGCTAGACTTAAAGTGCAAAGTTTCTTTTTTCTAGAAGTTATTCTTTAATCACATGTTTTATTGGAGATTTAAATTTTAAAAGGCAAAAATTCTTCTCTTTTGATGACTAAGGTAAGAATCCAAATTCAAACTCAAATTCTTCAAAATTGGGAAACAACCCCCCTAATCTACTACTGATTACTTAAATCATTATCGAATACGAATCACTGCCTAAATTGAACACCTAAATCTCTGTAATTGGATCATTGCCGCAAATAACTCGGATTGCAGCAGAATCAAATCACTGCCATATCAGACTCCCAAGATTTTCGGAAAGAAATCACCGTCTTTCTCATTGTTGATCTCTGGAATCAAATCAAATCTGTGTCAAAATATCACACAAGCACATAATTTGCATTCGTCCCTATCGGGGGGTAGGGTTGCCCTGTCCTAATTTAGAAATGAGATATATGACTGACTAAATCATTCAAAGAGGCAAATAATACAATCCTAGAAAGGAGGGTATCCTGCCCTACTTTGGGAGGTGCTAATGCTCTCTACCTGCAAAAGGTAAGTTTGGTCACAAAAAGCTACATCAGTTATTACTGTCAATATACCACTCCTTCCTCAAGAGAATGATCAAACAGTACTAGCAGCATAATCTGATGCTTGCCTCGTTCACATAACATAACCCACGAATAGTGTCCGGGATATTATGCCGCAAACTTGAGGATAGGCGAATGGACGCAGTCAATTTTGTCTAACACTTACCATCGGATCTCGAAATCATCATCATCACCCATTGGGTGATAGTTGCCCAACCAAGGCAATTTTGAGGAATTTTAATGATTCCTACCAGAGTGATCAATCTAAACAATTGTCTTTCCATTATTTATTGTTTCCCGAAATGTGCCCCAATTTATTTTCAAAAGTGCGTGATCAAATCTAAACTTCAAATTTTTTTTTTTTTCAAAACGCTTTTTCAAAATAAAGTGCCTTTGTTTATTTAAATTCTCAAAGTTTTCCTTTCCCCCTTTTTTTTTTCAAATGTTTTGAGGAGTACGGATTTAATTCCAAGGGATCAATCAAACAATCATCTTCTAGCCAAATATCTTATAGAGGAACCAAAATTTTATTCATAATGATAGACTTGGAAATCACTTCCTTGTCTAACATTTCTCCATAAAATTAAGGTTCCCCTAAAGTCAGTGGCCCAAGGATTTTCACTCGACGAAAAGAACTTTCCATAATTTCCGAACTCTAATCAAATTTTATTTTCAAAAAATTTCCAAGGAATTTAAGATCCTATTCGAAGAAATCAATCAAACAGTTACCTTATAGTCAAATGTCTTCTAAGGAAATTCAAAATTTCATTTGAAAGTGAAAGACTCGGTCATTACCTCCTCATCAAACACTTTTCCATAAAATCAAATTCCCTCTAAAGTCAAAAAACCTAAAGATTTCTGTCTGATCAAAAACTTTTCATAATTTCTAAAATTATACTGGGGTTTTCTTTCAAAATTCTTTCCTCCCTAGGAGCTTTGGATTTTACTCCAAGTATCTAATCAAACAATTGTCTCCTTAGTCAATTATCTTTTGGGGGATTTGGAGTTTTTTTCAAAAATGGAAGATGCGGTCACCACTTCCTTATCTACCATTTTTCATAAAAGTTGAAATTCCCCTTAAAGTCAATGACTTAAATATTCTTATTCAATCAAACACCTTCCATAACCTCCAAGGCTCTACTTAAGTGGGAAAGTTACTTTTTCCTAGAAGTTATTCTTTCAAAACATGTTTTATTGGGGATTTAAATTTTAAAAAGGCAAAAATTCTTCTCTTTTGATCACTAAGGTAAGAACCCAAATTCAAACTCAAATTCTTTAAAATTGGCAAACAACCCCCCTAATCTGCTACTGATTACTCAAATCATTATCAAAATACGAATCACTGCCTAAATTGAACACCCAAATCTCTGTAATTGGATCATTGCCCCAAATAACTCGGATTGCAACAGAATCAAATCACTGCCATATCAGACTCCCCAAATTTTCAGAAAGAAATCACCGTCTTTCTCATTGTTGATCTCTGGAAACAAATCAAATCAGTTTCAAAATATCACACAAGCACATAATTTGCATTCGTGCCTATCGTTAGGGTTGCCCTGTCCTAATTTAGAAATGAGATCTACGATTCACTAAATCATTCAAAGAGGCAACAATAAAATCCTAGAAAGGAGGGTATCCTGCCCTAGTTTGGAAGGTGCTAATGCTCTCTGCACGCAAAAGGCAAGTTTGGTCGCAAAAACCTACATCAGTTATTACTGTCAATGTACCACTCCTTCCGCAAGGGAATGATCAAACAGTACTAGCAGCATAATCTGATGCTTGCCTCGTTCACATAACATAACCCGCGAATGGTGTACGGGATATTATGCAGCAAACCAGAGGATAGGTGAAAGGACCCAGTAAATTTTGTTCAACACTTGCCATCGGATCTCGAAGTCATCATCATCACCCATTGGGTGATAGTTGCCCAACAAAGACAATTTTGAGGAATTTTAATGATTCCTACCAGCGTGATCAATCTAAACAATTGTCTTTCCATTATTTATTGTTTCCCGAAATGTGACCCAACTTATTTTCAAAAGTGTGTGATCAAATCTCAACTCCAATTTTTTTTTTTTTTCAAAATAAAGTGCATTTTTTTTATTTAAATTCTCAAAGTTTTCGCTACCTCTTTTTTTTCAAATGTTCTGAGGAGTTCGGATTTTATTCCAAGGAATCAATCAAACAATCATCCTTTAGCCAAATCCCTAATAGAGGAACCAAAATTTTATTCAGAATGAGAGACTTGGTCATCACTTCCTTGTCTAACATTTCTCCACAAAATTAAGGTTCCCTCAAAGTCACTGGCCCAAAGAATTTCACTCGACGGACAGAACTTTCCATAATTTCCGAACTCTACTCAAATTTTATTTCCAAAAAATTTCCAAGGAATTTAACGTCTTATTCGAAGAAATCAATCAAACATTTACCTCATAGTCAAATGTCTTCTAAGGAAATTCAAAATTTCATTTAAAAGCGAAAGACTCGGTCATTACCTCCTCATCAAACACTTTTCCATAAAATCAAATTCCCTCTAAAGTCAAAAGACCTAAAGATTTCTGTCTGATCAAAAACTTTTCATAATTTCTAAAGTTCTACTCGGGTTTTCTTTCAAAATTCTTTCCTCCCTAGGAGCTTCGGATTTTACTCCAAATATCTAATCAAACAATTGTCTCCTTAGTCAATTATCTTTTGGGGGATTTGCAGTTTTATTCAAAATGGAAGATTTGGTCACCACTTCCTTATCTACCATTTTTCATAAAAGTTCAAATTCCCCCTAAAGTCAATGACTTAAAAGATTCTTATTCAATCAAACACCTTCCATAACCTCCAAGGCTCTACTTAAGTTGGAAAGTTTCTTTTTCCTGGAAGTTATTCTTTCAAAACATGTTTTATTGGGGATTTAAATTTTAAAAAGGCAAAAATTCTTCTCTTTTGATCACTAAGGTAAGAACCGAAATCCAAACTCAAATTCTTTAAAATTGGGAAACAACCCCCCTAATCTACTACTGATTACTCTGATCATTATCAGAATACGAATCACTGCCTAAATCGAACACCCAAATCTCTGTAATTTGATCATTGCCCCAAATAACTCGGATTGCAGCAGAATCAAATCACTGCCATATCAGACTCCCCAGATTTTCGGAAATAAATCACCGTCTTTCTCATTGTTGATGTCAGGAATCAAATCAAATCAGTTTCAAAAATATCACACAAGCACATAATTTGCATTCGTGCCTATCGGGGGTTAGGGTTGCCCTGTCCTAATATAGAAATGAGATCTACGATTCACTAAATCGTTCAAAGAGGCAACAATAAAATCCTAGAAAGGAGGGTATCTTGCCCTAGTTTGGAAGGAGCTAATGCTCTCTGCACGCAAAAGGCAAGTTTGGTCGCAAAAACCTAAATCAGTTATTACTGACAATATACCACTCCTTCCGTAAGGGAATGATCAAACAGTACTAGCAGCATAATCTGATGCTCGCCTCGTTCACATAACATAACCCGCGAATGGTGTACGAGATATTATGCAGGAAACCTGAGGATAGGTGAATGGACCCAGTCAATTTTGTTCAACACTTGCCATCGGATCTCGAAGTCATCATCATCACCCATTGGGTGATAGTTGCCCAACCAAGGCAATTTTGAGGAATTTTAATGATTCCTACCAGCGTGATCAATCTAAACAATTGTCTTTCCATTATTTATTGTTTCCCGAAATGTGACCCAACTAATTTTCAAAAGTGTGTGATCAAATCTCAACTCCAATTTTTTTTATTTTTTTTTTCAAAATAAAGTGCATTGTTTTTATTTAAATTCTCAAAGTTTTCCCTCCCTCTTTTTTTTCAAATGTTCTGAGGAGTTCGGATTTTATTCCAAGGAATCAATCAAACAATCATCCTCTAGCCAAATCTCTTATAGAGGGACCAAAATTTTATTCAGAATGAGAGACTTGGTCATCACTTCCTTGTCTAACATTTCTGCACAAAATTAAGGTTCCCTCAAAGTCACTGGCCCAAAGATTTTCACTCGACGGGCAGAACTTTCCATAATTTCCGAACTCTACTCAAATTTTATTTCCAAAAAATTTCCAAGGAATTTAACGTCTTATTCGAAGAAATCAATCAAACAGTTACCTCATAGTCAAATGTTTTCTAAGGAAATTCAAAATTTCATTTCAAAGCGAAAGACTCGGTCATTACCTCCTCATCAAACACTTTTCCATTAAATCAAATTCCCTCTAAAGTCAAAAGACCTAAAGATTTCTGTCTGATAAAAAACTTTTCATAATTTCTAAAGTTCTACTCGGGTTTTCTTTCAAAATTCTTTCCTTCCCAGGAGCTTCGGATTTTACTCCAAGTATCTAATCAAACAATTGTCTCCTTAGTCAATTATCTTTTGGTGGATTTGCAGTTTTATTCAAAATGGAAGATTCGGTCACCACTTCCTTATCTACCATTTTTCAAAAAAGTTCAAATTCCCCCTAAAGTCAATGACTTAAAAGATTCTTATTCAATCAAACACCTTCCATAACCTCCAAGGCTCTACTTAAGTTGGAAAGTTTCTTTTTCCTGGAAGTTATTCTTTCAAAACATGTTTTACTGGGGATTTAAATTTTAAAAAGGCAAAAATTCTTCTCTTTTGATCACTAAGGTAAGAACCCAAATTCAAACTGAAATTCTTTAAAATTGGAAAACAACCCCCCTAATCTACTACTGATTACTCAAATCATTATCAGAATACGAATCACTGCCTAAATCGAACACCCAAATCTCTGGAATTTGATCATTGCCACAAACAACTCGGATTGCAGCAGAATCAAATCACTGCCATATCAGACTCCCCAGATTTTCAGAAAGAAATCACCGTCTTTCTCATTGTTGATGTCAGGAACCAAATCAAATCCGTTTCAAAATATCACACAAGCACATAATTTGCATTCGTGCCTATCGGGGGTTAGGGTTGCCCTGTCCTAATTTAGAAATGAGATCTACGATTCACTAAATCATTCAAAGAGGCAACAATAAAATCCTAGAAAGGAGGGTATCCTGCCCTAGTTTGGAAGGTGCTAATGCTCTCTGCACGCAAAAGGCAAGTTTGGTCGCAAAAACCTACATCAGTTATTACTGTCAATGTACCACTCCTTCCGCAAGGGAATGATCAAACAGTACTAGCAGCATAATCTGATGCTTGCCTCGTTCACATAACATAACCCGCGAATGGTGTACGGGATACTATGCAGCAAACCTGAGGATAGGTGAATGGACCCAGTCAATTTTGTTCAACCCTTGCCAACGGATCTCGAAGTCATCATCATCACCCCTTGGGTGATAGTTGCCCAACCAAGGCAATTTTGAGGAATTTTAATGATTCCTACCAGCGTGATCAATCTAAACAATTGTCTTTCCATTATTTATTGTTTCCCGAAATGTGACCCAACTTATTTTCAAAAGTGTGTGATCAAATCTCAACTCCAATTTTTTTTTTTTTTCGAAATAAAGTGCATTTTTTTTATTTAAATTCTCAAAGTTTTCCCTCCCTTTTTTTTTTCAAATGTTCTGAGGAGTTCAGATTTTATTCCAAGGAATCAATCAAACAATCATCCTCTAGCCAAATCTCTTATAGAGGAACCAAAATTTTATTCAGAATGGGAGACTTTGTCATCACTTCCTTGTCTAACATTTCTGCACAAAATGAAGGTTCCCTCAAAGTCACTGGCCCAAAGATTTTCACTCGACGGACAGAACTTTCCATAATTTCCGAACTCTACTCAAATTTTATTTCCAAAAAATTTCCAAGGAATTTAACGTCTTATTCGAAGAAATCAATCAAACATTTACCTCATAGTCAAATGCCTTCTAAGGAAATTCAAAATTTCATTTCAGAGCGAAAGACTCGGTCGTTACCTCCACATCAAACACTTTGCCATAAAATCAAATTTCCTCTAAAGTCAAAAGACCTAAAGATTTCTGTCTGATCAAAAACTTTTCATAATTTCTAAAGTTCTACTCGGGTTTTCTTTCAAAATTCTTTCCTCCCTAGGAGTTTCGGATTTTACTCCAAATATCTAATCAAACAATTGTCTCCTTAGTCAATTATCTTTTGGGGGATTTGCAGTTTTATTCAAAATGGAAGATTTGGTCACCACTTCCTTATCTACCATTTTTCATAAAAGTTCAAATTCCCCCTAAAGTCAATGACTTAAAAGATTCTTATTCAATCAAACACCTTCCATAACCTCCAACGCTGTACTTAAGTTGGAAAGTTCCTTTTTCCTGGAAGTTATTCTTTCAAAACATGTTTTATTGGGGATTTAAATTTTAAAAAGGCAAAAATTCTTCTCTTTTGATCACTAAGGTAAGAACCCAAATCCAAACTCAAATTCTTTAAAATTGGGAAACAACCCCCCTAATCTACTACTGATTACTCAGATCATTATCAGAATACGAACCACTGCCTAAATTGAACACCCAAATCTCTGTAATTTGATCATTGCCTCAAATAACTCGGATTGCAGCAGAATCAAATCACTGCCATATCAGACTCCCCAGATTTTCGGAAAGAAATCACCGTCTTTCTCATTGTTGATGTCAGGAATCAAATCAAATCAGTTTCAAAAATATCACACAAGCACATAATTTGCATTCGTGCCTATCGGGGGTTAGGGTTGCCCTGTCCTAATATAGAAATGAGATCTACGATTCACTAAATCATTCAAAGAGGCAACAATAAAATCCTAGAAAGGAGGGTATCCTGCCCTAATTTGGAAGGTGCTAATGCTCTCTGCACGCAAAAGGCAAGTTTGGTCGCAAAAACGTACATCAGTTATTACTGTCAATATACCACTCCTTCCGCAAGGGAATGATCAAACAGTACTAGCAGCATAATCTGATGCTTGCCTCGTTCACATAACATAACCCGCGAATGGTGTACGGGATATTATGCAGCAAACCTGACGATAGGTGAATGGACCCAGTCAATTTTGTTCAACAGTTGCCATCGGATCTCGAAGTCATCATCATCACCCATTGGGTGATAGTTGCCCAACCAAGGCAATTTTGAGGAATTTTAATGATTCCTACCAGCGTGATCAATCTAAACAATTGTCTTTCCATTATTTATTGTTTCCCGAAATGTGACCCAACTTATTTTCAAAAGTGTGTGATCAAATCTCAACTCCAATTTTTTTTTTTTCAAAATAAAGTGCATTGTTTTTATTTAAATTCTCAAAGTTTTCCCTCCCTCTTTTTTTTCAAATGTTCTGAGGAGTTCGGATTTTATTCCAAGGAATCAATCAAACAATCGTCCTCTAGCCAAATCTCTTATAGAGGAACCAAAATTTTATTCAGAAGGAGAGACTTGGTCATCACTTCCATGTCTAACATTTCTCCCCAAAATTAAGGTTCCCTCAAAGTCACTGGCCCAAAGATTTTCACTCGACGGACAGAACATTCCATAATTTCCGAACTCTACTCAAATTTTATTTCCAAAAAATTTCCTAAGGAATTTAACGTCTTATTCGAAGAAATCAATCAAACAGTTACCTCATAGTCAAATGTCTTCTACGGAAATTCAAAATTTCATTTCAAAGAGAAAGACTCGGTCATTTCCTCCTCATCAAACACTTTTCCATAAAATCAAATTCCCTCTAAAGTCAAAAGACCTAAAGATTACTGTCTGATCAAAAACTTTTCATAATTTCTAAAGTTCTACTCGGGTTTTCTTTCAAAATTCTTTCCTCCCTAGGAGCTTCGGATTTTACTCCAAGTATCTAATCAAACAATTGTCTCCTTAGTCAATTATCTTTTGGGGGATTTGCAGTTTTATTCCAAATGGAAGATTTGTTCACCACTTCCTCATCTACAATTTTTCATAAAAGTTCAAATTCCCCCTGAAGTCAATGACTTAAAGATTCTTATTCAATCAAACACCTTCCATAACCTCCAAGGCTCTACTTAAGTTGGAAAGTTTCTTTTTCCTGGAAGTTATTCTTTCAAAACATGTTTTATTGGGGATTTAAATTTTAAAAAGGCAAAAATTCTTCTCTTTTGATCACTAAGGTAAGAACCCAAATTCAAACTCAAATTCTTTAAAATTGGGAAACAACCCCCCTAATCTACTACTGATTACTCAGATCATTATCAGAATACGAATCACTGCCTAAATCGAACACCCAAATCTCTGTAATTTGATCATTGCCCCAAATAACTCGGATTGCAGCAGAATCAAATCACTGCCATATTAGACTCCCCAGATTTTCGGAAAGAAATCACCGTCTTTCTCATTGTTGATCTCAGGAATCAAATCAAATCAGTTTCAAAATATCACACAAGCACATAATTTGCATTCGTGCCTATCGGGGGTTAGGGTTGCGCTGTCCTAATTTAGAAATGAGATCTACGATTCACTAAATCATTCAAAGAGGCAACAATAAAATCCTAGAAAGGAGGGTATCCTGCCCTAGTTTGGAAGGTGCTAATGCTGTCAGCACGCGAAAGGCAAGTTTGGTCGCAAAAACCTACATCAGTTATTACTGTCAATGTACCACTCCTTCCGCAATGGAATGATCAAACAGTACTAGCAGCATAATCTGATGCTTGCCTCGTTCACATAACATAACCCGCGAATGGTGTACGGGATATTATGCAGCAAACCTGAGGATAGGTGAATGGACCCAGTCAATTTTGCTCAACACTTGCCATCGGATCTCGAAGTCATCATCATCACCCATTGGGTGATAGTTGCCTAACCAAGGCAATTTTGAGGAATTTTAATGATTCCTGCCAGCGTGATCAATCTAAACAATTGTCTTTCCATTATTTATTGTTTCCCGAAATGTGACCCAACTTATTTTCAAAAGTGTGTGATCAAATCTCAACTCCAAATTTTTTTTTTTTTTTCAAAATCAAGTGCATTTTTTTTATTTAAATTCTCAATGTTTTCCCTCCCTCTTTTTTTTCAAATGTTCTGAGGAGTTCGGATTTTATTCCAAGGAATCAATCAAACAATCATCATCTAGCCAAATCTCTTATAGGGGAACCAAAATTTTATTCAGAATGAGAGACTTGGTCATCACTTCCTTGTCTAACATTTCTCCACAAAATTAAGGTTCCCTCAAAGTCACTGGCCCAAAGATTTTCACTCGACGGACAGAACTTTCCATAATTTCCGAACTCTACTCAAATTTTATTTCCAAAAAATTTCCAAGGAATTTAACGTCTTATTCGAAGAAATCAATCAAACAGTTACCTCATAGTCAAATGTCTTCTAAGGAAATTCAAAATTTCATTTCAAAGCGAAAGACTCGGTCATTACCTCCTCATCAAACACTTTTCCATAAAATCAAATTCCCTCTAAAGTCAAAAGACCTAAAGATTTCTGTCTGATCAAAAACTTTTCATAATTTCTAAAGTTCTACTCGGGTTTTCTTTCAAAATTCTTTCCTCCCTAGGAGCTTCGGATTTTACTCCAAGTATCTAATCAAACAATTGTCTCCTTAGTCAATTATCTTTTGGGGGATTTGCAGTTTTTTTCAAAATGAAAGATTTGGTCACCACTTCCTTATCTACCATTTTTCAGAAAAGTTTAAAATCCCCCTAAAGTCAATGACTTAAAGATTCTTATTCAATCAAACACCTTCCATAACCTCCAAGGCTCTACTTAAGTTGGGAAGTTTTTTTTCCTGAAAGTTATTCTTTCAAAACATGTTTTGTTGGGGATTTAAATTTTAAAAAGGCAAAAATTCTTCTCTTTTGATCACTAAGGTAAGAACCCAAATTCAAACTCAAATTCTTTAAAATTGGGAAACAACCCCCCTAATCTACTACTGATTACTCAGATCATTATCAGAATACGAATCACTGCCTAAATCGAACACCCAAATCTCTGTAATTTGATCATTGCTCCAAACAACACGGATTGCAGCAGAATCAAATCACTGCCATATCAGACTCCCCAGATTTTCGGAAAGAAATCACCGTCTTTCTCATTGTTGATCTCAGGAATCAAATCAAATCAGTTTCAAAATATCACACAAGCAAATAATTTGCATTCGTGCCTACCGGCGGTTAGGGTTGCCCTGTCCTAATTTAGAAATGAGCTCTACGATTCACTAAATCATTCAAAGAGGCAACAATAAAATCCTAGAAAGGAGGGTATCCTGCCCTAGTTTGGAAGGTGTTAATGCTCTCTGCACGCGAAAGGCAAGTTTGGTCGCAAAAACCTACATCAGTTATTACTGTCAATGTACCACTCCTTCCGTAAGGGAATGATGAAAAAGTACTAGCAGCATAATCTGATGCTTGCCTCGTTCACATAACATAACCCGCGAATGGTGTACGGGATATTACGCAGCAAACCTGAGGATAGGTGAATGGACCCAGTCAATTGTGCTCAACACTTGCCATCGGATCTCGAAGTCATCATCATCACCCATTGGGTGATAGTTGCCCAACCAAGGCAATTTTGAGGAATTTTAATGATTCCTACCAGCGTGATCAATCTAAACAATTGTTTTTCCATTATTCATTGTTTCCCGAAATGTGACCCAACTTATTTTCAAAAGTGTGTGATCAAATCTCAACTCCAAAATTTTTTTTTTTTCAAAATAAAGTGCATTTTTTTTATTTAAATTCCCAAAGTTTTCCCTCCCTCTTTTTTTTCAAATGTTCTGAGGAGTTCGAATTTTATTCCAAGGAATCAATCAAACAATCATCCTCTAGCCAAATCTCTTATAGAGGAACCAAAATTTTATTCAGAATGAGAGACTTGGTCATCACTTCCTTGTCTAACATTTCTCCACAAAATTAAGGTTCCTTCAGAGTCACTGGCCCAAAGATTTTCACTCGACGGACAGAACTTTCCATAATTTCCGAACTCTACTCAAATTTTATTTCCAAAAAATTTCCAAGGAATTTAACGTCACATTCGAAGAAATCAATCAAACAGTTACCTCATAGTCAAATGTCTTCTAAGGAAATTCAAAATTTCATTTCAAAGCGAAAGACTCGGTCATTACCTCTTCATCAAACACTTTTCCACAAAATCAAATTCCCTCTAAAGTCAAAAGACCTAAAGATTTCTGTCTGATAAAAAACTTTTCATAATTTTTAAAGTTCTACTCGGGATTTCTTTCAAAATTCTTTCCTCCCTAGGAGCTTCGGATTTTACTCCAAGTATCTAATCAAACAATTGTTTCCTTAGTCAATTATCTTTTGGGGGATTTGCTGTTTTATTCAAAATGGAAGATTTAGTCACCACTTCCTTATCTACCATTTTTCATAAAAGTTCGAATTCCCCCTAAAGTCAATGACTTAAAGATTCTTATTCAATCAAACACCTTCCATAACCTCCAAGGCTCTACTTAAGTTGGAAAGTTTCTTTTTCCTGAAAGTTATTCTTTCAAAACATGTTTTATTGGGGATTTAAATTTTAAAAAGGCAAAACTTCTTCTCTTTTGATCACTAAGGTAAGAACCCAAATTCGTACTCAAATTCTTTAAAATTGGGAAACAACCCCCCTAATCTACTACTAATTACTCAGATCATTATCAGAATACGAATCACTGCCTAAATAGAACACCCAAATCTTTGTAATTCGATCATTGCCCCAAATAACTCGGATTGCAGCAGAATCAAATCACTGCCATATCAGACTCCCCAGATTTTTGGAAAGAAATCACCGTCTTTCTCATTGTTGATCTCAGGAATCAAATCAAATCAGTTTCAAAATATCACACAAGCACATAATTTGCATTCGTGCCTATCGGGGGTTAGGGTTGCCCGGTCCTAATTTAGAAATGAGATCTACGATTCACTAAATCATTCAAAGAGGCAACAATAAAATCCTAGAAATGAGGGTATCCTGCCCTAGTTTGGAAGGTGCTAATGCTCTCTGCACGCGAAAGGCAAGTTTGGTCGCAAAAACCTACATCAGTTATTACTGTCAATGTACCACTCCTTCCGTAAGGGAATGATCAAACAGTACTAGCAGCATAAGCTAATGCTTGCCTCGTTCACATAACATAACCCGCGAATGGTGTACGGGATATTATGCAGCAAACCAGAGGATAGGTGAATGGACCCAGTAATTTTGTTCAACCCTTGCCGTCGGATCTCGAACTCGTCATCATCACCCATTGGGTGATAGTTGCCCAACCAAGGTAATTTTGAGGAATTTTAATGATTCCTACCAGCGTGATCAATCTAAACAATTGTCTTTCCATTATTTATTGTTTCCCGAAATGTGACCCAACTTATTTTCAAAAGTGTGTGATCAAATCTCAACTCCAATTTTTTTTTTTTTTTTTTTTCAAAGTAAAGTGCATTTTTTTTTATTTAAATTCTCAAAGTTTTCCCTCCCTCTTTTTTTTCAAATGTTCTGAGGAGTTCGAATTTTATTCCAAGGAATCAATCAAACAATCATCCTCTAGCCAATTCTCTTATAGAGGAACCAAAATTTTATTCAGAATGAGAGACTTGGTCATCACTTCCTTGTCTAACATTTCTCCACAAAATTAAGGTTCCCTCAAAGTCACTGGCCCAAAGATTTTCACTCGACGGACAGAACTTTCCATAATTTCCGAGCTCTACTCAAATTTTATTTCCAAAAAATTTCCAAGGAATTTAACGTCATATTCGAAGAAATCAATCAAACAGTTACCTCATAGTCAAATGTCTTCTAAGGAAATTCAAAATTTCATTCCAAAGCGAAAGACTCGGTCATTACCTCCTCATCAAACACTTTTCCATAAAATCAAATTCCCTCTAAAGTCAAAAGACCTAAAGATTTCTGTCTGATCAAAAACTTTTCATAATTTCTAAAGTTCTACTCGGGTTTTCTTTCAAAATTGTTTCCTCCCTAGGAGCTTCGGATTTTACTCCAAGTATCTAATCAAACAATTGTCTCCTTAGTCAATTATCTTTTGGGGGATTTGCAGTTTTATTCAAAATGGAAGATTTGGTCACCACTTCCTCATCTACCATTTTTCATAAAAGTTCAACTTCCCCCTAAAGTCAATGACTAAAAGATTCTTATTCAATCAAACACCTTCCATAACCTCCAAGGCTCTACTTAGGTTGGAAAGTTTCCTTTTCCTGAAAGTTATTCTTTCAGAACATGTTTTATTGGGGATTTAAATTTTAAAAAGGCAAAAATTCTTCTCTTTTGATCACTAAGGTAAGAACCCAAATTCGTACTCAAATTCTTTAAAATTGGGAAACAACCCCCCTAATCTACTACTGATTACTCAGATCAATATCAGAATACGAATCACTGCCTAAATAGAACACCCAAATCTCTGTAATTTGATCATTGCCCCAAATAACTCGGATTGCAGCAGAATGAAATCACTGCCATATCAGACTCCCCAGATTTTCGGAAAGAAATCACTGTCTTTCTCATTGTTGATCTCAGGAGTCAAATCAAATCAGTTTCAAAATATCACACAAGCACATAATTTGGATTCGTGCCTATCGGGGGTTAGGGTTGCCCGGTCCTAATTTAGAAATGAGATATACGATTCACTAAATCATTCAAAGAGGCAACAATAAAATCCTAGAAAGCAGGGTATCTTGCCCTAGTTTGGAAGGTGGTAATGCTCTCTGCACGCGAAAGGCAAGTTTGGCCGCAAAAACCTACATCAGTTATGACTGTCAATATACTACTCCTTCCCCAAGGGAATGATCAAACAGTACTAGCAGCATAATCTGATGCCTGCCTCGTTCACATAACATAACCCGCGAATGGTGTACGGGATATTATGCAGCAAACTTGAGGATAGGTGAATGGACCCAGTCAATTTTTTTCGACACTTGCCATCGGATCTCGAAGTCGTCATCATCACCCATTGGGTGATAGTTGCCCAACCAAGGCAATTTTGAGGAATTTTAATGATTCCTACCAGCGTGATCAATCTAAACAATTGTCTTTCCATTATTTATTGTTTCCCGAAATGTGACCCAACTTGTTTTCAAAAGTGTGTGATCAAATCTCAACTCCAATTTTTTTTTTTTTTTTTTCAAATCATAGTGCATTTTTTTTATTTAAATTCTCAAAGTTTTCCCTCCCTCTTTTTTTTTCATATGTTCTGAGGAGTTCGGATTTTATTCCAAGGAATCAATCAAATAATCATCCTCTAGCCAATTCTCTTATAGAGGAACCAAAATTTTATTCAGAATGAGAGACTTGGTCATCACTTCCTTGTCTAACATTTCTCCACAAAATTAAGGTTCCCTCAAAGTCAATGGCCCAAAGATTTTCACTCGACGGACAGAACTTTCCATAATTTCCGAGCTCTACTCAAATTTTATTTCCAAAAAATTTCCAAGGAATTTAACGTCTTATTCGAAGAAATCAATCAAACAGTTACCTCATAGTCAAATGTCTTCTAAGGAAATTCAAAATTTCATTTCAAAGCGAAAGACTCGGTCATTACCTCCTCATCAAACACTTTTCCATAAAATCAAATTCCCTCTAAAGTCAAAAGACCTAAAGATTTCTGTCTGATAAAAAACTTTTGATAATTTCTAAAGTTCTACTCGGGTTTTCTTTCAAAATTCTTTCCTACCTAGGAGCTTCGGATTTTACTCCAAGTATCTAATCAAACAATTGTCTCCTTAGTCAATTATCTTCTGGGGGATTTGCAGTTTTATTCAAAATGGAAGATTTGGTCACCACTTCCTTATCTACCATTTTTCATAAAAGTTCAAATTCCCCCTAAAGTCAATGACTTAAAGATTCTTATTCAATCAAACACCTTCCATAACCTCCAAGGCTCTACTTAAGTTAGAAAGTTTCTTTTTCCTGGAAGTTATTCTTTCAAAACATGTTTTATTGGGAATTTAAATTTTAAAAAGGCAAAAATTCTTCTCGTTTGATCACTAAGGTAAGAACCCAAATTCAAACTCAAATTCTTTAAAATTGGGAAACAACCCCCCGAATCTCCTACTGATTACTCAGATCATTATCAGAATACGAACCACTGCCTAAATCGAACACCCAAATCTCTGTAATTCGATCATTGCCCCAAATAACTCGAATTGCAGCAGAATCAAATCACTGCCATATCAGACTCCCCAGATTTTCGGAAAGAAATCACCGTCTTTCTCATTGTTGATCTCAGGAATCAAATCAAATCAGTTTCAAAATATCACACAAGCACATAATTTGCATTCGTGCCTGTCGGGGGTTAGGGTTGCCCGGTCCTAATTTAGAAATGTGATCTACGATTCACTAAATCATTCAAAGAGGCAACAATAAAATCCTAGAAAGGAGGGTATCCTGCCCTAGTTTGGAAGGTGCTAATGCTCTCTGCACGCGAAAGGCAAGTTTGGTCGCAAAAACCTACATCAGTTATTACTGTCAATGTACCACTCCTTCCGTAAGGGAATCATCAAACAGTACTAGCAACATAATCTGATGCTTGCCTCGTGCACATAACATAACCCGCGAATGGTGTACGGGATATTATGCAGCAAACCTGAGGATAGGTGAATGGACCCAGTCAATTTTTTTCAACACTTGCCATCGGATCTCGAAGTCGTCATCATCACCCATTGGGTGATAGTTGCCCAACCAAGGTAATTTTGAGGAATTTTAATGATTCCTACCAGCGTGATCAATCTAAACAATTGTCTTTCCATTATTTATTGTTTCCCGAAATGAGACCCAACTTATTTTCAAAAGTGTGTGATGAAATCTCAACTCCAATTTTTTTTTTTTTTTTCAAAATAAAGTGCATTTTTTTTTATTCAAATTCTTAAAGTTTTCCCTCCCTCTTTTTTTTCAAATGTTCTGAGGAGTTCGAATTTTATTCCAAGGAATCAATCAAACAATCATCCTCTAGCCAATTCTCTTATAGAGGAACAAAAATTTTATTCAGAATGAGAGACTTGGTCATCACTTCCTTGTCTAACATTTCTCCACAAAATTAAGGTTCCCTCAAAGTCAATGGCCCAAAGATTTTCACTCGACGGACAGAACTTTCCATAATTTCAGAGCTCTACTCAAATTTTATTTCCAAAAAATTTCCAAGGAATTATCGTCTTATTCGATGAAATCAATCAAACAGTTACCTCATAGTCAAATGTCTTCTAAGGAAATTCAAAATTTCATTTCAAAGCGAAAGACTCGGTCATTACCTCCTCATCAAACACTTTTCCATAAAATAAAATTCCCTCTAAAGTCAAAAGACCTAAAGATTTCTGTCTGATAAAAAACTTTTGATAATTTCTAAAGTTCTACTCGGGTTTTCTTTCAAAATTCTTTCCTCCCTAGGAGCATCGGATTTTACTCCAAGTATCTAATCAAACAATTGTCTCCTTAGTCAATTATCTTCTGGGGGATTTGCAGTTTTATTCAAAATGGAAGATTTGGTCACCACTTCCTTATCTACCATTTTTCATAAAAGTTCAAATTCCCCCTAAAGTCAATGACTTAAAGATTCTTATTCAATCAAACACCTTCCATAACCTCCAAGGCTCTACTTAAGTTAGAAAGTTTCTTTTTCCTGGAAGTTATTCTTTCAAAACATGTTTTATTGGGAATTTAAATTTTAAAAAGGCAAAAATTCTTCTCGTTTGATCACTAAGGTAAGAACCCAAATTCAAACTCAAATTCTTTAAAATTGGGAAACAACCCCCCGAATCTCCTACTGATTACTCAGATCATTATCAGAATACGAACCACTGCCTAAATCGAACACCCAAATCTCTGTAATTCGATCATTGCCCCAAATAACTCGAATTGCAGCAGAATCAAATCACTGCCATATCAGACTCCCCAGATTTTCGGAAAGAAATCACCGTCTTTCTCATTGTTGATCTCAGGAATCAAATCAAATCAGTTTCAAAATATCACACAAGCACATAATTTGCATTCGTGCCTGTCGGGGGTTAGGGTTGCCCGGTCCTAATTTAGAAATGTGATCTACGATTCACTAAATCATTCAAAGAGGCAACAATAAAATCCTAGAAAGGAGGGTATCCTGCCCTAGTTTGGAAGGTGCTAATGCTCTCTGCACGCGAAAGGCAAGTTTGGTCGCAAAAACCTACATCAGTTATTACTGTCAATGTACCACTCCTTCCGTAAGGGAATCATCAAACAGTACTAGCAACATAATCTGATGCTTGCCTCGTGCACATAACATAACCCGCGAATGGTGTACGGGATATTATGCAGCAAACCTGAGGATAGGTGAATGGACCCAGTCAATTTTTTTCAACACTTGCCATCGGATCTCGAAGTCGTCATCATCACCCATTGGGTGATAGTTGCCCAACCAAGGTAATTTTGAGGAATTTTAATGATTCCTACCAGCGTGATCAATCTAAACAATTGTCTTTCCATTATTTATTGTTTCCCGAAATGAGACCCAACTTATTTTCAAAAGTGTGTGATGAAATCTCAACTCCAATTTTTTTTTTTTTTTTTCAAAATAAAGTGCATTTTTTTTTATTCAAATTCTTAAAGTTTTCCCTCCCTCTTTTTTTTCAAATGTTCTGAGGAGTTCGAATTTTATTCCAAGGAATCAATCAAACAATCATCCTCTAGCCAATTCTCTTATAGAGGAACAAAAATTTTATTCAGAATGAGAGACTTGGTCATCACTTCCTTGTCTAACATTTCTCCACAAAATTAAGGTTCCCTCAAAGTCAATGGCCCAAAGATTTTCACTCGACGGACAGAACTTTCCATAATTTCAGAGCTCTACTCAAATTTTATTTCCAAAAAATTTCCAAGGAATTATCGTCTTATTCGATGAAATCAATCAAACAGTTACCTCATAGTCAAATGTCTTCTAAGGAAATTCAAAATTTCATTTCAAAGCGAAAGACTCGGTCATTACCTCCTCATCAAACACTTTTCCATAAAATAAAATTCCCTCTAAAGTCAAAAGACCTAAAGATTTCTGTCTGATAAAAAACTTTTGATAATTTCTAAAGTTCTACTCGGGTTTTCTTTCAAAATTCTTTCCTCCCTAGGAGCATCGGATTTTACTCCAAGTATCTAATCAAACAATTGTCTCCTTAGTCAATTATCTTCTGGGGGATTTGCAGTTTTATTCAAAATGGAAGATTTGGTCACCACTTCCTTATCTACCATTTTTCATAAAAGTTCAAATTCCCCCTAAAGTCAATGACTTAAAGATTCTTATTCAATCAAACACCTTCCATAACCTCCAAGGCTCTACTTAAGTTAGAAAGTTTCTTTTTCCTGGAAGTTATTCTTTCAAAACATGTTTTATTGGGAATTTAAATTTTAAAAAGGCAAAAATTCTTCTCGTTTGATCACTAAGGTCAGAACCCAAATTCAAACTCAAATTCTTTAAAATTGGGAAACAACCCCCCGAATCTCCTACTGATTACTCAGATCATTATCAGAATACGAATCACTGCCTAAATCGAACACCCAAATCTCTGTAATTCGATCATTGCCCCAAATAACTCGGATTGCAGCAGAATCAAATCACTGCCATATCAGACTCCCCAGATTTTCGGAAAGAAATCACCGTCTTTCTCATTGTTGATCTCAGGAATCAAATCAAATCAGTTTCAAAATATCACACAAGCACATAATTTGCATTCGTGCCTGTCGGGGGTTAGGGTTGCCCGGTCCTAATTTAGAAATGAGATCTACGATTCACTAAATCATTCAAAGAGGCAACAATAAAATCCTAGAAAGGAGGGTATCCTGCCCTAGTTTGGAAGGTGCTAATGCTCTCTGCACGCGAAAGGCAAGTTTGGTCGCAAAAACCTACATCAGTTATTACTGTCAATGTACCACTCCTTCCGTAAGGGAATCATCAAACAGTACTAGCACCATAATCTGATGCTTGCCTCGTGCACATAACATAACCCGCGAATGGTGTACGGGATATTATGCAGCAAACCTGAGGATAGGTGAATGGACCCAGTCAATTTTTTTCAACACTTGCCATCGGATCTCGAAGTCGTCATCATCACCCATTGGGTGATAGTTGCCCAACCAAGGTAATTTTGAGGAATTTTAATGATTCCTACCAGCGTGATCAATCTAAACAATTGTCTTTCCATTATTTATTGTTTCCCGAAATGAGACCCAACTTATTTTCAAAAGTGTGATCAAATCACAACTCCAATTTTTTTTTTTTTTTTTT
Organism: Camellia granthamiana; assembly: GCA_036172215.1. Taxonomy (NCBI): domain Eukaryota; kingdom Viridiplantae; phylum Streptophyta; class Magnoliopsida; order Ericales; family Theaceae; genus Camellia; species Camellia granthamiana. The sequence continues at coordinate 14,741,293 of CM069905.1, forward strand.
TCCAAATAAAGTGCATTTTTTTTTATTCAAATTCTCAAAGTTTTCCCTCCCTCTTTTTTTTCAAATGTTCTGAGGAGTTCGAATTTTATTCCAAGGAATCAATCAAACAATCATCCTCTAGCCAATTCTCTTATAGAGGAACCAAAATTTTATTCAGAATGAGAGACTTGGTCATCACTTCCTTGTCTAACATTTCTCCACAAAATTAAGGTTCCCTCAAAGTCACAGGCCCAAAGATTTTCACTCGACGGACAGAACTTTCCATAATTTCCGAGCTCTACTCAAATTTTATTTCCAAAAAATTTTCAAGGAATTTAACCTCTTATTCGAAGAAATCAATCAAACAGTTACCTCATAGTCAAATGTCTTCTAAGGAAATTCAAAATTTCATTTAAAAGCGAAAGACTCGGTCATTACCTCCTCATCAAACACTTTTCCATAAAATCAAATTCTTTCTAAAGTCAAAAGACCTAAAGATTACTGTCTGATCAAAAAATTTTCATAATTTCTAAAGTTCTACTCGGGTTTTCTTTCAAAATTCTTTCCTCCCTAGGAGATTCGGATTTTACTCCAAGTATCTAATCAAACAATTGTCTCCTTAGTCAATTATCTTTTGGGGGATTTGCAGTTTTATTCAAAATGGAAGATTTGGTCACCACTTCCTTATCTACCATTTTTCATAAAAGTTCAAATTCCCCCTAAAGTCAATGACTTAAAGCTTCTTATTCAATCAAACACCTTCTATAACCTCCAAGGCTCTACTTAAGTTGGAAAGTTTCTTTTTCCTGGAAGTTAATTTTTCAAAACAAGTTTTATTGGGGATTTAAATTTTAAAAAGGCAAAAATTCTTCTCTTTTGATCACTAAGGTAAGAACCCAAATTCAAACTCAAATTCTTTCAAAATTGGGAAACAACCCCCGTAATCTCCTACTGATTACTCAGATCATTATCAGAATACGAATCACTGCCTAAATCGAACACCCAAATCTCTGTAATTTGATCATTGCCCCAAATAACTCGGATTGCAGCAGAATCAAATCACTGCCATATCAGACTCCCCAGATTTTCGGAAAGAAATCACCGTCTTTCTCATTGTTGATCTCAGGAATCAAATCAAATCAGTTTCAAAATATCACACAAGCACATAATTTGCATTCGTGCCTATCGGGGGTTAGGGTTGCCCTGTCCTAATTTAGAAATGAGATCTACGATTCACTAAATCATTCAAAGAGGCAACAATAAAATCCTAGAAAGGAGGGTATCCTGCCCTAGTTTGGAAGGTGCTAATGCTCTCTGCACGCGAAAGGCAAGTTTGGTCGCAAAAACCTACATCAGTTATTACTGTCAATGTACCACTCCTTCCGAAGGGAATCATCAAACAGTACTAGCAACATAATCTGATGCTTGCCTCGTGCACATAACATAACCCGCGAATGGTGTACGGGATATTATGCAGCAAACCTGAGGATAGGTGAATGGACCCAGTCAATTTTGTTCAACACTTGCCATCGGATCTCGAAGTCGTCATCATCACCCATTGGGTGATAGTTGCCCAACCAAGGTAATTTTGAGGAATTTTAATGATTCCTACCAGCGTGATCAATCTAAACAATTGTCTTTCCATTATTTATTGTTTCCCGAAATGTGACCCAACTTATTTTCAAAAGTGTGTGATCAAATCACAACTCCAATTTTTTTTTTTTTTTTTCCAAATAAAGTTCATTTTTTTTATTTAAATTCTCAAAGTTTTCCCTCCCTCTTTTTTTTCAAATGTTCTGAGGAGTTCGGATTTTATTCCAAGGAATCAATCAAACAATCATCCTCTAGCCAAATCTCTTATAAAGGAACCAAAATTTTATTCAGAATGAGAGACTTGGTCATCACTTCCTTGTCTAACATTTCTCCACAAAATTAAGGTTCCCTCAAAGTCACTGGCCCAAAGATTTTCAGTCGACGGACAGAACTTTCCATAATTTCCGAACTCTACTCAAATTTTATTTCCAAAAAATTTCCAAGGAATTTAACGTCTTAGTCGAAAAAATCAATCAAACAGTTACCTCATAGTCAAATGTCTTCTAAGGAAATTCAAAATTTCATTTAAAAGCGAAAGACTCGGTCATTACCTCCTCATCAAACAATTTTCCATAAAATCAAATTCTTTCTAAAGTCAAAAGACCTAAAGATTACTGTCTGATCAAAAATTTTTCATAATTTCTAAAGTTCTACTCTGGTTTTCTTTCAAAATTCTTTCCTCCCTAGGAGCTTCGGATTTTACTCCAAGTATCTAATCAAACAATTGTCTCCTTAGTCAATTATCTTTTGCGGGATTTGCAGTTTTATTCAAAATGGAAGATTTGGTCACCACTTCCTTATCTACCATTTTTCATAAAAGTTCAAATTCCCCCTAAAGTCAATGACTTAAAGATTCTTATTCAATCAAACACCTTCCATAACCTCCAAGGCTCTACTTAAGTTGGAAGGTTTCTTTTTCCTGGAAGTTATTGTTTCAAAACATGTTTTATTGGGGATTTAAATTTTAAAAAGGCAAAAATTCTTCTCTTTTGATCACTAAGGGAAGAACCCAAATTCAAACTCAAATTCTTTAAAATTGGGAAACAACCCCCGTAATCTCCTACTGATTACTCAGATCATTATCAGAATACGAATCACTGCCTAAATCGAACACCCAAATCTCTGTAATTTGATCATTGCCCCAAATAACTCGGATTGCAGCAGAATCAAATCACTGCCATATCAGACTCCCCAGATTTTCGGAAAGAAATCACCGTCTTTCTCATTGTTGATCTCTGGAATCAAATCAAATCAGTTTCAAAATATCACACAAGCACATAATTTGCATTCGTGCCTATCGGGGGTTAGGGTTTCCCTGTCCTAATTTAGAAAGGAGATCTACGATTCACTAAATCATTCAAAGAGGCAACAATAAAATCCTAGAAAGGAGGGTATCCTGCCCTAGTTTGGAAGGTGCTAATGCTCTCTGCACGCGAAAGGCAAGTTTGGTCGCAAAAACCTCCATCAGTTATTACTGTCAATGCACCACTCCTTCCGCAAGGGATTGATCAAACATTACTAGCAGCATTATCTGATGCTTGCCTCGTTCACATAACATAACCCGCGAATGGTGTACGGTATATTATGAAGCAAACCTGAGGATAGGAGAACGGACCCAGTAAATTTTGTTCAACACTTGCCCTCGGATCTCGAAGTCATCATCATCACCCATTGGGTGATAGTTGCCCAACCAAGGCAATTTTGAGGAATTTTAGTGATTCCTACCAGCGTGATCAATCTAAACAATTGTCTTTCCATTATTTATTGTTTCCCGAAATGTGACCCAACTTACTTTCAAAAGTGTGTGATCAAATCACAACTTCAATTTTTTTTTTTTGTCAAAATAAAGTGCATTTTTTTTATTTAAATTCTCAAAGTTTTCCCACCCTCTTTTTTTTCAAATGTTCTGAGGAGTTCGGATTTTATTCGAAGGAATCAATCAAACAATCATCCTCTAGCCAAATCTCTTATAGAGGAACCAAAATTTTATTCAGAATGAGAGACTTGGTCATCACTTCCTTGTCTAACATTTCTCCACAAAATTAAGGCTCCCTCAAAGTCACTGGCCCAAAGATTTTCACTCGACGGACATAACTTTCCATAATTTCTGAACTCTACTCAAATTTTATTTCCAAAAAATTTCCAAGGAATTTAACGTCTTATTCGAAGAAATCAATGAAACAGTTACCTCATAGTCAAATGTCTTCTAAGGAAATTCAAAATTTCATTCGAAAGCGAAAGACTCGGTCATTACCTCCTCATCAAACACTTTTCCATAAAATCAAATTCCCTCTAAAGTCAAAAGACCTAAAGATTTCTGTCAGATCAAAAACTTTTCATAATTGCTAAATTTCTACTCGGGTTTTCTTTCAAAATTCTTTCCTCCCTTGGAGCTTCGGATTTTACTCCAAGTATCTAATCAAACAATTGTCTCCTTAGTCAATTATCTTTTGGGGGATTTGCAGTTTTATTCAAAATGGAAGATTTGGTCAACACTTCGTTATCCACCATTTTTCATAAAAGGTCAAATTCCCCCCTAAAGTCAATGACTTAAAGATTCTTATTCAATCAAACACCTTCCATAACCTCCAAGGCTCTACTTAAGTTGGAAAGTTTCTTTGACCTGGAAGTTATTCTTTCAAAACATGTTTTATTGGGGATTTAAATTTTAAAAAGGCAAAAATTCTTCTCTTTTGATCACTAAGGTAAGAACCCAAATCCAAACTCAAATTCTTTAAAATTGGGAAACAACCCCCCTAATCTACTACTGATTACTCAGATCATTATCAGAATACGAATCACTGCCTAAATCGAACACCCAAATCTCTGGAATTTGATCATTGCCCCAAACAACTCGGATTGCAGCAGAATCAAATCACTGCCATATCAGACTCCCCAGATTTTCGGAAAGAAATCAACGTCTTTCTCATTGTTGATCTCAGGCATCAAATCAAATCAGTTTCAAAATATCACACAAGCACATAATTTGCATTCGTGCCTATCGGGGGTTAGGGTTGCCCTGTCCTAATATAGAAATGAGATCTACGATTCACTAAATCATTCAAAGAGGCAACAATAAAATCCTAGAAAGGAGGGTATCCTGCCCTAGTTTGGAAGGTGCAAATGCACTCTGCACGCAAAAGGCAAGTTTGGTCGAAATAAACCTACATAAGTTATTACCGTCGATGAACCACTCCTTCCGCAAGGGAATGATCAAACAGTACTAGCAGCATAATCTGATGCTTGCCTCGTTCACATAACATAACCCGCGAATGGTGTACGGGATATTATGCAGTAAACCTGAGGATAGGTGAATGGACCCAGTCAATTTTGTTCAACACTTGCCCTCGGATCTCGAAGTCGTCATCATCACCCATTGGGTGATAGTTGCCCAACCAAGGCAATTTTAAGGAATTTTAATGATTCCTACCAGCGTGATCAATCTAAACAATTGTGTTTCCATTATTTATTGTTTCCTGAAATGTGACCCAACTTATTTTCAAAAGGTTGTGATCAAATCTCAACTCCAATTTTATTTTATTTTTTTTTCAAATGGAAGTGCATTTTTTTTGTTTAAATTCTCAATGTTTTCCCTCCCATTTTTTTTGCAAATGTTCTGAGGAGTTCGGATTTTATTCCAAGGAATCAATCAAACAATCATCCTCTACCCAAATCTCTTATAGAGGAACCAAAATTTTATTCAAAATGAGAGACTTGGTCATCACTCCCTGGTCTAACATTTCTCCACAAAATGAAGGTTCCCTCGAAGTCACTGGCCCAAAGATTTTCACTCGACGGACAGAACTTTCCATAATTTCTGAACTCTACTCAAATTTTATTTCAAAAAAATTTCCAAGGAAATTAACGTCTTCGTCAAAGAAATCAATCAAACAGTTACCTCATAGTCAAATGTCTTCTAAGGAAATTCAAAATTTCATTTAAAAGCGAAAGACTCGGTTATTACCTCCTCATCAAACACTTTTCCATAAAATCAAATTCACTCTAAAGTCAAAAGACCTAAAGATTTCTGTCTGATCAAAAACTTTTCATAATTTCTAAAGTTCTACTCGGGTTTTCTTTCAAAATTCTTTCCTCCCTAGGAGCTTCGGATTTTACTCCAAGTATCTAATCAAACAATTGTCTCCTTAGTCAATTATCTTTTGGGGGATTTGCAGTTTTATTCAAAATGGAAGATTTGTCACCACTTCCTTATCTACCATTTTTCATAAAAGTTCAAATTCCGCCTAAAGTCAATGACTTAAAGATTCTTATTCAATCAAACACCTTCCATAACCTCCAAGGCTCTACTTAAGTTGGAAAGTTTCTTTTCCCTGGAAGTTATTCTTTCAAAACATGTTTTATTGGGGATTTTAATTTTAAAAAGGCAAAAATTCTTCTCTTTTGATCACTAAGGTAAGAACCCAAATTCGAACTCAAATTCTTTAAAATTGGGAAACAACCCCTGTAATCTCCTACTGATTACTCAGATCATTATCAGAATACGAATCACTGCCTAAATCGAACACCCAAATCTCTGTAATTTGATCATTGCCCCAAATAACTCGGATTGCAGCAGAATCAAATCACTGCCATATCAGACTCCCCAGATTTTCGGAAAGAAATCACCGTCTTTCTCATTGTTGATCTCAGGAATCAAATCAAATTAGTTTCAAAATATCACACAAGCACATAATTTGCATTCGTGCCTATCGGGGGTTAGGGTTGCCCTGTCCTAATTTAGAAATGAGATCTACGATTCACTAAATCATTCAACGAGGCAACAATAAAATCCTAGAAAGGAGGGTATCCTGCCCTAGTTTGGAAGGTGCTAATGCTCTCTGCACGCGAAAGGCAAGTTTGGTCGCAGAAACCTACATCAGTTATTACTGTCAATGCACCACTCCTTCCGCAAGGGAATGATCAAACAGTACTAGCAGCATAATCTGATGCTTGCCTCGTTCACATAACATAACCCGCGAATGGTGTATGGGATATTATGTAGCAAACCTGAGGATAGGTGAATGGACCCAGTCAATTTTTTTCAACACTTGCCATCGGATCTCGAAGTCGTCATCATCACCCATTGGGTGATAGTTGCCCAACCAAGGCAATTTTGAGGAATTTTAACCATTCCTACCAGCGTGATCAATCTAAACAATTGTCATTCCATTATTTATTGTTTCCCGAAATGTGACCCAACTTATTTTCAAAAGTGTGTGATCAAATCTCAACTCCAATTTTTTTTTTTCAATATAAAGAGCATTTTTTTTTATTTAAATTCTCAAAGTTTTCCCTCCCTCTTTTTTTTCAAATGTTCTGAGGGGTTCGGATTTTGTTGCAAGGAATCAATCAAACACTCATCCTCTAGCCAAATCTCTTATAGAGGAATCAAAATTTTATTCAGAATGAGAGAGTTGGTCATCACTTCCTTGTCTAACATTTCTTCACAAAATTAAGGTTCCCTCAAAGTCACTGGCCCAAAGATTTTCACTCGACGAACAGAACTTTCCATAATTTCCGAACTCTACTCAAATTTTATTTCCAAAAAATTTCCAAGGAATTTAACGTCTTATTCGAAGAAATCAATCAAACAGTTACCTCATAGTCAAATGTCTTCCAAGGAAATTCAAAATTTCATTTCAAAGCGAAAGACTCGGTCATTACCTCCTCATCAAACACTTTTCCATAAAATCAAATTCCCTCTAAAGTCAAAAGACCTAAAGATTTCTGTCTGATCGAAAACTTTTCATAATTTCTAAAGTTCTACTCGGGTTTTCTTTCAAAATTCTTTCCTCCCTAGGAGCTTCGGATTTTACTCCAAGTATCTGATCAAACAATTGTCTCCTTAGTCAATTATCTTTTGGGGGATTTGCAGTATTATTCAAAATGGAAGATTTGGTCATCACTTCCTTATCTACCATTTTTCATAAAAGTTCAAATTCCCCCAAAAGTCGATGACTTAAAGATTCTTATTGAATCAAACACCTTCCATAACCTCCAAGGCTCTACTTAAGTTGGAAAGTTTCTTTTTCCTGGAAGTTATTCTTTCCAAACATGTTTTGTTGGGGATTTAAATTTTAAAAAGGCAAAAATTCTTCTCTTTTGATCACTAAGGTAAGAACCCAAATTCAAACTCAAATTCTTTAAAATTGGGAAACAACCCCCCTAATTTGCTACTAATTACTGAGATCATTATCAGAATACGAATCACTGCCTAAATCGAACACCCAAATCTCTGGAATTTGATCATTGCCCCAAATAACTCGGATTGCAGCAGAATCAAATCACTGCGATATCAGACTCCCCAGATTTTCGGAAAGAAATCACCGTCTTTCTCATTGTAGATGTCAGGAATCAAATCAAATCAGTTTCAAAAATATCACACAAGCACATAATTTGCATTCGTGCCTATCGGGGGTTAGGGTTGCCCTGTCCTAATATAGAAATGAGATCTACGATTCACTAAATCTTTCAAAGAGGCAACAATAAAACCCTAGAAAGGAGGGTATCCGACCTAGTTTGGAAGGTGCTAATGCTCTCTGCACGCAAAAGGCAAGTTTGGTCGCAAAAACCTACATCAGTTATTATTGTCAATATACCACTCCTTCCGCAAGGGAATGATCAAACAGTACTAGCAGCATAATCTGATGCTTGCCTTGTTCACATAACATAACCCGCGAATGGTGTACGGGATATTACGCAGCAAACCTGAGGATAGGTGAATGGACCCAGTCAATTTTGTTCAACACTTGCCATCGGATCTTGAGGTCATCATCATCACCCATTGGGTGATAGTTGCCCAACCAAGGCAATTTTGAGGAATTTTAATGATTCCTACCAGCGTGATCAATCTAAACAATTGTCTTTCCATTATTTATTATTTCCCGAAATGTGACCCCACTTATTTTCAAAAGTGTGTGATCAAATCTCAAGTCCAATTTTTTTTTTTTTTTTTTCCAAATAAAGTGCAATCATTTTATTTAAATTCTCAAAGTTTTCACTCCCTCTTTTTTTTCAAATGTTCTGAGGAGTTCGGATTTTATTCCAAGGAATCAATCAAACAATCATCCTCTAGCCAAATCTCTTATAGAGGAACCAAAATTTTATTCCGAATGAGAGACTTGGTCATCACTTCTTTGTCAAACATTTCTGCACAAAATTAAGGTTCCCTCAAAGTCACTGGCCCAAAGATTTTCACTCGACGGGCAGAACTTTCCATAATTTCCGAACTCTACTCAAATTTTATTTCCAAAAAATTTCGAAGGAATTTAACGTCTTATTCGAAGAAATCAATCAAACAGTTACCACATAGTCAAATGTTTTCCAAGGAAATTCCAAATTTCATTTCAAAGCGAAAGACTCGGTCATTACCTCCTCATCAAACACTTTTCCATAAAATCAAATTCTCTCTAAAGTCAAAAGACCTAAAGATTTCTGTCTGATCAAAAACTTTTCATAATTTCTAAAGTTCTACTCGGGTTTTCTTTCAAATTTTTTTCCTCCCAGGGAGCTTCGGATTTTACTCCAAGTATCTAATCAAACAATTGTCTCCTTAGTCAATTATCTTTTGGGGGATTTGCAGTATTATTCAAAATGGAAGATTTGGTCACCACCTCCTTATCTACCATTTTTCATGAAAGTTCAAATTCCCCCCTAAAGTCAATGACTTAAAGATTCTTATTCAATCAAACACCTTCCATAACCTCCAAGGCTCTACTTAAGTTGGAAAGTTTCTTTGACCTGGAAGTTATTCTTTCAAAACATGTTTTATTGGGGATTTAAATTTTAAAAAGGCAAAAATTCTTCTCTTTTGATCACTAAGGTAAGAACCGAAATCCAAACTCAAATTCTTTAAAATTGGGAAACAACCCCCCTAATCTACTACTGATTACTCAGATCATTATCAGAATACGAATCACTGCCTAAATCGAACACCCAAATCTCTGGAATTTGATCATTGCCCCAAACAACTCGGATTGCAGCAGAATCAAATCACTGCCATATCAGACTCCCCAGATTTTCGGAAAGAAATCACCGTCTTTCTCATTGTTGATCTCAGGAATCAAATCAAATCAGTTTCAAAATATCACACAAGCACATAATTTGCATTCGTGCCTATCGGGGGTCAGGGTTGCCCTGTCCTAATATAGAAATGAGATCTACGATTCACTAAATCATTCAAAGAGGCAACAATAAAATCCTAGAAAGGAGGGTATCCTGCCCTAGTTTGGAAGGTGCTAATGCTCTCTGCACGTAAAAGGCAAGTTTGGTCGCAAAAACCTACATCAGTTATTACTGTCAATGTACCACTCCTTCCGCAAGGGAATGATCGAACAGTACTAGCAGCATAATCTGATGCTTGCCTTGTTCACATAACATAACCCGCGAATGGTGTACGGGATATTATGCAGCAAACCTGAGGATAGGTGAATGGACCGAGTCAATGTTGTTCAACACTTGCCATCGGATCTCGAAGTCATCATCATCACCCATTGTGTGATAGTTGCCCAACCAAGGCAATTTTGAGGAATTTTAATGATTCCTACCAGCGTGATCAATCTAAACAATTGTCTTTCCATTATTTATTGTTTCCCGAAATGTGACCCAACTTATTTTCAAAAGTGTGTGATCAAATCACAACTCCAATTTTTTTTTTTTTTTTTTTTTTTCAAAATAAAGTGCATTGTTTTTATTTAAATTCTCAAAGTTTTCCCTCCCTCTTTTTTTTCAAATGTTCTGAGGAGTTCGGATTTTATTCCAAGGAATCAATCAAACAATCATCCTCTAGCCAAATCTCTTATAGAGGAACCAAAATTTTATTCAGAATGAGAGACTTGGTCATCACTTCCTTGTCTAACATTTCTGCACAAAATTAAGGTTCCCTCAAAGTCACTGGCCCAAAGATTTTCACTCGACGGGCAGAACTTTCCATAATTTCCGAACTCTACTCAAATTTTATTTCCAAAAAATTTCAAAGGAATTTAACGTCTTATTCGAAGAAATCAATCAAACAGTTACCTCATAGTCAAATGTCTTCTAAGGAAATTCAAAATTTCATTTCAAAGCGAAAGACTCGGTCATTACCTCCTCATCAAACACTTTTCCGTAAAATCAAATTCCCTCTAAAGTCAAAAGACATAAAGATTTCTGTCTGATCAAAAACTTTTCATAATTTCTAAAGTTCTACTCGGGTTTTCTTTCAAAATTCTTTCCTCCCTAGGAGCTTCGGATTTTACTCCAAGTATCTAATCAAACAATTGTCTCCTTAGTCAATTATCTTTTGGGGGATTTGCAGTTTTATACAAAATGGAAGATTTGGTCACCACTTCCTCATCTACCATTTTTCATAAAAGTTCAAATTCCCCCCTAAAGTCAATGACTTAAAGATTCTTGTTCTATCAAAAACCTTCCATAACCTCCAAGGCTCTACTTAAGTTGGAAAGTTTCTTTGTCCTGCAAGTTATTCTTTCAAAACATGTTTTATTGGGGATTTAAATTTTAAAAAGGCAAAAACTCTTCTCTTTTGATCACTAAGGTAAGAACCCACATCCAAACTCAAATTCTTTAAAATTGGGAAACAACCCCCCTAATCTACTACTGATTACTCAGATCATTATCAGAATACGAATCCCTGCCTAAATCGAACACCAAATCTCGGGAATCTGATGATTGCCCCAAACAACTTGGATTGCAGCAGAATCGAATCACTGCCATATCAGACTCCCCAGATTTTCGGAAAGAAATCACCGTCTTTCTCATTGTTGATCTCAGGAATCAAATCAAATCAGTTTCAAAATATCACACAAGCACATAATTTGCATTCGTGCCTATCGGGGGTTAGGGTTGCCCTGTCCTAATTTAGAAATGAGATCTACGATTCACTAAATCATTCAAAGAGGCAACAATAAAATCCTAGAAAGGAGGGTATCCTGCCCTAGTTTCGAAGGTGCTAATGCTCTCTGCACGCAAAAGGCAAGTTTGGTCGCAAAAACCTACATCAGTTATTACTGTCAATGTACCACTCCTTCCGCAAGGGAATGATCAAACAGTACTAGCAGCATAATCTGATGCTTGCCTCGTTCACATAACATAACCCGCGAATGGTGTACGGGATACTATGCAGCAAACCTGAGGATAGGTGAATGGACCCAGTCAATTTTGTTCAACACTTGCCAACGGATCTCGAAGTCATCATCATAACCCATTGGGTGATAGTTGCCCAACCAAGGCAATTTTGAGGAATTTTAATGATTCCTACCAGCGTGATCAATCTAAACAATTGTCTTTCCATTATTTATTGTTTCCCGAAATGTGACCCAACTTATTTTCAAAAGTGTGTGATCAAATCTCAACTCCAATTTTTTTTTTATTTTCAAAATAAAGTGCATTTTTTTTTATTTAAATTCTCAAAGTTTTCCCTCCCTCTTTTTTTTCAAATGTTCTGAGGAGTTCGGATTTTATTCCAAGGAATCAATCAAACAATCATCCTCTAGCCAAATCTCTTATAGTGGAACCAAAATTTTATTCAGAATGAGAGACTTGGTCATCACTTCCTTGTCTAACATTTCTGCACAAAATTAAGGTTCCCTCAAAGTCACTGGCACAAAGATTTTCACTCGACGGACAGAACTTTCCATAATTTCCGAACTCTACTCAAATGTTATTTCCAAAAAATTTCGAAGGAATTTAACGTCTTATTCGAAGAAATCAATCAAGCAGTTACCTCATAGTCAAATGTCTTCTAAGGAAATTCAAAATTTCATTTCAACGCGAAAGACTCGGTCGTTACCTCCACATCAAACACTTTTCCATAAAATCAAATTCTCTCTAAAGTCAAAAGACCTAAAGATTTCTGTCTGATCAAAAACTTTTCATAATTTCTAAAGTTCTACTCGGGTTTTCTTTCAAAATTCTTTCCACCCCAGGAGCTTCGGATTTTACGCCAAGTATCTAATCAAACAATTGTCTCCTTAGTCAATTATCTTTTGGGGGATTTGCAGTTTTATTCAAAATGGAAGATTTGGTCACCACTTCCTCATCTACCATTTTTCATAAAAGTTCAAATTCCCCCTGAAGTCAATGACTTAAAGATTCTTATTCAATCAAACACCTTCCATAACCTCCAAGGCTCTACTTAAGTTGGAAAGTTTCTTTTTCCTGGATGTTATTCTTTCAAAACATGTTTTATTGGGGATTTAAATTTTAAAAAGGCAAAAATTCTTCTCTTTTGATCACTAAGGTAAGAACCCAAATTCAAACTCAAATTCTTTAAAATTGGGAAACAACCCCCCTAATCTACTACTGATTACTCAGATCATTATCAGAATACGAATCACTGCCTAAATCGAACACCCAAATCTCTGTAATTTGATCATTGCCTCAAATAACTCGGATTGCAGCAGAATCAAATCACTGCCATATTAGACTCCCCAGATTTTCGGAAAGAAATCACCGTCTTTCTCATTGTTGATCTCAGGAATCAAATCAAATCAGTTTCAAAATATCACACAAGCACATAATTTGCATTCGTGCCTATCGGGGGTTAGGGTTGCGCTGTCCTAATTTAGAAATGAGATCTACGATTCACTAAATCATTCAAAGAGGCAACAATAAAATCCTAGAAAGGAGGGTATCCTGCCCTAGTTTGGAAGGTGCTAATGCTCTCAGCACGCGAAAGGCAAGTTTGGTCGCAAAAACCTACATCAGTTATTACTGTCAATGTACCACTCCTTCCGCAATGGAATGATCAAACAGTACTAGCAGCATAATCTGATGCTTGCCTCGTTCACATAACATAACCCGCGAATGGTGTACGGGATATTATGCAGCAAACCTGAGGATAGGTGAATGGACCCAGTCAATTTTGCTCAACACTTGCCATCGGATCTCGAAGTCGTCATCATCACCCATTGGGTGATAGTTGCCTAACCAAGGCAATTTTGAGGAATTTTAATGATTCCTGCCAGCGTGATCAATCTAAACAATTGTCTTCCCATTATTTATTGTTTCCCGAAATGTGACCCAACTTATTTTCAAAAGTGTGTGATCAAATCTCAACTCCAAATTTTTTTTTTTTTTTCAAAATCAAGTGCATTTTTTTTTATTTAAATTCTCAAAGTTTTCCCTCCCTCTTTTTTTTCAAATGTTCTGAGGAGTTCGGATTTTATTCCAAGGAATCAATCAAACAATCATCCTCTAGCCAAATCTCTTATAGGGGAACCAAAATTTTATTCAGAATGAGAGACTTGGTCATCACTTCCTTGTCTAACATTTCTGCACAAAATTAAGGTTCCCTCAAAGTCACTGGCCCAAAGATTTTCACTCGACGGACAGAACTTTCCATAATTTCCGAACTCTACTCAAATTTTATTTCCAAAAAATTTCCAAGGAATTTAACGTCTTATTCGAAGAAATCAATCAAACAGTTACCTCATAGTCAAATGTCTTCTAAGGAAATTCAAAATTTGATTCGAAAGCGAAAGACTCGGTCATTACCTCCTCATCAAACACTTTTCCATAAAATCAAATTCCCTCTAAAGTCAAAAGACCTAAAGATTTCTGTCAGATCAAAAACTTTTCATAATTTGTAAAGTTCTACTCGGGTTTTCTTTCAAAATTCTTTCCTCCCTTGGAGCTTCGGATTTTACTCCAAGTATCTAATCAAACAATTGTCTCCTTAGTGAATTATCTTTTGGGGGATTTGCAGTTTTATTCAAAATGGAAGATTTGGTCACCACTTCCTTATCTACCATTTTTCATAAAAGTTCAAATTCCCCCTAAAGTCCATGACTTAAAGATTCTTATTCAATCAAACACCTTCCATAACCTCCAAGGCTATACTTAAGTTGGAAAGTTTCTTTTTCCTGGAAGTTATTCTTTCAAAACATGTTTTATTGGGGATTTAAATTTTAAAAAGGCAAAAATTCTTCTCTTTTGATCACTAAGGTAAGAAACCAAATTCAAACTCAAATTCTTTAAAATTGGGAAACAACCCCCCTAATCTACTACTGATTACTCAGATCATTATCAGAATACGAATCACTGCCTAAATCGAACACCCAAATCTCTGTAATTTGATCATTGCCCCAAATAACTCGGATTGCGGCAGAATCAAATCACTGCCATATCAGACTCCCCAGATTTTCGGAAAGAAATCAATGTCTTTCTCATTGTTGATCTCACGAATCAAATCAAATCAGTTTCAAAATATCACACAAGCACATAATTTGCATTCGTGCCTATCGGGGGTTAGGGTTGCCCTGTCCTAATTTAGAAATGAGATCTACGATTCACTAAATCATTCAAAGAGGCAAGAAAAAAATCCTAGAAAGGAGGGTATCCTGCCCTAGTTTGGAAGGTGCAAATGCACTCTGCACGCAAAAGGCAAGTTTGGTCGCAAAAACCTACATCAGTTATTACCGTCGATGAACCACTCCTTCTGCAAGGGAATGATCAAACAGTACTAGCAGCATAATCTGATGCTTGCCTCGTTCACATAACATAACCCGCGAATGGTGTACGGGATATTATGCAGTAAACCTGAGGATAGGTGAATGGACCCAGTCAATTTTGTTCAACACTTGCCCTCGGATCTCGAAGTCGTCATCATCACCCATTGGGTGATAGTTGCCCAACCAAGGCAATTTTAAGGAAATTTAATGATTCCTACCAGCGTGATCAATCTAAACAATTGTGTTTCCATTATTTATTGTTTCCTGAAATGTGACCCAACTTATTTTCAAAAGTTTGTGATCAAATCTCAACTCCAATTTTATTTTATTTTTTTTTCAAATGGAAGTGCATTTTTTATGTTTAAATTCTCAATGTTTTCCCTCCCAGTTTTTTTGCAAATGTTCTGAGGAGTTCGGATTTTATTCCAAGGAATCAATCAAACAATCATCCTCTACCCAAATCTCTTATAGAGGAACCAAAATTTTATTCAAAATGAGAGACTTGGTCATCACTCCCTGGTCTAACATTTCTCCACAAAATTAAGGTTCCCTCGAAGTCACTGGCCCAAAGATTTTCACTCGACGGACAGAACTTTCCATAATTTCTGAACTCTACTCAAATTTTATTTCAAAAAAATTTCCAAGGAAATTAACGTCTTATTCAAAGAAATCAATCAAACAGTTACCTCATAGTCAAATGTCTTCTAAGGAAATTCAAAATTTCATTTAAAAGCGAAAGACTCGATCATTACCTCCTCATCAAACACTTTTCCATAAAATCAAATTCACTCTAAAGTCAAAAGACCTAAAGATTTCTGTCTGATAAAAAACTTTTCATAATTTCTAAAGTTCTACTCGGGTTTTCTTTCAAAATTCTTTCCTCCCTAGGAGCTTCGGATTTTACTCCAAGTATCTAATCAAACAATTGTCTCCTTAGTCAATTATCTTTTGGGGGATTTGCAGTTTTATTCAAAATGGAAGATTTGGTCACCACTTCCTTATCTACCATTTTTCATAAAAGTTCAAATTCCCCCTAAAGTCAATGACTTAAAGATTCTTATTCAATCAAACACCTTCCATAACCTCCAAGGCTCTACTTAAGTTGGAAAGTTTCTTTTTCCTGGAAGTTATTCTTTCAAAACATGTTTTATTGGGGATTTAAATTTTAAAAAGGCAAAAATTCTTCTCTTTTGATCACTAAGATAAGAACCGAAATTCGAACTGAAATTCTTTAAAATTGGGAAACAACCCCTGTAATCTCCTACTGATTACTCAGATCATTATCAGAATACGAATCACTGCCTAAATCGAACACCCAAATCTCTGTAATTTGATCATTGCCCCAAATAACTCGGATTGCAGCAGAATCAAATCACTGCCATATCAGACTCCCCAGATTTTCGGAAAGAAATCACCGTCTTTCTCATTGTTGATCTCAGGAATCAAATCAAATCAGTTTCAAAATATCACACAAGCACATAATTTGCATTCGTGCCTATCGGGGGTTAGGGTTGCGCTGTCCTAATTTAGAAATGAGATCTACGATTCACTAAATCATTCAACGAGGCAACAATAAAATCCTAGAAAGGAGGGTATCCTGCCCTAGTTTGGAAGGTGCTAATGCTCTCTGCACGCGAAAGGCAAGTTTGGTCGCAGAAACCTACATCAGTTATTACTGTCAATGCACCACTCCTTCCGCAAGGGAATGATCAAACAGTACTAGCAGCATAATCTGATGCTTGCCTCGTTCACATAACATAACCCGCGAATGGTGTACGGGATATTATGCAGCAAAACTGAGGATAGGTGAATGGACCCAGTCAATTTTGTTCAACACTTGCCATCGGATCTCGAAGTCGTCATCATCACCCATTGGGTGATAGTTGCCCAACCAAGGCAATTATGAGGAATTTTAACGATTCCTACCAGCGTGATCAATCTAAACAATTGTCTTTCCATTATTTATTGTTTCCCGAAATGTGACCCAACTTATTTTCAAAAGTGTGTGATCAAATCTCAACTCCAATTTTTTTTTTTGAAAATAAAGAGCATTTTTTTTATTTAAATTCTCAAAGTTTTCCCTCCCTCCTTTTTTTCAAATGTTCTGAGGGGTTCGGATTTTGTTCCAAGGAATCAATCAAACAATCATCCTCTAGCCAAATCTCTTATAGAGGAACCAAAATTTTATTCAGAATGAGAGACTTGGTCATCACTTCCTTGTCTAACATTTCTCCACAAAATTAAGGTTCCCTCAAAGTCACTGGCCCAAAGATTTTCACTCGACGGACAGAACTTTCCATAATTTCCGAACTCTACTCAAATTTTATTTCCAAAAAATTTCCAAGGAATTTAACGTCTTATTCGAAGAAATCAATCAAACAGTTACCTCATAGTCAAATGTCTTCCAAGGAAATTCAAAATTTCATTTCAAAGGGAAAGACTCGGTCATTACCTCCTCATCAAACACTTATACATGAAATCAAATTCCCTCTAAAGTCAAAAGACCTAAAGATTTCTGTCTGATCGAAAACTTTTCATAATTTCTAAAGTTCTACTCGGGTTTTCTTTCAAAATTGTTTCCTCCCTAGGTGCTTCGGATTTTACTCCAAGTATCTAATCAAACAATTGTCTCCTTAGTCAATTATCTTTTGGGGGATTTGCAGTTTTATTCAAAATGGAAGATTTGGTCACCACTTCCTTATCTACCATTTTTCATAAAAGTTCAAATTCCCCCAAAAGTCGATGACTTAAAGATTCTTATTCAATCAAACACCTTCCATAACCTCCAAGGCTCTACTTAAGTTGGAAAGTTTCTTTTTCCTGGAAGTTATTCTTTCCAAACATGTTTTGTTGGGGAATTAAATTTTAAAAAGGCAAAAATTCTTCTATTTTGATCACTAAGGTAAGAACCCAAATTCAAACTCAAATTCTTTAAAATTGGGAAACAACCCCCCTAATCTGCTACTGATTACGGAGATCATTATCACAATACGAATGACTGCCTAAATCGAACACCCAAATCTCTGGAATTTGATCATTGCCCCAAATAACTCGGATTGCAGCAGAATCAAATCACTGCGATATCAGACTCCCCAGATTTTCGGAAAGAAATCACTGTCTTTCTCATTGTTGATGTCAGGAATCAAATCAAATCAGTTTCAAAAATATCACACAAGCACATAATTTGCATTCGTGCCTATCGGGGGTTAGGGTTGCCCTGTCCTAATATAGAAATGAGATCTACGATTCAGTAAATCTTTCAAAGAGGCAACAATAAAACGCTAGAAAGGAGGGTATCCGACCTAGTTTGGAAGGTGCTAATGCTCTCTGCACGCAAAAGGCAAGTTTGGTCGCAAAAACCTACATCAGTTATTATTGTCAATATACCACTCCTTCCGCAAGGGAATGATCAAACAGTACTAGCAGCGTAATCTGATGCTTGCCTCGTTCACATAACATAACCCGCGAATAGTGTATGGGATATTATGCAGCAAACCTGAGGATAGGTGAATGGACCCAGTCAATTTTGTTCAACACTTGCCATCGGATCTTGAGGTCATCATCATCACCCATGGGGTGATAGTTGCCCAACCAAGGCAATTTTGAGGAATTTTAATGATTCCTACCAGCGTGATCAATCTAAACAATTGTCTTTCCATTATTTATTGTTTCCCGAAATGTGACCCAACTTATTTTCAAAAGTGTGTGATCAAATCTCAAGTCCAATTTTTTTTTTTTTTTTTTTTCCAAATAAAGTGCATTGTTTTTATTTAAATTCTCAAAGTTTTCACTCCCTCTTTTTTTTCAAATGTTCTGAGGAGTTCGGATTTTATTCCAAGGAATCAATCAAACAATCATCCTCTAGCCAAATCTCTTATAGAGGAACGAAAATTTTATTCAGAATGAGAGACTTGGTCATCACTTCCCTGTCAAACATTTCTGCACAAAATTAAGGTTCCCTGAAAGTCACTGGCCCAAAGATTTTCACTCGACGGGCAGAACTTTCCATAATTTCCGAACTCTACTCAAATTTTATTTCCAAAAAATTTCCAAGGAATTTAACGTCTTATTCGAAGAAATCAATCAAACAGTTACCACATAGTCAAATGTCTTCCAAGGAAATTCAAAATTTCATTTCAAAGCGTAAGACTCGGTCATTACCTCCTCATCAAATACTTTTCCAGAAAATCAAATTCCCTCTAAAGTCAAAAGACCTAAAGATTTCTGTCTGATCAAAAACTTTTCATAATTTCTAAAGTTCTACTTGGGTTTTCTTTCAAAATTTTTTCCTCCCCAGGAGCTTCGGATTTTACTCCAAGTATCTAATCAAACAATTGTCTCCTTAGTCAATTATCTTTTGGGGGATTTGCAGTATTATTCAAAATGGAAGATTTGGTCACCACTTCCTTATCTACCATTTTTCATGAAAGTTCAAATTCCCCCCTAAAGTCAATGACTTAAAGATTCTTATTCAATCAAACACCTTCCATAACCTCCAAGGCTCTACTTAAGTTGGAAAGTTTCTTTGACCTGGAAGTAATTCTTTCAAAAGATGTTTTATTGGGGATTTAAATTTTAAAAAGGCAAAAATTCTTCTCTTTTGATCACTAAGGTAAGAACCCAAATCCAAACTCAAATTCTTTAAAATTGGGAAACAACCCCCCTAATCTACTACTGATTACTCAGATCATTATCAGAATACGAATCACTCCCTAAATCGAACACCTAAATCTCTGGAATTTGATCATTGCCCCAAACAACTCGGATTGCAGCAGAATCAAATCACTGCCATATCAGACTCCCCAGATTTTCGGAAAGAAATCACCGTCTTTCTCATTGTTGATCTCTGGAATCAAATCAAATCAGTTTCAAAATATCACACAAGCACATAATTTGCATTCGTGCCTATCGGGGGTTAGGGTTGCCCTGTCCTAATATAGAAATGAGATCTACGATTCACTAAATCATTCAAAGAGGCAACAATAAAATCCTAGAAAGGAGGGCATCCTGCCCCAGTTTGGAAGGTGCTAATGCTCTCTGCACGTAAAAGGCAAGTTTGGTCGCAAAAACCTACATCAGTTATTACTGTCAATGTACCACTCCTTCCGCAAGGGAATGATCGAACAGTACTAGCAGCATAATCTGATGCTTGCCTTGTTCACATAACATAACCCGCGAATGGTGTACGGGATATTATGCAGCAAACCTGAGGATAGGTGAATGGACCGAGTCAATGTTGTTCAACACTTGCCATCGGATCTCGAAGTCATCATCATCACCCATTGGGTGATAGTTGCCCAACCAAGGCAATTTTGTGGAATTTTAATGATTCCTACCAGCGTGATCAATCTAAACAATTGTCTTTCCATTATTTATTGTTTCCCGAAATGTGACCCAACTTATTTTCAAAAGTGTGTGATCAAATCTCAACTCCAATTTTTTTTTTTTTTTTTTCAAAATAAAGTGCATTGTTTTTATTTAAATTCTCAAAGTTTTCCCTCCCTCTTTTTTTTCAAATGTTCTGAGGAGTTCGGATTTTATTCCAAGGAATCAATCAAACAATCATCCTCTAGGCAAATCTCTTATAGAGGAACCAAAATTTTATTCAGAATGAGAGACTTGGTCATCACTTCCTTGTCTAACATTTCTGCACAAAATTAAGGTTCCCTCAAAGTCACTGGCCCAAAGATTTTCACTCGACGGGCAGAACTTTCCATAATTTCTGAACTCTACTCAAATTTTATTTCCAAGAAATTTCAAAGAATTTAACGTCTTATTCGAAGAAATCAATCAAACAGTTACCTCATAGTCAAATGTCTTCTAAGGAAATTCAAAATTTCATTTCAAAGCGAAAGACTCGGTCATTACCTCCTCATCAAGCACTTTTCCGTAAAATCAAATTCCCTCTAAAGTCAAAAGACCTAAAGATTTCTGTCTGATGAAAAACTTTTCATAATTTCTAAAGTTCTACTCGGGTTTTCTTTCAAAATTCTTTCCTCCGTAGGAGCTTCGGATTTTACTCCAAGTATCTAATCAAACAATTGTCTCCTTAGTCAATTATCTTTTGGGGGATTTGCAGTTTTATACAAAATGGAAGATTTGGTCACCACTTCCTTATCTACCATTTTTCATAAAAGTTCAAATTCCCCCCTAAAGTCAATGACTTAAAGATTCTTGTTCTATCAAAAACCTTCCATAACCTCCAAGGCTCTACTTAAGTTGGAAAGTTTCTTTGTCCTGGAAGTTATTCTTTCAAAACATGTTTTATTGGGGATTTAAATTTTAAAAAGGCAAAAATTCTTCTCTTTTGATCACTAAGGTAAGAACCCAAATCCAAACTCAAATTCTTTAAAATTGGGAAACAACCCCCCTAATCTACTACTGATTACTCAGATCATTATCAGAATACGAATCACTGCCTAAATCGAACACCAAATCTCGGGAATCTGATGATTGCCCCACACAACTCGGATTGCAGC
Source organism: Camellia granthamiana (assembly GCA_036172215.1). Lineage (NCBI taxonomy): Eukaryota > Viridiplantae > Streptophyta > Magnoliopsida > Ericales > Theaceae > Camellia > Camellia granthamiana. The sequence goes on from CM069905.1 coordinate 14,762,795, forward strand.
AGAATCAAATCACTGCCATATCAGACTCCCCAGATTTTCGGAAAGAAATCACCGTCTTTCTCATTGTTGATCTCAGGAATCAAATCAAATCAGTTTCAAAATATCACACAAGCACATAATTTGCATTCGTGCCTATCGGGGGATAGGGTTGCCCTGTCCTCATATAGAAATGAGATCTACGATTCACTAAATCATTCAAAGAGGCAACAATAAAGGGTATCCTGCTCTAGTTTGGAAGGTGCTAATGCTCTCTGCACGCAAAAGGCAAGTTTGGTCGCAAAAACCTACATCAGTTATTACTGTCAATATACCACCCCTTCCGCAAAGGAATGATCAAATAGAACTAGCAGCATAATATGATGCTTGCCTCGTTCACATAACATAACCCGCGAATGGTGTACGGGATATTATGCAGCAAACCTGAGGATAGGTGAATGGACCCAGTCAATTTTGTTCAACAATTGCCATCGGATCTCGAAGTCATCATCATCACCCATTGGGTGATAGTTGCCCAACCAAGGCAATTTTGAGGAATTTTAATGATTCCTACCAGCGTGACCAATCTAAACAATTGTCTTTCCATTATTTATTGTTTCCCGAAATGTGACCCAACTTATTTTCAAAAGTGTGTGATCAAATCTCAACTCCAATTTTTTTTTTTTTTTTTTCAAAATAAAGTGCATTGTTTTTATTTAAATTCTCAAAGTTTTTCCTCCCTCTTTTTTTTCAAATGTTCTGAGGAGTTCGGATTTTATTCCAAGGAATCAATCAAACAATCATCCTGTAGCCAAATCTCTTATAGAGGAACCAAAATTTTATTCAGAATGAGAGACTTGGTCATCACTTCCTTGTCTAACATTTCTGCACAAAATTAAGGTTCCCTCAAAGTCACTGGCCCAAAGATTTTCACTCGACGGGCAGAACTTTCCATAATTTCCGAACTCTACTCAAATTTTATTTCCAAAAAATTTCCAAGAAATTTAACGTCTTATTCGAAGAAATCAATCAAACAGTTACCTCAAAGTCAAATGACTTCTAAGGAAATTCAAAATTTCATTTCAAAGCGAAAGACTCGGTCATTACCTCTTCATCAAACACTTTTCCATTAAATCAAATTCCCTCTAAAGTCAAAAGACCTAAAGATTTCTGTCTGATCAAAAACTTTTCATAATTTCTAAAGTTCTACTCGGGTTTTCTTTCAAAATTCTTTCCTCCCTAGGAGCTTCGGATTTTACTCCAAGTATCTAATCAAACAATTGTCTCCTTAGTCAATTATCTTTTGGGGGATTTGCAGTTTTATTCAAAATGGAAGATTTGGTCACCACTTCCTTATCTACCATTTTTCATAAAAGTTCAAATTCCCCCCTAAAGTCAATGACTTAAAGATTCTTATTCAATCAAACACCTTCCATAACCTCCAAGGCTCTACTTAAGTTGGAAAGTTTCTTTTTCCTGGATGTTATTCTTTCAAAACATGTTTACTGGGGATTTAAATTTAAAAAGGCAAAAATTCTTTTCTTTTGATCACTAAGGTAAGAACCCAAATTCAAACTCAAATTCTTTAAAATTGGAAAACAACCCCCCTAATCTACTACTGATTACTCAAATCATTATCAGAATACGAATCACTGCCTAAATCGAACACCCAAATCTCTGTAATTTGATCATTGCCCCAAACAACTTGGATTGCAGCAGAATCAAATCACTGCCATATCAGACTCCCCAGATTTTCGGAAAGAAATCACCGTCTTTCTCATTGTTGATCTCAGGAATCAAATCAAATCAGTTTCAAAATATCACACAAGCACATAATTTGCATTCGTGCCTATCGGGGGTTAGGGTTGCCCTGTCCTAATTTAGAAATGAGATCTACGATTCACTAAATCATTCAAAGAGGCAACAATAAAATCCTAGAAAGGAGGGTATTCTACCCTAGTTTCGAAGGTGCTAATGCTCTCTGCACGCAAAAGGCAAGTTTGGTCGCAAAAACCTACATCAGTTATTACTGTCAATGTACCACTCCTTCCGCAAGGGAATGATCAAACAGTACTAGCAGCATAATCTGATGCTTGCCTCGTTCACATAACATAACCCGCGAATGGTGTACGGGATACTATGCAGCAAACCTGAGGATAGGTGAATGGACCCAGTCAATTTTGTTCAACACTTGCCAACGGATCTCGAAGTCATCATCATAACCCATTGGGTGATAGTTGCCCAACCAAGGCAATTTTGAGGAATTTTAATGATTCCTACCAGCGTGATCAATCTAAACAATTGTCTTTCCATTATTTATTGTTTCCCGAAATGTGACCCAACTTATTTTCAAAAGTGTGTGATCAAATCTCAACTCCAATTTTTTTTTTTTTTTTCGAAATAAATTACATTTTTTTTTATTTAAATTCTCAAAGTTTTCCCTCCCTCTTTTTTTTCAAATGTTCTGAGGAGTACGGATTTTATTCCAAGGAATCAATCAAACAATCATCCTCTAGCCAAATCTCTTATAGTGGAACCAAAATTTTATTCAGAATGAGAGACTTGGTCATCACTTCCTTGTCTAACATTTCTGCACAAAATTAAGGTTCCCTCAAAGTCACTGGCACAAAGATTTTCACTCGACGGACAGAACTTTCCATAATTTCCGAACTCTACTCAAATTTTATTTCCAAAAAATTTCCAAGGAATTTAACGACTTATTCGAAGAAATCAAACAAACATTTACCTCATAGTCAAATGTCTTCTAAGGAAATTCAAAATTTCATTTCAAAGCGAAAGACTCGGTCGTTACCTCCACATCAAACACTTTTCCATAAAATCAAATTCCCTCTAAAGTCAAAAGACCTAAAGATTTCTGTCTGATCAAAAACTTTTCATAATTTCTAAAGTTCTACTCGGGTTTTCTTTCAAAATTCTTTCCTCCCTAAGCGCTTCGGATTTTACTCCAAATATCTAATCAAACAATTGTCTCCTTAGTCAATTATCTTTTGCGGGATTTGCAGTTTTATTCAAAATGGAAGATTTGGTCAGCACTTCCTTATCTACCATTTTTCATAAAAGTTCAAATTCCCCCAAAAGTCAATGACTTAAAAGATTCTTATTCAATCAAACACCTTCCATAACCTCCAAGGCTCTACTTAAGTTGGAAAGTTCCTTTTTCCTGGAAGTTATTCTTTCAAAACATGTTTTATTGGGGATTTAAATTTGTAAAAGGCAAAAATTCTTCTCTTTTGATCACTAAGGTAAGAACACAAATCCAAACTCAAATTCTTTAAAATTGGGAAACAACCCCCCTAATCTACTACTGATTACTCAAATCATTATTAGAATACGAATCACTGCCTAAATCGAACACCGAAATCTCTGTAATTTGATCATTGCCCCAAATAACTTGGATTGCAGCAGAATCAAATCACTGCCATATCAGACTCCCCAGATTTTCGGAACGAAATCACCGTCTTTCTCATTTTTGATGTCAGGAATCAAATCAAATCAGTTTTAAAAATATCACACAAGCACATAATTTGCATTCGTGCCTATCGGGGGTTAGGGTTGCCCTGTCCTAATATAGAAATGAGATCTACGATTCACTAAATCATTCAAAGAGGCAACAATAAAATCCTAGAAAGGAGGGTATCCTGCCCTAGTTTGGAAGGTGCTAATGTTCTCTGCACGCAAAAGGCAAGTTTGGTCGCAAAAACCTACATCAGTTATTACTGTCAATGTACCACTCTTTCCGCAAGGGAATGATCGAACAGTACTAGCAGCATAATCTGATGCTTGCCTCATTCACATAACATAACCCGCGAATGGTGTACGGGATATTATGCAGCAAACCTGAGGATAGGTGAATGGACCGAGTCAATTTTGTTCAACACTTGCCATCGGATCTTGAAGTCATCATCATCACCCATTGGGTGATAGTTGCCCAACCAAGGCAATTTTGAGGAATTTTAATGATTCCTACCCGCGTGATCCATCTAAACAATTGTCTTTCCATTATTTATTGTTTCCCGAAATGTGACCCAACTTATTTTGAAAAGTATGTGATCAAATCTCAACTCCAATTTTTTTTTTTCAAAATAAAGTGCATTGTTTTAATTTAAATTCGCAAAGTTTTCCCTCCCTCTTTTTTTTCTAATGTTCTGAGGAGTTCGGATTTTATTCCAAGGAATCAATCAAAGAATCATCCTCTAGCCAAATCTCTTATAGAGGAATCAAAATTTTATTCAGAAGGAGAGACTTGGTCATCATTTCCATGTCTAACATTTCTCCACAAAATTAAGGTTCCCTCAAAGTCACTGGCCCAAAGATTTTCACTCGACGGACAGAACTTTTCATAATTTCCGAACTCTACTCAAATTTTATTTCCAAAAAATTTCCTAAGGAATTTAACGTCTTATTCGAAGAAATCAATCAAAGAGTTACCTCATAGTCAAATGTCTTCTACGGAAATTCAAAGTTTCATTTCAAAGCGAAAGACTCGGTGATTTCCTCCTCATCAAACACTTTTCCATAAAATCAAATTCCCTCTAAAGTCAAAAGGCCTAAAGATTACTATTTGATCAAAAACTTTTCATAATTTCTAAAGTACTACTCGGGTTTTCTTTCAAAGTTCTTTCCTCCCTAGGAGCTTCGGATTTTACTCCAAGTATCTAATCAAACAATTGTCTCCTTAGTCAATTATCTTTTGGGGGATTTGCAGTTTTATTCAAAATGGAAGATTTGTTCACCACTTCCTCATCTACCATTTTTCATAAAAGTTCAAATTCCCCCTGAAGTCAATGACTTAAAGATTCTTATTCAATCAAACACCTTCCATAACCTCCAAGGCTCTACTTAAGTTGGAAAGTTTCTTTTTCCTGGAAGTTATTCTTTCAAAACATGTTTTATTGGGGATTTAAATTTTAAAAAGGCAAAAATTCTTCTCTTTTGATCACTAAGGTAAGAACCCAAATTCAAACTCAAATTCTTTAAAATTGGGAAACAACCGCCCTAATCTACTACTGATTACTCATATCATTATCAGAATACGAATCACTGCCTAAATCGAACACCCAAATCTCTGTAATTTGATCATTGCCCCAAATAACTCGGATTGCGGCAGAATAAAATCACTGCCATATTAGACTCCCCAGATTTTCGGAAAGAAATCACCGTCTTTCTCATTGTTGATCTCAGGAATCAAATCAAATCAGTTTCAAAATATCACACAAGCACATAATTTGCATTCGTGCCTATCGGGGGTTAGGGTTGCGCTGTCCTAATTTAGAAATGAGATCTACGATTCACTAAATCATTCAAAGAGGCAACAATAAAATCCTAGAAAGGAGGGTATCCTGCCCTAGTTTGGAAGGTGCTAATGCTCTCAGCACGCGAAAGGCAAGTTTGGTCGCAAAAACCTACATCAGTTATTACTGTCAATGTACCACTCCTTCCGCAATGGAATGATCAAACAGTACTAGCAGCATAATCTGATGCTTGCCTCGTTCACATAACATAACCCGCGAATGGTGTACGGGATATTATGCAGCAAACCTGAGGATAGGTGAATGGACCCAGTCAATTTTGCTCAACACTTGCCATCGGATCTCGAAGTCATCATCATCACCCATTGGGTGATAGTTGCCTAACCAAGGCAATTTTGAGGAATTTTAATGATTCCTGCCAGCGTGATCAATCTAAACAATTGTCTTTCCATTATTTATTGTTTCCCGAAATGTGACCCAACTTATTTTCAAAAGTGTGTGATCAAATCTCAACTCCAAATTTTTTTTTTTCAAAATCAAGTGCATTTTTTTTATTTAAATTCTCAAAGTTTTCCCTCCCTCTTTTTTTTCAAATGTTCTGAGGAGTTCGGATTTTATTCCAAGGAATCAATCAAACAATCATCCTCTAGCCAAATCTCTTATAGGGGAACCAAAATTTTATTCAGAATGAGAGACTTGGTCATCACTTCCTTGTCTAACATTTCTCCACAAAATTAAGGTTCCCTCAAAGTCACTGGCCCAAAGATTTTCACTCGACGGACAGAACTTTCCAAAATTTCCGAACTCTACTCAAATTTTATTTCCAAAAAATTTCCAAGGAATTTAACATCTTATTTGAAGAAAGAAATCAAACAGTTACCTCATAATCAAATGTCTTCTAAGGAAATTCAAAATTTCATTTCAAAGTGAAAGACTCGGTCATTACCTCCTCATCAAACACTTTTCCATAAAATCAAATTCCCCCTAAAGTCAAAAGACCTAAAGATTTCTGTCTGATCAAAAACTTTTCATAATTTCTAAAGTTCTACTCGGGTTTTCTTTCAAAATTCTTTCCTCCCAAGGAGCTTCGGATTTTACTCCAAGTATCTAATCAAACAATTGTCTCCTTAGTCAATTATCTTTTGGGGGATTTGCAGTTTTATTCAAAATGGAAGATTTGGTCACCACTTCCTTATCTACCATTTTTCATAAAAGTTCAAATTCCCCCTAAAGTCAATGACTTAAAGATTCTTATTCAATCAAACACCTTCCATAACCTCCAAGGCTCTACTTAAGTTGGAAAGTTTCTTTTTCCTGGAAGTTATTCTTTCAAAACATGTTTTATTGGGGATTTAAATTTTAAAAAGGCAAAAATTCTTCTCTTTTGATCACTAAGGTAAGAACCCAAATTCAAACTCAAATTCTTTAAAATTGGGAAACAACCCCCGTAATCTCCTACTGATTACTCAGATCATTATCAGAATACGAATCACTGCCTAAATCGAACACCCAAATCTCTGTAATTTGTTCCTTGCCCCAAATAACTCGGATTGCAGCAGAATAAAATCACTGCCATATCAGACTCCCTAGATTTTCGGAAAGAAATCACCGTCTTTCTCATTGTTGATCTCAGGAATCAAATCAAATCAGTTTCAAAATATCACACAAGCACATAATTTGCATTCGTGCCTAGTGGGGGTTAGGGTTGCCCTGTCCTAATTTAGAAATGAGATCTACGATTCACTAAATCATTCAAAGAGGCAACAATAAAATCCTAGAAAGGAGGGTATCCTGCCCTAGTTTGGAAGGTGCAAATGCTCTCTGCACGCGAAAGGCAAGTTTGGTCGCAAAAACCTACATCAGTTATTACTGTCAATGCACCACTCCTTCCGCAAGGGAATGATCAAACAGTACTAGCAGCATAATCTGATGCTTGCCTTGTTCACATAACATAACCCGCGAATGGTGTACGGGATATTATGCAGCAAACCTGAGGATAGGTGAATGGACCCAGTCAATTTTGTTCAACACTTGCCATCGGATCTTGAAGTCGTCATCATCACCCATTGGGTGATAGTTGCCCAACCAAGGCAATTTTGAGGAATTCTAATGATTCCTACCAGCGTGATCAATCTAAACAATTGTCTTTCCATTATTTATTGTTTCCCGAAATGTGACCCAACTTATTTTCAAAAGTGTGTGATCAAATCTCAACTCGAATTTTTTGTTTGTTTTTTTTCAAATCAAAGTGCATTTTTTTTTATTTAAATTCTCAAAGTTTTCCCTCCCTCTTTTTTTTCAAATGTTCTGAGGGGTTCGGATTTTATTCCAAGGAATCAATCAAACAATCATCCTCTAGTCAATTCTCTTATAGGGGAACCAAAATTTTATTCAGAATGAGAGACTAGGTCATCACTTCCTTGTCTAACATTTCTCCACAAAATTAAGGTTCCCTCAAAGTCACTGGCCCAAAGATTTTCACTCGACGGACAGAACTTCCCATAATTTCCGAGCTCTACTCAAATTTTATATCCAAAAAATTTCCAAGGAATTTAACGTCTTATTCGAAGAAATCAATCAAACAGTTACCTCATAGTCAAATGTCTTCTAAGGAAATTCAAAATTTCATTTCAAAGCCAAAGACTCGGTCATTACCTCCTCATCAAACACTTTTCCATAAAATCAAATTCCCTCTAAAGTCAAAAGACCTAAAGATTTCTGTCTGATCAAAAACTTTTCATAATTTCTAAAGTTCTACTCGGGTTTTCTTTCAAAATTCTTTCCTGCCTAGGAGCTTCGGATTTTACTCCAAGTATCTAATCAAACAATTGTCTCCTTAGTCAATTATCTTTTGGGGGATTTGCAGTTTTATTCAAAATGGAAGATTTGGTCACCACTTCCTTATCTACCATTTTTCATAAAATTTCAAATTCCCCCTAAAGTCAATGACTTAAAGATTCTTATTCAATCACACACCTTCCATAACCTCCAAGGCTCTACTTAAGTTGGAAAGTTTCTTTTTCCTGGAAGTTATTCTTTCCAAACATGTTTTATTGGGGATTTAAATTTTAAAAAGGCAAAAATTCTTCTCTTTTGATCACTAAGGTAAGAACCCAAATTCAAACTCAAATTCTTTAAAATTGGGAAACAACCCCCCTAATCTACTACTGATTACTCAGATCATTATCAGAATACGAATCACTGCCTAAATCGAACACCCAAATCTCTGTAATTTGATCACGGCCCCAAATAACTCAGATTGCAGCAGAATCAAATCACTGCCATATCAGACTCCCCAGATTTTCGGAAAGAAATCACTGTCTTTCTCATTGTTGATCTCAGGAATCAAATCAAATCAGTTTCAAAATATCACACAAGCACATAATTTGCATTCGTGCCTATCGGGGGTTAGGGTTGCCCGGTCCTAATTTAGAAATGAGATCTACGATTCACTAAATCATTCAAAGAGGCAACAAAAAAATCCTAGAAAGGAGGATATCCTGCCCTAGTTTGGAAGGTGCAAATGCACTCTGCACGCAAAAGGCAAGTTTGGTCGCAAAAACCTACATCAGTTATTACTGTCAATGTACCACTCCTTCCGCAAGGGAATGATCAAACAGTACTAGCAGCATAATCTGATGCTTGCCTCGTTCACATAACATAACCCGCGAAGGGTGTACGGGATATTATGCAGCAAACCTCTGGATAGGTGAATGGACCCAGTCAATTTTGTTCAACACTTGCCATCGGATCTCGAAGTCGTCATCATCACCCATTGGGTGATAGTTGCCCAACCAAGGCAATTTTGAGGAATTTTAGTGATTCCTACCAGCGTGATCAATCTAAACAATTGTCATTCCATTATTTATTGTTTCCCGAAATGTGACGCAACTTATTTTCAAAAGTGTGTGATCAAATCTCAACTCCAATTTTTTTTTCTTTTTTTTTCAAAATAAACTGCATTTTTTTAATTTAAATTCTCAAAGTTTTACCTCCCTCTTTTTTTACAAATGTTTTGAGGAGTTCGGATTTTATTCCAAGGAATCAATCAAACAATCATCCTCTAGCCAAATCTCTTATAGAGGAACCAAAATTTTATTCAGAATGAGAGACTTGGTCATCACTTCCTTGTCTAACATTTCTCCACAAAATTAAGGTTCCCTCAAAGTCACTAGCCCAAAGATTTTCACTCGACGGACAGAACTTTCCCTAATTTCCGAGCTCTACTCAAATTTTATTTCCAAAAAATTTCCAAGGAATTTAACGTCTTATTCGAAGAAATCAATCAAACAGTTACCTCATAGTCAAATGTCTTCTAAGGAAATTCAAAATTTCATTCCAAAGCGAAAGACTCGGTCATTACCTCCTCATCAAACACTTTTCCATAAAATCAAATTCCCTCTAAAGTCAAAAGACCTAAAGATTACTGTCTGATCAAAAACTTTTCATAATTTCTAAAGTTCTACTCGGGTTTTCTTTGAAAATTCTTTCCTCCCTAGGAGCTTCGGATTTTACTCCAAGTATCTAATCAAACAATTGTCTCCTTAGTCAATTATCTTTTGGGGGTTTTGCAGTTTTATTCAAAATGGAAGATTTGGTCACCACTTCCTTATCTACCATTTTTCATAAAAGTTCAAATTCCCCCTAAAGTCAATGACTTAAAGATTCTTATTCAATCAAAAACCTTCCGTAACCTCCAAGGCTCTACTTAGGTTGGAAAGTTTCCTTTTCCTGGAAGTTATTCTTTCAAAACATGTTTTATTGGGGATTTAAATTTTAAAAAGGCAAAAATTCTTTTCTTTTGATCACTAAGGTAAGAACCCAAATTCAAACTCAAATTCTTTAAAATTGGGAAACAACCCCCCTAATCTACTACTGATTACTCAGATCATTATCAGAATACGAATCACTGCCTAAATCGAACACCCAAATCTCTGTAATTTGATCATTGCCGCAAATAACTCGGATTGCAGCAGAATCAAATCACTGCTATATCAAACTCCCCAGATTTTCGGAAAGAAATCACCGTCTTTCTCATTGTTGATGTCAGGAATCAAATCAAATCAGTTTCAAAATATCACACAAGCACATAATTTCCATTCGTGCCTATCGGGGGTTAGGGTTGCCCTGTCCTAATTTAGAAATGAGATCTACGATTCACTAAATCATTCAAAGAGGCAACAATAAAATCCTAGAAAGCAGGGTATCCTGCCCTAGTTTGGAAGGTGCTAATGCTCTCTGCACGCAAAAGGCAAGTTTGGTCGCAAAAACCTACATCAGTTATTACTGTCAATGTACCACTCCTTCCGCAAGGGAATGATCAAACAGTACTAGCAGCATAATCTGATGCTTGCCTCGTTCACATAACATAACCCGCGAATGGTGTACGGGATATTATGCAGCAAACCTGAGGATAGGCGAACAGACCCAGTCAATTTTGTTCAACACTTGCCCTCGGATCTCGAAGTCATCATCATCACCCATTGGGTGATAGTTGCCCCACCAAGGCAATTTTGAGGAATTTTAGTGATTCCAACCAGCGTGATCAATCCAAACAATCGTCTTTCCATTATTTATTGTTTCCCGAAATGTGACCCGACTTACTTTCAAAAGTGTGTGATCAAATCTCAACTTCAGTTTTTTTTTTTTTGGTCAAAATAAAGTGCATTTTTTTTATTTAAATTCTCAAAGTTTTCCCTCCCTCTTTTTTTTAAAATGTTCTGAGGAGTTCGGATTTTATTCCAAGGAATCAATCAAAAAATCATCCTCTAGCCAAATCTCTTATAGAGGAACCAAAATTTTATTCAGAATGAGAGACTTCGTCATCACTTCCTTGTCTAACATTTCTCCACAAAATTAAGGTTCCCTCAAAGCCACTGGCCCAAATATTTTCCCTCGACGGACAGAACTTTCCATAATTTCCAAACTCTACTCAAATTTTATTTCCAAAAAATTTCCAAGGAATTTAACGTCTTATTCGAAAAAATCAATCAAACAGTTACCTCATAGTCAAATGTCTTCTAAGGAAATTCAAAATTGCATTTCAAAGCGAAAGACTCGGTCATTACCTCCTCATCAAACACTTTTCCATAAAATCAATTCCCTCTAAAGTGAAAAGACCTAAAGATTACTGTCGGATCAAAAACTTTTCATAATTTCTAAAGTTCTACTCGGGTTTTCTTTCAAAATTCTTTCCTCCCTAGGAGCTTTCGATTTTACTACGAGTATCTAATCAAACAATTGTCTCCTTAGTCAATTATCTTTTGGGGGATTTGCAGTTTTATTCAAAATGGAAGATTTGGTCACCACGTCCTTATCTACCATTTTTCAAAAAAGTTCAAATTCCCCCTAAAGTCGATGACTTAAAGATTCTTATTCAATCAAACACCTTCCATAACCTCCAAGGCTCTACTTAAGTTGGAAAGTTTATTTTTCCTGGAAGTTATTCTTTCCAAACATGTTTTATTGGGGATTTAAATTTTAAAAAGGCAAAAATTCTTCTCTTTTGATCACTAAGGTAAGAACCCAAATTCAAACTCAAATTCTTTAAAATTGGGAAACAACCCCCCAAATCTACTACTGATTACTCAGATCATTATCAGAATACGAATCACTGCCTAAATCGAACACCCAAATCTCTGTAATTTGATCGTTGCCCCAAATAACTCGGATTGTAGCAGAATCAAATCACTGCCATATCAGACTCCCCAGATTTTCGGAAAGAAATCACCGTCTTTCTCATTGTTGATCTCAGGAATCAAATCAAATCAGTTTCAAAATATCACACAAGCACATAATTTGCATTCGTGCCTATCGGGGGTTAGGGTTGCCCGGTCCTAATTTAGAAATGAGATCTACGATTCACTAAATCATTCAAAGAGGCAACAATAAAATCCTAGAAAGGAGGGTATCCTGCACTAGTTTGGAAGGTGCTAATGCTCTCTGCACGGGAAAGGCAAGTTTGGTCGCAAAAACCTACATCAGTTATTACTGTCAATGTACCACTCCTTCCGTAAGGGAATCATCAAACAGTAGTAGCAATCATAATCTGATGCTTGCCTCGTTCACATAACAAAACCCGCGAATGGTGTACGGGATATTATGCAGCAAACCTGAGGATAGGTGAATGGACCCAGTCAATTTTGTTCAACAATTGCCATCGGATCTCGAAGTCGTCATCATCACCCATTGGGTGATAGTTGCCCAACCAAGGCAATTTTGAGGAATTTTAATGATTCCTACCAGCGTGATCAATCTAAACAATTGTCTTTCCATTATTTATTATTTCCCGAAATGTGACCCAACTTATTTTCAAAAGTGTGTGATCAAATCTCAACTCCAATTTTTTTTTTTTTTTTCAAAATAAAGTGCATTTTTTTTATTTAAATTCTCAAAGTTTTCCCTCCCTCTTTTTTTTCAAATGTTCTGAGGAGTTCGAATTTTATTCCAAGGAATCAATCAAACAATCATCCTCTAGCCAATTCTCTTATAGAGGAACCAAAATTTTATTCAGAATGAGAGACTTGGTCATCACTTCCTTGTCTAACATTTCTCCACAAAATTAAGGTTCCCTCAAAGTCACTGGCCCAAAGATTTTCACTCGACGGACAGAACTTTCCATAATTTCCGAGCTCTACTCAAATTTTATTTCCAAAAAATTTCCAAGGAATTTAACGTCTTATTCGAAAAAATCAATCAAACAGTTACCTCATAGTCAAATGTCTTCTAAGGAAATTCAAAATTTCATTTCAAAGCGAAAGACTCGGTCATTACCTCCTCATCAAACACTTTTCCATAAAATCAAATTCCCTCTAAAGTCAAAAGACCTAAAGATTTCTGTCTGATCAAAAACTTTTCATAATTTCTAAAGTTCTACTCGGGTTTTCTTTCAAAATTCTTTCCTCCCTAGGAGCTTCGGATTTTACTCCAAGTATCTAATCAAACAATTGTCTCCTTAGTCAATTATCGTTTGGGGGATTTGCAGTTTTATTCAAAATGGAAGATTTGGTCACCACTTCCTCATCTACCATTTTTCATAAAAGTTCAAATTCCCTCTAAAGTCGATGACTTAAAGATTCTTATTCAATCAAACACCTTCCATAACCTCCAAGGCTTTACTTAAGTTGGAAAGTTTCTTTTTCCTGGAAGTTATTCTTTCCAAACATGTTTTATTGGGGATTTAAATTTTAAAAAGGCAAAAATTCTTCTCTTTTGATCACTAAGGTAAGAACCCAAATTCAAACTCAAATTCTTTAAAATTGGGAAACAACCCCCCTAATCTACTACTGATTACTCAGATCATTATCAGAATACGAATCACTGCCTAAATCGAACACCCAAATCTCTGTAATTTGATCGTTGCCCCAAATAACTCGGATTGCAGCAGAATCAAATCACTGCCATATCAGACTCCCCAGATTTTCGGAAAGAAATCACCGTCTTTCTCATTGTTGATCTCAGGAATCAAATCAAATCAGTTTCAAAATATCACACAAGCACATAATTTGCATTCGTGCCTATCGGGGGTTAGGGTTGCCCTGTCCTAATTTAGAAATGAGATCTACGATTCACTAAATCATTCAAAGAGGCAACAAAAAAAATCCTAGAAAGGAGGGTATCCTGCCCTAGTTTGGAAGGTGCAAATGCACTCTGCACGCAAAAGGCAAGTTTGGTCGCAAAAACCTACATCAGTTATTACTGTCAATGTACCACTCCTTCCGCAAGGGAATGATCAAACTGTACTAGCAGCATAATCTGATGCTTGCCTCGTTCACATAACATAACCCGCGAAGGGTGTACGGGATATTATGCAGCAAACCTCTGGATAGGTGAATGGACCCAGTCAATTTTGTTCAACACTTGCCATCGGATCTCGAAGTCGTCATCATCACCCATTGGGTGATAGTTGCCCAACCAAGGCAATTTTGACGAATTTTAATGATTCCTACCAGCGTGATCAATCTAAACAATTGTCATTCCATTATTTATTGTTTCCCGAAATGTGACGCAACTTATTTTCAAAAGTGTGTGATCAAATCTCAACTCCAATTTTTTTTTTTTTTTTTCAAAATAAAGTGCATTTTTTTAATTTAAATTCTCAAAGTTTTACCTCCCTCTTTTTTTACAAATGTTTTGAGGAGTTCGGATTTTATTCCTAGGAATCAATCAAACAATCATCCTTTAGCCAAATCACTTATAGAGGAACCAAAATTTTATTCAGAATGAGAGACTTGGTCATCACTTCCTTGTATAACATTTCTCCACAAAATTAAGGTTCCCTCAAAGTCACTGGCCCAAAGATTTTCACTCGACGGACAGAACTTTCCATAATTTCCGAACTCTACTCAAATTTTATTTCCAAAAAATTTCCAAGGAATTTAACGTCTTATTCGAAGAAATCAATCAAACAGTTACCTCATAGTCAAATGTGTTCTAAGGAAATTCAAAATTTCATTCCAAAGCGAAAGACTCGGTCATTACCTCCTCATCAAACACTTTTCCATAAAATCAAATTCCCTCTAAAGTCAAAAGACCTAAAGATTACTGTCTGATCAAAAACTTTTCATAATTTCTAAAGTTCTACTCGGGTTTTCTTTCAAAATTCTTTCCTCCCTAGGAGCTTCGGATTTTACTCCAAGTATCTAATCAAACAATTGTCTCCTTAGTCAATTATCTTTTGGGGGATTTGCAGTTTTATTCAAAATGGAAGATTTGGTCACCACTTCCTTATCTACCATTTTTCATAAAAGTTCAAATTCCCCCTAAAGTCAATGACTTAAAGATTCTTATTCAATCAAACACCTTCCATAACCTCCAAGGCTCTACTTAAGTTGGAAAGTTTCTTTTTCCTAGAAGTTATTCTTTCAAAACATGTTTTATTGGGGATTTAGATTTTAAAAAGGAAAAAATTCTTCTCTTTTGATCACTAAGGTAAGAACCCAAATTCAAACTCAAATTCTTTAAAATTGGGAAACAACCCCCCTAATCTCCTACTTATTACTCTGATCATTATCAGAATACGAATCACTGCCTAAATCGAACACCCAAATCTCTGTAATTTGATCGTTGCCCCAAATAACTCGGATTGCAGCAGAATCAAATCACTGCCATATCAGACTCCCCAGATTTTCGGAAAGAAATCACCGTCTTTCTCATTGTTGATCTCAGGAATCAAATCAAATCAGTTTCAAAATATCACACAAGCACATAATTTGCATTCGTGCCTATCGGGGGTTAGGGTTGCCCTGTCCTAATTTAGAAATGAGATCTACGATACACTAAATCATTCAAAGAGGCAACAATAAAATCCTGGAAATGAGGGTATCCTGCCCTAGTTTGGAAGGTGCTAATGCTCTCTGCACACGAAAGGCAAGTTTGGTCGCAAAAACAAACATCAGTTATTACTGTCAATGTACCACTCCTTCCGTAAGGGAATGATCAAACAGTACTAGCAGCATAATCTGATGCTTGCCTCGTTCACATAACATAACCCGCGAATGGTGTACGGGATATTATGCAGCAAACCTGAGGATAGGTGAATGGACCCAGTCAATTTTGTTCAACACTTGCCATCGGATCTCGAAGTCGTCATCATCACCCATTGGGTGATAGTGGCCCAACCAAGGTAATTTTGAAGAATTTTAATGATTCCTACCAGCGTGATCAATCTAAACAATTGTCTTTCCATTATTTATTGTTTCCCGAAATGTGACCCTACTTATTTTCAAAAGTGTGTGATCATATCTCAACTTCAAATTTTTTTTTTTCAAAATAAAGTTCATTTTTTTTATTTAAATTCTCAAAGTTTTCCCTCCCTCTTTTTTTTAAAATGTTCTGAGGAGTTCGGATTTTATTCCAAGGAATGAATCACACAATCATCCTCTAGCCAAATCTCTTATGGAGGAACCAAGATTTTATTCAGAATGAGAGACTTGGTCATCACTTCCTTGTCTAACATATCTCCACAAAATTAAGGTTCCCTCAAAGTCACTGGCCCAAAGATTTTCACTCGACGGACAGAACTTTCCATAATTTCTGAACTCTACTCAAATTTTATTTCCAAAAAATTTCCAAGGAATTTAACGTCTTATTCGAAGAAATCAATCAAACAGTTACCTCATAGTCAAATGTCATCTAAGGAAATTCAAAATTTCATTTCAAAGCGAAAGACTCGGTCATTACCTCCTCATCAAACACTTTTCCATAAAATCAAATTCCCTCTAAAGTCAAAAGACCTAAAGATTTCTGTCTGATCAAAAACTTTTCATAACTTCTAAGGTTCTACTCGGGTTTTCTTTCAAAATTGTTTCCTCCCTAGGAGCTTTGGATTTTAATCCAAGTATCTAATCAAACAATTGTCTCCTTTGTCAATTATCTTTTGGGGGATTTGCAGTTTTATTCAAAATGGAAGATTTGGTCACCACTTCCATATCTACCATTTTTCATAAAAGTTCAAATTCCCCCTAAAGTCAATGACTTAAAGATTCTTATTCAATCAAACACCTTCCATAACCTCCAAGGCTCTACTTAAGCTGGAAAGTTTCTTTTTCCTGGAAGTTATTCTTTCCAAACATGTTTTATTGGGGATCTAAATTTTAAAAAGGCCAAAATTCTTCTCTTTTGATCACAAAGGTAAGAATCCAAATTCAAACTCAAATTCTTTAAAATTGGGAAACAACCCCCTTAATCTACTACTGATTACTCAGATCATTATCAGAATACGAATCACTGCCTAAATAGAACACCCAAATCTCTGTAATTTGATCATTGCCCCAAATAATTCGGATTGCAGCAGAATCAAATCACTGCTGTACCAGACTCCCCAGATTTTCGGAAAGAAATCACCGTCTTTCTCATTGTTGATCTCAGGAATCAAATCAAATCAGTTTCAAAATATCACACAAGCACATAATTTGCATTCGTGCCTATCGGGGGTTAGGGTTGCCCTGTCCTAATTTAGAAATGAGATCTACGATTCACTAAATCTTTCAAAAAGGCAACAAAAAAATCCTAGAAAGGAGGGTATCCTGCCCTAGTTTGGAAGGTGCAAATGCTCTCTGCACGCAAAAGGCAAGTTTGGTCGCAAAAACCTACATCAGTTATTACTGTCAATGTACCACTCCTTCCGCAACGGAATGATCAAAAAGTACTAGCAGCATAATGTGATGCTTGCCTCATTCACATAACATAACCCGCGAATGGTGTACGGGATATGATGCAGCAAACCTGAGGATAGGCGAACGGACCCAGTAAATTTTGTTCAACACTTGCCCTCGGATCTCGAAGTCATCATCATCACCCACTGGGTGATAGTTGCCCAACCAAGGCAATTTTGAGGAATTTTAGTGATTCCTAC
This sequence comes from Camellia granthamiana, assembly GCA_036172215.1. Classification (NCBI taxonomy): domain Eukaryota; kingdom Viridiplantae; phylum Streptophyta; class Magnoliopsida; order Ericales; family Theaceae; genus Camellia; species Camellia granthamiana. The sequence goes on from CM069905.1 coordinate 14,780,396, forward strand.
CAGCGTGATCAATCTAAACAATTGTCTTTCCATTATTTATTGTTTCTCGAAATGTGACCCAACTTACTTTCAAAAGTGTGTGATCAAATCTCAACTTCAAATTTTTTTTTTTTGTCAAAATAAAGTGCATTTTTTTTACTTAAATTCTCAAAGTTTTCCCTCCCTCTTTTTTTTCAAATGTTCTGAGGAGTTCGGATTTTATTCCAGGGAATCAATCAAACAATCATGCTCTAGCCAAATCTCTTATAGAGGAACCAAAATTTTATTCAGAATGAGAGACTTGGTCATCACTTCCTTGTCTAACATTTCTCCACAAAATTAAGGTTCCCTCAAAGTCACTGGCCCAAAGATTTTCACTCGACGGACAGAACTTTCCATAATTTCCGAGCTCTACTCAAATTTTATTTCCAAAAAATTTCCAAGGAATTTAACGTCTTATTCGAAGAAATCAATCAAACAGTTACCTCATAGTCAAATGTGTTCTAAGGAAATTCAAAATTTCATTCCAAAGCGAAATACTCGGACATTACCTCCTCATCAAACACTTTTCCATAAAATCAAATTCCCTCTAAAGTCAAAAGACCTAAAGATTTCTGTCAGATCAAAAACTTTTCATAATTTCTAAAGTTCTACTCGGGTTTTCTTTCAAAATTCTTTCCTCCCTAGGAGCTTCGGATTTTACTCCAAGTATCTAATCAAACAATTGTCTCCTTAGTCAATTATCTTTTGGGGGATTTGCAGTTTTACTCAAAATGGAAGATTTGGTCACCACTTCCTTATCAACCATTTTTCATAAAAGTTCAAATTCCCCCTAAAGTCGATGACTTAAAGATTCTTATTCAATCAAACACCTTCCATAACCTCCAAGGCTCTACTTAAGTTGGAAAGTTTCTTTTTCCTGGAAGTTATTCTTTCCAAACATGTTTTATTGGGGATTTAAATTTAAAAAGGCAAAAATTCTTCTCTTTTGATAACTAAGGTAAGAACCCAAATTCAAACTCGAATTCTTTAAAATTGGGAAACAACCCCCCAAATCTACTACTGATTACTCAGATCATTATCAGAATACGAATCACTGCCTAAATCGAACACCCAAATCTCTGTAATTTGATCGTTGCCCCAAATAACTCGGATTGCAGCAGAATCAAATCACTGCCATATCAGACTCCCCAGATTTTCGGAAAGAAATCACCGTCTTTCTCATTGTTGATCTCAGGAATCAAATCAAATCAGTTTCAAAATATCACACAAGCACATAATTTGCATTCGTGCCTATCGGGGGTTAGGGTTGCCCTGTCCTAATTTAGAAATGAGATCTACGATTCACTAAATCATTCAAAGAGGCAACAATAAAATCCTAGAAAGGAGGGTATCCTGCCCTAGTTTGGAAGGTGCAAATGCACTCTGCACGCAAAAGGCAAGTTTGGTCGCAAAAACCTACATCAGTTATTACTGTCAATGTACCACTCCTTCCGCAAGGGAATCATCAAACAGTACTAGCAGCATAATCTGATGCTTGCCTCGTTCACATAACATAACCCGGGAATGGTGTACGGGATATTATGCAGCAAACCTGAGGATAGGTGAATGGACCCAGTCAATTTTGTTCAACACTTGCCATCGGATCTCGAAGTCGTCATCATCACCCATTGGGTGATAGTTGCCCAACCAAGGCAATTTTGAGGAATTTTAATGATTCCTACCAGCGTGATCAATCTAAACAATTGTGTTTCCATTATTTATTGTTTCCCGAAATGTGACCCAACTTATTTTCAAAAGTGTGTGATCAAATTTCAACTCCAACTTTTTTTTTTTTTTTTTCAAAATAGAGTGCATTTTTTTTATTCAAATTCTCAAAGTTTTCCCTCCCTCTTTTTTTTCAAATGTTTGAGGAGTTCGGATTTTATTCCAAGGAATCAATCAAACAATCATCCTCTAGCCTAATCTCTTATAGAGGAAACAAAATTTTATTCAGAATGAAAGACTTGGTCATCACTTCCTTGACTAACATTTCTCCACAAAATTAAGGTTCCCATAAAGTCACTGGCCCAAAGATTTCACTCCACGGACAGAACTTTCCATAATTTCCGAACTCTACTCAAATTTTATTTCCAAAAAATTTCCAAGGAATTTAACTTCTTATTCGAAGAAATCAATCAAACAGTTACCTCATAGTCAAATGTCTTCTAAGGAAATTCAAAATTTCATTTCAAAGCGAAAGACTCGGTCATTACCTCCTCATCAAACACTTTTCCATAAAATCAAATTCCCTCTAAAGTCAAAAGACCTAAAGATTTCTGTCTGCTCAAAGACTTTTCATAATTTCTAAAGTTCCACTCGGGTTTTCTATCAAAATTCTTTCCTCCCTAGGAGCTTCGGATTTTACTCCAAGTATCTAATGAAACAATTGTCTCCTTAGTCAATTATCTTTTGGGGGATTTGCAGTTTTATTCAAAATGGAAGATTTGGTCACCACTTCCTTATCTACCATTTTTCATAAAAGTTCAATTCCCCCTAAAGTCAATGACTTAAAGATTCTTATTCAATCAAACACCTTCCATAACCTCCAAGGCTCTACTTAAGTTGGAAAGTTTCTTTTTCCTGGAAGTTATTCTTTCAAAACATGTTTTATTGGGGATTGAAATTTTAAAAAGGCAAAAATTCTTCTCTTTTGATCACTAAGGTAAGAACCCAAATTCAAACTCAAATTGTTTAAAATTGGGAAACAACCCCCCTAATCTGCTACTGATTACTTAGATCATTATCAGAATACGAATCACTGCCTAAATCGAACACCCAAATCTCTGTAATTTGATCATTGCCCCAAATAACTCGGATTGCAGCAGAATCAAATCACTGCCATATCAGACTCCCCAGATTTTCGGAAAGAAATCACCGTCTTTCTCATTGTTGATCTCAGGAATCAAATCAAATCAGTTTCAAAATATCACACAAGCACATAATTTGCATTCGTGCCTATCGGGGGTTAGGGTTGCCCTGTCCTAATTTAGAAATGAGATCTACGATTCACTAAATCATTCAAAGAGGCAACAATAAAATCCTAGAAAGGAGGGTATCCTGCCCTAGTTTGGAAGGTGCTAATGCTCTCTGCACGCGAAAGGCAAGTTTGGTCGCAAAAACCTACATCAGTTATTACTGTCAATGTACCACTCCTTCTGCAAGGGAATGATCAAACAGTACTAGCAGCATAATCTGATGCTTGCCTCGTTCACATAACATAACCCGCGAATGGTGTACGGGATATTATGCAGCAAACCTGAGGATAGGTGAAC
>CM069905.1:14783888-14985949 GCA_036172215.1 Camellia granthamiana
TTTTTCAAAATGGAAGATACGGTCACCACTTCCTCATCTACCATTTTTTCATAAAGTTGAAATTCCCCTAAAGTCAATGACTTAAATATTCTTATTCAATCAAACACCTTCCATAACCTCCAAGGCTCTACTTAAGTTGGAAAGTTTCTTTTTTCCTAGAAGTTATTCTTTCAAAACATGTTTTTATTGGGGATTTAAATTTTAAAAAGGCAAAAATTCTTCTCTTTTGATCACTAAGGTAAGAACCCAAATTCAAACTCAAATTTCTTTAAAATTGGGAAACAACCCCCTAATCTCGTACTAATTACTCAAATCATTATCAAAACAAGAATCACTGCCTAAATTGAACATCCAAATCTCTGTAATTGGATAATTGCCCCAAATAACTCGGATTGTAGCAGAATCAAATCACTGCCATATCAGACTCCCAAGATTTTCGGAAAGAAATCACTGCCTTTCTCATTGTTGATCTCTGGAATCCAATCAATTCAATTTCAAAATATCACACAAGCACATAATTTGCATTCGTGCCTATCGTGGGTAGGGTTGCCCTGTCCTAATTTTCGAAATGAGATCTACGATTCACTAAATCATTCAAAGAGGCAAATAATACAATCCTAGAAAGGAGGGTATCCTGCCCTAGTTTGGAAGGTGCTAATGCTCTCTAAATGGCAAAAGGTAAGTTTGGTCAGAAAAAGCTACATTAGTTACTACTGTCAATATACCACCTACCTTTCGCAAGGGAATGATCAAACAGTACTTGCACCATAATCTGATGCTTGGCTCGTTCACCATAACATAACCCACGAATAGTGTCCGGGATATTATGCAGCAAACCTGAGGATAGGTTAATCGACCAAGTCAATTTCGTTTAACCCCTTGCCATCGGATCTCGAAGTCATCATCATCATCCATTGGGTAATAGCTGCCCAACAAAGGCAATTTTGAGAAATTTTAATGATTCCTACCAAAGTGATCAATCTAAACAATTGTCTTTCCATTATTATTGTTTCCCCGAAATGTGCCCCCAATTTATTTTAAAAAGTGCGTGATCCAATCTCAACGTCAATTTTTTTTTTTTCAAAAACCTTTTTCAAAATAAAGTGCCCTTTTTTATTTAAATTCTCAAAGTTTTCCTTTCCTCTTTTTTTTTTTCAAATGTTTTGAGGAGTTTGGATTTTATTTCAAGGAATCAATCAAACAATCATTCTCTAGCCAAATATCTTATAGAGTAACCAAAATTTCATTCAGAATGAGAGACTTGGTAATCACTTGCTTGTCTAACATTTCTCCATAAAATTAAGGTTCCCCCATAGTCAGTGTGGCCCAAGGATTTTCACTCGACGAAAATAACTTTCCATAATTTCCGAACTCTAATCAAATTTTATTTTCAAAAAATTTCCAAGGAATTTAAGATCCTATTCGAAGAAATCAATCAAACAGTTACCTTATAGTCAAATGTCTTATAAGGAAATTCAAAATTTCATTTCAAAGTGAAAGACTCGGTTATTACCTCCTCATCAAACACTTTTCTATAAAAATCAAATTCCCTCTAAAGTCAAAAAACCAAAAGATTTCTGTCTGATCAAAACTTTTCATAATTTCTAAAATTCTACTCAGGTTTTCTTTTAAAATTCTTTCCTCCCAAGGAGCTTCGGATTTTACTCCAAGTATTTAATCAAACAATTGTCTCCTTAGTCAATTATCTTTTGGGGGATTTGGAGTTTTTTTCAAAATGGAAGATGCGGTCACCACTTCCTTATCTATCATTTTTCATAAAATTGAAATTCCCCCTAAAGTCAATGACTTAAAGATTCTTATTCAATCAAACACCTTCCATAACCTTCAAGGCTCTACTTAAGTTGAAAGTTTCTTTTTCTTAGAAGTTATTCTTCGAAACATGTTTTATTGGGGATTTAATTTTAAAAAGACAAAAATTCTCTCTTTTGATCACTAAGGTAAGAACCCAAAATTCAAACTCAAATTCTTTAAAATTGGGAAAACAAACCCCCTAATCTACTACTGATTACTTAAATCATTATCAAAATATGAATCATTGCCTAAACAGAACACCCAAATCTTTGTAATTGGATCATTGCTCCAAATAACTCGCATTGTAGCAGAATCAAATCACCGCCATATCAGACTCCACAGATTTCGGAAAGAATCACCGCCTTTCTCATTGTTGATCTCTGGAATCAAATCAAATCAGTTTCAAAAAATCACACCAAGCACATAATTTGCATTCGTGCCTATGTGGGGTTGGGCTTCCCTCTCCTAACTTAGAAATGAGATCTACGATTCACTAAATCATTCAAAGAGGCAAATAATACAATCCAAGAAAGGAGGGTGTCCTGCTTAGTTTGGAAAGTGCGAATGCTCTCTAAATGCAAAAGGTAAGTTTGGTCACAAAAAGCTACATTAGTAATCACTGTCAATATACCACTCCTTCCGCAAGAGAATGATCAAACAGTACTCGCAGGCATAATCCGATGCTTGCCTCGTTCACATAACATAACCCACGAGTAGTGTCCGGGATATCATGCAGCAAACCTGAGGATAGGTGAATGGATGCAGTCAATTTGGTTTAACACTTGCCATCGGATCTCGAAGTCATCATCATCCACCCATTGGTGATAGTTGCCCAACCAAGGCAATTTTGAGGAATTTTAATGATTCCTACCAGAGTGACCAATCTAAAGAATTGTCTATCCATTATTTACTGTTTCCCGAAACGTGCCCCAATTTATTTTCAAAAGTGCATGATCAAATCTCAACTTCATTTTTTTTTTCCAAAAACCCTTTTCCAAAATAAAGTGCCTTTGTTTATTTAAATTCTCAAAGTTTTCCTTTCCTCTTTTTTTTTTTCAAATGTTTTGAGGAGTTCGGATTTTATTCCAAGGAATCAATCAAACAATCACCCTCTAGCCAAATATCATATAGAAGAACCCAAATTTTATTCAGAATGAGAGACTTGGTCATCACTTCCTTGCCTAAAATTTCTCCATAAAATTAAGGTTCCCTCAAAGTCAGTGGTCCAAGGATTTTCACTCGACGAAAAGAGCTTTCAAAAAATTTCAGAACTCTACTCAAATTATATTTCAAAAAATTTCGAAGGAATTTGAACGTCTTATTCGAAGAAATCAATTAAACAGTTACCTCATAGTCAAATGTGTTCTAAGAAAATTGAAATTCATTTCAAAGCAAAATACTCGGTCATTACCTCCTCATCAAACACTTCTCCATAAAATCAAATTCCCTCTAAAGTAAAAAAACCTAAAGATTTCTGTCCTGATCAAAAACTTTTCATAATTTCTAAAGTTCTACTCGGGTTTTCCTTTCAAAATTCTTTCCTCCCTAGGAGCTTCGGATTTTACTCCAAGTATCTAATCAAACAATTGTCTCCTTAGTCAATTATCTTTTGGGGGATTTGCAGTTTTATTCAAAATGGAAGATTTGGTCAACCACACCCTTATCTACCATTTTTCATAAAAGTTCAAATTCCCCCTAAAGTCAATGACTTAAAGATTCTTATTCAATCAAACACCTTCCATAACCTCCAAGCTCTACTTAAGTTGGAAAGTTACTTTTTTCCTGGAAGTTATTCTTTCAAAAACATGTTTTATTGGGGATTTAAATTTTAAAAAGGCAAAAATTCTTCTATTTTGATCACTAAGGTAAGAACCCAAATTCAAACTCAAATTCTTTAAATTGCGAAACAACCCCCCTAATCTGCTACTGATTACACAAATCATTATCAAAAAAACGAATCACTGCCTAAATCGAACACCCAAATCTCTGTAATTGGGATCATTGCTCCAAATAACTCGGATTGCAGCAGAATCAAATTATTGCCATATCAGACTTCCCAAATTTTCAGAAAGAAATCACCGTCTTTCTCATTGTTGATCTCTGGAATCAAATCAAATCAATTTCAATATATCACACAAGCACATAATTTGCATTCGTGCCTATCGAGGGGTAGGGTTGCCCTGTCCTAATTTAGAAATGAGATATATGACTGACTAAATCATTCAAAGAGGCAAATAATACAATCCTAGAAAGGAGGGTATCCTGCCCTACTTTGGGAGGTGCTAATGCTCTCTACCTGCAAAAGGTAAGTTTGGTCACAAAAAGCTACATCAGTTATTACTGTCAATATACCACTCCTTCCTCAAGAGAATGATCAAACAGCACTAGCAGCATAATCTGATGCTTGCCTCGTTCACATAACATAACCCACGAATAGTGTCCGGGATATCAGGCAGCAAAACTGAGGATAGGTGAATGGACCCAGTCAATTTGGTTTAACACTTGCCATCGGATCTCGAAGTCATCATCATCACCCATTGGGTGATAGTTCCCAACCAAGGCAATTTTGAGGAATTTTAATGATTCCTACCAGAGTGATCAATCTAAACAATTGCCTTTTCCTTATTTATAGTTTCCCAAATTGTGCTCCAATATATTTTCAAAAGTGCGTGATCAAATCTCAACATCAAATTTTTTTTTTTCAACACCCTTTTTCAAAATAAAGTGCCTTTTTTTATTTAAATTCTCAAAGTTTTTCAATCCTCTGTTTTTTTTCAAATGTTTTGAGGTGTTCGGATTTATTCCAAGGAATCAATCAAACAATTATTCTCTAGCCAAATATCTTATAGAGGAACCAAAATTTTATTCAGAATGAGAGACTTGGTCATCACTTCCTTGTCTAACAATTCTCCATAAAATTAAGGTTCCCGCCAAGTCAGTGGCCCAAGGATTTTCACTCGACGAAAAGAACTTTCCATAATCTCCGAACTCTAGTCAAATTTTATTTTCAAAAAATTTCCTAGGAATTTAAAATCTTATTCGAAGAAATCAATCGACCAGTTACCTTATAGTCAAATGTCTTCTCAGGAAATTCAATAATTTCATTTCAAAGTGAAAGACTCGGTCATTACCTCCTCATCAAACACTTTTCTATAAAATCAAATTCCCTATAAAGTAAAAAACATAAAGATTTCTGTCTGATGAACAACTTTTCATATTTTCTAAAATTCTACTCGGATTTTCTTTCAAAATTATTTCCTCCCCAAGAATCTTCGGATTTTACTTCAAGTATCTAATAAAACAATTGTCTCCTTAGCCAATTATCTTATGGGGGATTTGGAGTTTTCTTCGAAATGGAAGATACGATCACCACTTCCTTATCTACCATTTTTCATAAAAGTTGAAATTCCCCCTAAAGTCAATGACTTAAAGATTCGTATTCAATCAAACATCTTCCATAACCTCCAAGGCTCTACTTAAGTTGAAAAGTTTCTTTTTCTTAGAAGTTATTCTTTCAAAACATGTTTTCTTAGTCATTTAAATTTTAAAATGGCAAGAATTCTTCTCTTTTGATCCCTAAGGTAAGAACCCAAATTAAAACTCAAATTCTTTAAAATTGGGAAACAACCCTCCTAATCTCCGACTGATTACTCAAACCATTATCAAAATACGAATCACTGCCTAAATTGAACACCCAAATCTTTGTGATTGGATCAGTGCCCCAAATAACTTGAATTGCAGCAGAATCAAATCACTGCCATATCAGACTCCCCAGATTTTCGGAAAGAAATCACGTTTTTCTCAATGTTGATCTCTGGAATCAAATCAAATCAGTTTCAAAATATCACACAAGCACATAATTTGCATTCGTGCCTATGCAGGGGTAGGGCTGCCCTATCCTAATTTAGAAATGAGATCTACGATTCACTAAATCATTCAAAGAGGCAAATAATAAAATCCTAGAAAGCAGCGTATCCTGCCCTAGTTTGGAAGGTGCTAATGCTCTCTAAATGCAAAAGGTAAGTTTGGTCACAAAAGCTACATCAGTTATTACGGTCAATATACCACTCCGTCCGCAAGGGAATGATCAAACAGTACTTGCACCATAATCTGATGCTTGCATCATTCACATAACATAACCCACGAATAGTGTCCGGGATATCACGCTGCAAACCTAAGGATTGGTGAATGGACCTAGTCAATTCGGTTTAACACTTGCCATCGGATCTCGAAGTCATCATCATCACCCATTGGGTGATAGCTGCCCAACCAAGGCAATTTTGAGGAATTTTAATGATTCCTACCAGAGTGATCAATCTAAACAATTATCTTTTCATTATTTATTGTTTCCCGAAATGTGCCCCAATTTATTTTCAAAAGTGCGTGATCAAATCTAAACATCAATTTAAAAAAAAAAAAAAACCCTTTTCAAAATAAAATGCCTTTTTTTATTTAAATTCTAAAAGTTTTCCAATCCTTTTTTTTTTTTCAAAAGTTTTGAGGAGTTCGGATTTATTCCAAGGAATAAATTAAAGAATCATCCTCTGGCCAAATATCTTATAGAGGAACCAAAATTTTATTCAGAATGAGAGACTTGGTCATCACTTCCTTGTCTAACATTTCTCCATAAAATTAAGGTTCCCTCAAAGTCAGTGGCCCAAGGATTTTCACTTGACGAAAAGAACTTTCCATAATTTCGTACTCTAATCAAATTTTACTTTCAAAAAATTTCCACGAAATTTCACCTCTTATTCGAAGAAATCAATCAAACAGTTACCTTATAGTCAAATGTCTTCTAAGGAAATTCAAAATTTCATTTCAAAGTGAAAGACTCGGTCATTACCTCCTCATCAAACACTTTTCCATAAAATCAAATTCCCGCTAAAGTCAAAAAACCTAAAGATTTCTGTCTGATCAAAAACTTTTCATAATTTCTACAATTCTACTCGGGTTTTCTTTCAAAATTCTCTCCTCCCAAGATGCTTCGGATTTTACTCCAAGTATCTAATCAAACAATTGTCTTCTTAGTCAATTATCTTTTAAGGGATTTGGAGTTTTTTTCGAAATGGAAGATACGGTCACCACTTCGTTATCCACCATTTTTCATAAAAGTGGAAATTCCCCCTAAAGTTGATGACTTAAAGATTCTTATTCAATCAAACACCTTCCATAACCTCCAAGGCTCTACTTAAGTTGGAAAGTTTCTTTTTCCTGGAAGTTATTCTTTCAAAACATGTTTTATTGGGGATTTAAATTTTAAAAAGGCAAAAATTCTTCTCTTTTGATCACAAAGGTAAGAACCCAAATTCAAACTCAAATTCTTTAAAATTGGGAAACAACCCCCCTAATCTACTACTGATTACTCAAATCAATATCAGAATACGAATCACTGCCTAAATCGAACACCCAAATCTCTGTAATTTGATCATTGCCCCAAATAACTCAGATTGCAGCAGAATCAAATCACTGCCATATCAGACTCCCCAGAGTTTCGGAAAGAAATCACCGTCTTTCTCATTGTTGATCTCAGGAATCAAATCAAATCAGTTTCAAAATATCACACAAGCACATAATTTGCATTCGTGCCTATCGGGGGTTAGGGTTGCCCTGTCCTAATTTAGAAATGAGATCTACGATTCACTAAATCATTCAAAGAGGCAACAATAAAATCCTAGAAAGGAGGGTATCCTGCCCTAGTTTGGAAGGTGCTAATGCTCTCTGCACGCAAAAGGCAAGTTTGGTCGCAAAAACCTACATCAGTTATTACTGTCAATGTACCACTCCTTCCGCAAGGGAATGATCAAACAGTACTAGCAGCATAATCTGATGCTTGCCTCGTTCACATAACATAACCCACGAATGGTGTACGGGATATTATGCAGCAAACCTGAGGATAGGTGAATGGACCCAGTCAATTTTGTTCAACACTTGCCATCGGATCTCGAAGTCATCATCATCACCCATTGGGTGATAGTTGCCCAACCAAGGCAATTTTGAGGAATTTTAATGATTCCTGCCAGCGTGATCAATCTAAACAATTGTCTTTCCATTATATTGTTTCCCGAAATGTGACCCAACTTATTTTCAAAAGTGTGTGATCAAATCTCAACTTCAATTTTTTATTTTTATTTTTTCAAAATAAAGTGCCTTTTTTTTGTTTAAATTCTCAAAGTTTTCCAATCCTCTTTTTTTTCAAATGTTTTGAGGAGTTCGGATTTATTCCAAGGAATAAATTAAACAATCATCCTCTAGCCAAATATCTTATAGAGGAACCAAAATTTTATTCAGAATGAGAGACTTGGTCATCACTTCCTTGTCTAACATTTCACCATAAAATTAAGGTTCCCTCAAAGTCAGTGGCCCAAGGATTTTCACTTGACGAAAAGAACTTTCCATAATTTCGTACTCTACTCAAATTTTACTTTCAAAAAATTTCCACGAAATTTCACCTCTTATTCGAAGAAATCAATCAAACAGTTACCTTATAGTCAAATGTCTTCTAAGGAAATTCAAAATTTCATTTCAAAGTGAAAGACTCGGTCATTACCTCCTCATCAAACACTTTTCCATAAAATCAAATTCCCGCTAAAGTCAAAAAACCTAAAGATTTCTGTCTGATCAAAAACTTTTCATAATTTCCACAATTCTACTCGGGTTTTCTTTCAAAATTCTCTCCTCCCAAGATGCTTCGGATTTTACTCCAAGTATCTAATCAAACAATTGTCTTCTTAGTCAATTATCTTTTAAGGGACTTGGAGTTTTTTTCGAAATGGAAGATACGGTCACCACTTCGTTATCCACCATTTTTCATAAAAGTGGAAATTCCCCCTAAAGTTGATGACTTAAAGATTCTTATTCAATCAAACACCTTCCATAACCTCCAAGGCTCTACTTAAGTTGGAAAGTTTCTTTTTCCTGGAAGTTATTCTTTCAAAACATGTTTTATTGGGGATTTAAATTTTAAAAGGGCAAAAATTCTTCTCTTTTGATCACTAAGGTAAGAACCCAAATTCAAACTCAAATTCTTTAAAATTGGAAAACAACCCCCCTAATCTACTACTGATTACTCAAATCAATATCAGAATACGAATCATTGCCTAAATCGAACACCCAAATCTCTGTAATTTGATCATTACCGCAAATAACTCAGATTGCAGTAGAATCAAATCACTGCCATATCAGACTCCCCAGAGTTTCGAAAAGAAATCACCGTCTTTCTCATTGTTGATCTCAGGAATCAAATCAAATCAGTTTCAAAATATCACACAAGCACATAATTTGCATTCGTGCCTATCGGGGGTTAGGGTTGCCCTGTCCTAATTTAGAAATGAGATCTACGATTCACTAAATCATTCAAAGAGGCAACAATAAAATCCTAGAAAGGAGGGTATCCTGCCTTAGTTTGGAAGGTGCTAATGCTCTCTGCACGCAAAAGGCAAGTTTGGTCGCAAAAACCTACATCAGTTATTACTGTCAATGTACCACTCCTTCCGCAAGGGAATGATCAAACAGTACTAGCAGCATAATCTGATGCTTGCCTCGTTCACATAACATAACCCACGAATGGTGTACGGGATATTATGCAGCAAACCTGAGGATAGGTGAATGGACCCAGTCGATTTTGTTCAACACTTGCCATCGGATCTCGAAGTCATCATCATCACCCATTGGGTGATAGTTGCCCAACCAAGGCAATTTTGAGGAATTTTAATGATTCCTGCCAGCGTGATCAATCTAAACAGTTGTCTTTCCATTATTTATTGTTTCCCGAAATGTGACCCAACTTATTTTCAAAAGTGTGTGATCAAATCTCAACTTCAATTTTTTTTTTTTTTTTTTCAAAATAAAGTGCCTTTTTTTTGTTTAAATTCTCAAAGTTTTCCAATCCTCTTTTTTTTCAAATGTTCTGAGGAGTTCGGATTTTATTCCAAGGAATCAATCATACAATCATCCTCTAGCCAAATCTCTTATAGAGGAACCAAAATTTTATTCAGAATGAGAGACTTGGTCATCACTTCCTTGTCTAACATTTCTCCACAAAATTAAGGTTCCCTCAAAGTCACTGGCCCAAAGATTTTCACTCGACGGACAGAACTTTCCATAATTTCCGAACTCTACTCAAATTTTATTTCCAAAAAATTTCCAAGGAATTTAACGTCTTATTCGAAGAAATCAATCAAACAGTTACCTCATAGTCAAATGTCTTCTAAGGAAATTCAAAATTTCATTTCAAAGCGAAAGACTCGGTCATTACCTCCTCATCAAACACTTTTCCATAAAATCAAATTCCCTCTAAAGTCAAAAGACCTAAAGATTTCTGTCTGATTAAAAACTTTTCATAATTTCTAAAGTTCTACTCGGGTTTTCTTTCAAAATTCTTTCCTCCCTAGGAGCTTCGGATTTTACTCCAAGAATCTAATCAAACAATTGTCTCCTTAAGTCAATTATCTTTTGGGAGATTTGTAGTTTTTTTCGAAATGGAAGATACGGTCACCACTTCCTTATCCACCATTTTTCATAAAAGTTCAAATTCCTCCTAAAGTCAATGACTTAAAGATTCTTATTCAATCAAACACCTTCCATAACCTCCAAGGCTCTACTTAAGTTGGAAAGTTTCTTTTTCCTGGAAGTGATTCTTTCAAAACATGATTTATTGGGGATTTAAATTTTAAAAAGGCAAAAATTCTTCTCTTTTGATCACTAAGGTAAGAACCCAAATTCAAACTCAAATTCTTTAAAATTGGGAAACAACCCCCCTAATCTACTACTGATTACTCAGATCATTATCAGAATACGAATCACTGCCTAAATCGAACACCCAAATCTCTGTAATTTGATCATTGCCCCAAATAACTCGGATTGCAGCAGAATCAAATCACTGCCATATCAGACTCCCCAGATTTTCGGAAAGAAATCACCGTCTTTCTCATTGTTGATCTCAGGAATCAAATCAAATCAGTTTCAAAATATCACACAAGCACATAATTTGCATTCGTGCCTATCGGGGGTTAGGGTTGCCCCGTCCTGATTTAGAAATGAGATCTACGATTCACTAAATCATTCAAAGAGGCAACAATAAAATCCTAGAAAGGAGGGTATCCTGCCCTAGTTTCGAAGGTGCTAATGCTCTCTGCACGCAAAAGGCAAGTTTGGTCGCAAAAACCTACATCAGTTATTACTGTCAATGTACCACTCCTTCCGCAAGGAAATGATCAAACAGTACTAGCAGCATAATCTGATGCTTGCCTCGTTCACATAACATAACCCACGAATGGTGTGCGGGATATTCTGCAGCAAACCTGAGGATAGGTGAATGGACCCAGTCAATTTTGTTCAACACTTGCCATCGGATCTCGAAGTCATCATCATCACCCACTGGGTGATAGTTGCCCAACCAAGGCAATTTTGAGGAATTTTAATGATTCCTGCCAGCGTCATCAATCTAAGTAATTGTCTTTCCATTATTTATTGTTTCCCGAAATGTCACCCAACTTATTTTCAAAAGTGTGTGATCAAATCTCAACTTCAATTTTTTTTTTTTTTTTTTTTTTCAAAATAAAGTGCATTTTTTTTATTTAAATTCTCAAAGTTTTCCCTCCCTCTTTTTTTTCAAATGTTCTGAGGAGTTCGGATTTTATTCCAAGGAATCAATCAAACAATCATCCTCTAGCCAAATCTCTTATAGAGGAACCAAAATTTTATTCAGAATGAGAGACTTGGTCATTACTTCCTTGTCTAACATTTCTCCACAAAATTAAGGTTCCCTCAAAGTCACTGGCCCAAAGATTTTCACTCGACGTACAGAACTTTCCATAATTTCCGAACTCTACTCAAATTTTATTTCCAAAAAATTTCCAAGGAATTTAACGTCTTATTCGAAGAAATCAATCAAACAGTTACCTCATAGTCAAATGTCTTCTAAGGAAATTCAAAATTTCATTTCAAAGCGAAAGACTCGGTCATTACCTCCTCATCAAACACTTTTCCATAAAATCAAATTCCCTCTAAAGTCAAAAGACCTAAAAATTTCTGTCTGATCAAAAACTTTTCATAATTTCTAAAGTTCTACTCGGGTTTTCTTTCAAAATTCTTTCCTCCCTAGGAGCTTCAAATTTTACTCCAAGTAGCTAATCAAACAATTGTCTCCTTAGTCAATTATCTTTTGGGGGATTTGCAGTTTTATTCGAAATGGAAGATTTGGTCACCACTTCCATATCTACCATTTTTCATAAAAGTTCAAATTCCTCCTAAAGTCAATGACTTAAAGATTCCTATTCAATCAAACACCTTCCATAACCTCCAAGGCTCTACTTAAGTTGGAAAGTTTCTTTTTCCTGGAAGTTATTCTTTCAAAACATGTTTTATTGGGGATTTGAATTTTAAAAAGGCAAAAATTCTTCTCTTTTGATCACTAAGGTAAGAACCCAAGTTCAAGCTCAAATTCTTTAAAATTGGGAAACAACCCCCCTAATCTACTACTGATTACTCAGATCATTATCAGAATACGAATCACTGCCTAAATCGAACACCCAAATCTCTGTAATTTGATCATTGCCCCAAATAACTCGGATTGCAGCAGAATCAAATCACTGCCATATCAGACTCCCCAGATTTTCGGAAGGAAATCACCGTCTTTCCCATTGTTGATCTCAGGAATCAAATCAAATCAGTTTCAAAATATCACACAAGCACATAATTTGCATTCGTGCCTATCGGGGGTTAGGGTTGCCCTGTCCTAATTTAGAAATGAGATCTACGATTCACTAAATCATTCAAAGAGGCAACAATAAAATCCTAGAAAGGAGGGTATCCTGCCCTAGTTGGGAAGGTGCTAATGCTCTCTGCACGCAAAAGGCAAGTTTGGTCGCAAAAACCTACATCAGTTATTACTGTCAATGTACCACTCCTTCCGCAAGGGAATGATCAAACAGTACTAGCAACATAATCTGATGCTTGCCTCGTTCACATAACATAACCCACGAATGGTGTGCGGGATATTATGCAGCAAACCTGAGGATAGGTGAATGGACCCAGTCAATTTTGTTCAACACTTGCCATCGGATCTCGAAGTCATCATCATCACCCATTGGGTGATAGTTGCCCAACCAAGGCAATTTTGAGGAATTTTAATGATTCCTGCCAGCGTGATCAATCTAAACAATTGTCTTTCCATTATTTATTGTTTCCCGAAATGTGACCCAACTTATTTTCAAAAGTGTGTGATCAAATCTCAACTTCAATTTTTTTTTTTTTTTTTCAAAATAAAGTGCCTTTTTTTTGTTTAAATTCTCAAAGTTTTCCAATCCTCTTTTTTTTCAAATGTTCTGAGGAGTTCGGATTTTATTCCAAGGAATCAATCAAACAATCATCCTCTAGCCAAATCTCTTATAGAGGAACCAAAATTTTATTCAGAATGAGAGACTTGGTCATCACTTCCTTGTCTAACATTTCTCCACAAAATTAAGGTTCCCTCAAAGTCACTGGCCCAAAGATTTTCACTCGACGGACAGAACTTTCCATAATTTCCGAACTCTACTCAAATTTTATTTCCAAAAAATTTCCAAGGAATTTAACGTCTTATTCGAAGAAATCAATCAAACAGTTACCTCATAGTCAAATGTCTTCTAAGGAAATTCAAAATTTCATTTCAAAGCGAAAGACTCGGTCATTACCTCCTCATCAAACACTTTTCCATAAAATCAAATTCCCTCTAAAGTCAAAAGACCTAAAGATTTCCGTCTGATCAAAAACTTTTCATAATTTCTAAAGTTCTACTTGGGTTTTCTTTCAAAATTCTTTCCTCCCTAGGAGCTTCGGATTTTACTCCAAGTATCTAATCAAACAATTGTCTCCTTAGTCAATTATCTTTTGGGGGATTTGCAGTTTTATTCCAAATGAAAGATTTGGTCACCACTTCCTTATCTACCATTTTTCATAAAAGTTCAAATTCCCCCTAAAGTCAATGACTTAAAGATTCTTATTCAATCAAACACCTTCCATAACCTCCAAGGCTCTACTTAAGTTGGAAAGTTTCTTTTTCCTGGAAGTTATTCTTTCAAAACATGTTTTATTGGGGATTTAAATTTTAAAAAGGCAAAAATTCTTCTCTTTTGATCACTAAGGTAAGAACGCAAATTCAAACTCAAATTCTTTAAAATTGGGAAACAACCCCCCTAATCTACTACTGATTACTCAAATCATTATCAGAATACGAATCACTGCCTAAATCGAACACCCAAATCTCTGTAATTTGATCATTGCCCCAAATAACTCGGATTGCAGCAGACTCAAATCACTGCCATATCAGACTCCCAAGATTTTCGGAAAGAAATCACCGTCTTTCTCATTGTTGATCTCTGGAATCAAATCAAATCTGTGTCAAAATATCACACAAGCACATAATTTGCATTCGTCCCTATCGGGGGGTAGGGTTGCCCTGTCCTAATTTAGAAATGAGATATATGACTGACTAAATCATTCAAAGAGGCAAATAATACAATCCTAGAAAGGAGGGTATCCTGCCCTACTTTGGGAGGTGCTAATGCTCTCTACCTGCAAAAGGTAAGTTTGGTCACAAAAAGCTACATCAGTTATTACTGTCAATATACCACTCCTTCCTCAAGAGAATGATCAAACAGTACTAGCAGCATAATCTGATGCTTGCCTCGTTCACATAACATAACCCACGAATAGTGTCCGGGATATTATGCCGCAAACTTGAGGATAGGCGAATGGACGCAGTCAATTTTGTCTAACACTTGCCATCGGATCTCAAAGTCATCATCATCACCCATTGGGTGATAGTTGCCCAACCAAGGCAATTTTCATGAATTTTAATGATTCCTACCAGCGTGATCAATCTAAACAATTGTCTTTCCATTATTTATTGTTTCCCGAAATGTGACCCAATTTATTTTCAAAAGTGTGTTCAAATCTCAACTTCAATTTTTTTTTTTTTTTTTTTTTTTTTTTCAAAATAAAGTGCATTTTTTTTATTTAAATTCTCAAAGTTTTCCCTCCCTCTTTTTCTTCAAACGTTCTGAGGAGTTCGGATTTTATTCCAAGGAATCAATCAAACAATCATCCTCTAGCCAAAATATCTTATAGAGGAACCAAAATTTTATTCAGAAGGAGAGACTTGGTCATCACTTCCTTGTCTAACATTTCTCCATAAAATTAAGGTTCCCACAAAGTCAGTGGCCCAAAGATTTTCACTCGACGGACAGAACTTTCCATAATTTCCGAACTCTAATCAAATTTTATTTTCAAAAAATTTCCAAGGAATTTAACGTCTTATTTGAAGAAATCAATCAAACAGTTACCTCATAGTCAAATGTCTTCTAAGGAAATTCAAAATTTCATTTCAAAGTGAAAGACTCAGTCATTACCTCCTCATCAAACACTTTTACATAAAATCAAATTCCCTCTAAAGTCAAAAAACCTAAAGATTTCTGTCTGATCAAAAACTTTTCATAATTTCTAAAGTTCTACTCGGGTTTTCTTTCAAAATTCTTTCCTCCCTAGGAGCTTCGGATTTTATTCCAAGTATCTAATGAAACAATTGTCTCCTTAGTGAATTATCTTTTGGGGGATTTGCAGTTTTATTCAAAATGGAAGATTTGGTCACCATTTCCTTATCTACCATTTTTCATAAAAGTTCAAATTCCCCCTAAAGTCAATGACTTAAAGATTCTTATTCAATCAAACACCTTCCATAACCTCCAAGGCTCTACTCAAGTTGGAAAGTTTCTTTTTCCTAGAAGTTATTCTTTCAAAACATGTTTTATTGGGGATTTAAATTTTAAAAAGGGAAAAATTCTTCTCTTTTGATCACTAAGATAAGAAACCAAATTCAAACTCAAATTCTTTAAAATTGGGAAACAACCCCCCTAATCTACTACTGATTACTCAAATCATTATCAGAATACGAATCACTGCCTAAATCGAACACCCAAATCTCTGTAATTTGATCATTGCCCCAAATAACTCGGATTGCAGCAGAATCAAATCACTGCCATATCAGACTCCCCAAATTTTCGGAAAGAAATCACCGTCTTTCTCATTGTTGATCTCAGGAATCAAATCAAATCAGTTTCAAAATATCACACAAGCACATAATTTGCATTCGTGCCTATCGGGGGTTAGGGTTGCCCTGTCCTAATTTAGAAATGAGATCTACGATTCACTAAATCATTCAAAGAAGCAATAAATAAATCCTAGAAAGGAGGGTATCCTGCCCTAGTTTGGAAGGTGCTAATGCTCTCTACATGCAAAAGGTAAGTTTGGTCAGAAAAAGCTACATCAGTTATTACTGTCAATGTACCACTCCTTCCGCAAGGGAATGATCAAACAGTACTAGCAGCATAATCTGATGTTTGCCTCGTTCACATAACATAACCCACGAATGGTGTACGGGATATTATGCAGCAAACCTGAGGATAGGTGAATAGATCCAGTCAATTTTGTTTAACACTTGCCATCGGATCTCGAAGTCATCGTCATCACCCATTGGGTGATAGTTGCCCAACCAAGGCAATTTTGAGAAATTTTTGCAATATATTAAGTGACCTAATAAAATATGTGCAATCATCAATTGTAAGATATTATTGGCTTGTGGTTGTGTGTCCGCACACTTTTTTCTTGATGATAAATGTGGTTAATTTTTGAAAATAAAACATGTGCATAACGTACTTGCAGTCACAAGTTGATGAGCATGATTACCTTTAAATAAATTCAACATTTGTACTAAGTTTAAAATTTAAAATTATTTTTAGTCGACCTCAATTAAATAGATTAGCTAGGTTATGCATTGAAAAAATATTATAGACAATATTCATTACACAAACTTAATTAGTTATTTTGTAGTTAAATTGCAAGAAGATGTTTACGGAATTCTAGATATATATATATATATATATATGTGGATTGTAACAGTTTAACCCTGCAATAGTGTTCTAATTTTGTGTTCCATTTTAAGTTTGAGCATCCATGGCCTTTGACAGTCGGGTTGGGTATAGTCCAGGCCAGCTATTTTTGTAACAATATTCATTTATTGGGTATAGTTTGGGCCTGCTAGTATAGGGGCCAACTCCAGAGGAATCCACCACACTTGAGGCCTGTGGTAGTTGATCTGATCACCCTGATTCCTTTATTTACACCTTGCACATGCATATGCATTGCATTGCAGGTCCAACTGTTTTGATATTCATTAAAATGTTTAACTCATGTTCCTTCATAGATAAAATTTTGTTGTTTTGTACAATCAAAATTATTTGGTCAACAAATACAGTTTTTGTAAAGCTTTAACAAAAAGTAAATCAATTAGATGTGGGTAGAGATGTGACTAAACACTATGAATCAAACTTAGGTTGCTTACAAAAGTAATATTAAACAAGTCTCCAGTACATTTGATCCCACATTAATGATGCTCTCAAGTCCTATATATATACCTTTGCTCTGTTAACAGAAACTGACTTACACCTAAAAGATGTAGTTTAGCGGATTACTAGGTGTGTAGAGCTATGTATCAAGGGGAAACACATGAGATTTCCCAATCCACACAATGACTATAGTTCCTGATATTTTCATTCTCTACTCTTGTTAGTAACAAATTTGTGTTTCAACCTTCCTCAAAATTTGCTTAAATCTGTGGTAACCAAACCAATGACATGAAATCATACAGCAAATTTAAAGGACAGAGGAGTGCAAAAAGATTTCATCTGGCAAATTCAGAGGATTTCAAGAATGAATGAAACAATTTCATCCAGCAAAATCAGGTAGTTTCTATTTTCCACTTTATTATGTCACAATTCATTCAACCAATACACTTGATTACAAATCACTGAACAAAAGGAGCTCTGAGTTATCTATTCAACAACAATACAGAACTAATTTAACTTGAGACTAGTCCTGCACGCTACTGCTAAGGATCAAACATGAAAATGTTTTTAGGTAGATTTAGATGCAGTTTTGAGTCCACAATATTGTAAACCTCTTTGCTTGCTTACTTTCTGGTATTCTTACCTACCAGAAGATGAAGTATGGAAAATCATTACTTAGATCTGCATATTTCAATTTGGTAAATTTGATTGACAAACACATGAATCTATACATGTATACAAAACCATGCACGAAACCAAGGGCGAAAATTGCGATATCAAATCGATTATACGGATACATACATGTATGTATATATATATATATATATATATATGGGGTACCTGATCGGAATCGCTACCGGAGAGTCGCCGGGAAATCGAAGAATCGAGGAGAGATGAGGCGGCAACGGAGTGATCCAGCCCTGGAGAGAGATGCTACGAGACAATGATGAACTACATATCAGAATCCGTAGAGAAGAAGAACCATTGAGTTCTATATCCAATCCGTAGAGAGTGAGTGATGAAAAGAAATTAGGGATTTGAAACCTAATATATGAAGAAATTAGGGAGAGTGAGCGATGAAAAGAAATTAGGGATTTGAAACCTAATATATGAAGAAATTAGGGATTTGACAGAGAGGTAGAGAGAGGGAGAGAGTGGGTGATGAAACTGAATCTTCTTTTGTTTTTGTTTTCGATTGTCCCGATTATTAAGTTCAAAAATTAATATATAAAATACAATAATATATGATTTTGGGTTTATTAGGGACCAATTAAAATTATAGAGAAAAGTGATTAATCTTTTTACAATCAAGTGAATTTGTCTAGTAAATGTAATAACATAATTAAATATATATATATTTTAAATTCTTTCATTTTGTCCTTAAAAGTATAATTTTTATAGATAAATTGTTTTTGTCTCTAAAAATTTGTCTTTAAAACTTTAATTTCTTTTATTTAATCAGAAAGAAAAGGCTGGGACACAAACAGAACACCAATTAGCAGATACCCAGATCATGACGAAAACTTCTGAGAAGCAAACAGGCACTAGCCTGTGTGTTGGATCATGAATTTGGATAAGAATTTGTGGAGGGAAAGAAGCGGATGAAGAAACCTCATTTCTCTCTCTCTTTCTCTACTTTCTCTATTTCGTCTCTCTCTCTCTCTCTCTCTAAATCCAAACCTCACTTCACTCCCTTCAATGGCCACTGCCACCACCACCACCGCAAATACCATTGTCATCAGAGTCGATTTCATCGCCGTCGGAGTTCAATTTGCGAAGTTGAATCTAGATCGTAATCAAAGTGCGAACTCAGATCTAGAGCATGTAACGCCCGCAAAAAATAGTACAAGACAATCATTTACAAATTATCATAAACATAGGAGAAATATTATCTCTTCATTCATCAGAGTTTCCTTTACAAAAGATAATATGTACATAAAACCCATCACTTTAGACATGTATTGATATAAGAGAAACCAACCATTTCTATTCATTAAATCATTCCTTACAATAGTATTACATGTTAACAACAAAAGCAGATGCCCCTATGGACTTACAGCTTTCCAAGTCAACACTTGGTTACACAAAGGAAGAGTACTAACTCTACACAAAAGAAGCCCTCGGCTTGATATACATGTAATACAAACAAAATAAACAAAAAGAGTCTTCAACTCTCATCATCATCCAAGCTATGTCCTTGGAGGTGGCATGCTACCTGTACCTGAAAATAACGTCCCATATAGGGTGAGCCAACGCCCAGTAGAGATATGCAAAACACACTATGAGCAATAACTAAGACATTAGCAATTGATAAATGTTTAATTTCCATAAATCAATTTATAACTCATCTCCATTACATGACCACTATGTCATGTTTCCTTTCATTTTCCATTTCTTATCGATTCCACAATTTACACTAACGGCTCAGAACCTGGCCACCCACTTATATGAGACAGTGGCTCATATTAAACGTTTCCCATTTTACAATAGATAAACATAATAGTTGTATCAACATCTCAACAGATAAACAGACAAGCTGTATCCACATTTCAACAGATAAGCATATTAGCTATATCAACATTTCCAAAGATAAGCATATAAGCTGTATCAACACAACAACTAACAAGCATATGATCAGTGGAGTCCATCCCCTATCTCCTCCCCAAACAACATCTGGTTTAGAGGTCCATCCCCTATCTCCCCTTAAATTGTGGAGTACATCCCCTATCTCCTCCCACTCACACAATGTATATACATATAGGTCACATATGCAATCAATCAATACATAACGTTAATGTATTCTATCAACCGTCAAACTCTATGACATGTCTAATTGATTAGTTTTAGTTTGCCTAATCATCATGCATTGTCTACAACAATCAAAACTACCCTCCACCGATAGCCCAAGCAATTATTTCTAAACAGATAATAAAAGCTCCAACAGATAAAATATCAATGTTTTCAAAAGTGAGCGATTAATAAATCCAACTCTACTATTCTAACATATAATGAGCCAATTTCATTATTTCCAACTCAATTCCATATAACAACACTTTTCCCGAATTAATTATACCAATTAATTTATACAACAAATTAGGGTTTTCTACCCCATTTCCCAATATTGACCCAATGGTCTACATATCAATAACCAACAACTATATCCTTATTTTGAAACCCAAATTACACATTTTAGAATCAAAATAACAAAACTCTCTTTTAACATTTTGAAACCCTAAGTCCCAAAATTAACCCAACTTTAACACTTTATCAAAACAACCGAAAATCTATGTCAAAGACCATAAGAATGAGTAGGAATCCCTACCTCAAATTTCGGAGCCCAAGGAAAGAAGAAGACCAAATTCAAAGTGCTCCAAATTCCAAACTTTTCGGATCAAAACGACGCCCTCGACGATCAACACAACTTTTACAAAGGCCAAAGGAAAGGAAAGGAAAGCACTATAACTAGATCAAACCCTAGAGAGAAGGGAGTTTCTAGAGAGAGAGGCTCTCAAAATATCTTTTTAGAAAGTAAGAGAGAGAGTGTAAGTGTAAAAAGTGATTAAAAAATGCCCAGCTGCCCTCTGTTATACGACATTCCCACTCGAGCGTAAAACACAACGCTCGAGCGTCAAGAACAAAAAACTAGATCCGCTTGAGCGCAAGAAGACCCACTTGAGCTCCAAGACACAAGAATAAAGTACATCCGCTCGAGTGTGAAAACCAGTCCGCTAGAGCGTAGATTTCCCCCTCCCAGAACTAACACCTGAAGTGTACTACCCGCTTGAGCGCCAACACGACCGCTCGAGTGCAGGAAATCCGCTCGAGCGTGAAAAACATGCTTGCAGAAGTTTTGCAGAGCATCCAAAATATTGGGAATGTGCAATCTCCGCTCGAGCGCTAGACTACCCGCTCGAGCGGAACGACCAAAAACACAGCAACAAGGTTTTTAGACCAAGGTTCAACCCACCTGCTCGAAACATGCCCAACACATCCTAAAACTCAATCAAATGGAATTAAAGGACATCAACAAGGTAGATACAACTACCAACTCCACGGAACCAAGTCCGGAATACAACTGAACAATAAAGGAAATACCGGGATCGCTATATAATACATGCATTACATTTTCATAAACATTAATGTTGAAATTATAACATGTAACTCTAACTTCTAAACAACAAAAATAAGTGCCCAAAGGGCTTACAGCTTTCCAAGTTAACACTTGGCTAAAACAAAAGGAGAGTTCTAACTCTTTACATATAAAACCATCGACTTGAATTCACATTTAACACAAAACACAAATAACAAAATGGAGTCTTTAACTCCTAAACCTCCCAAGCTAAGATCTTGGAGGCGGCATATCACCTGTACCTGAAAAATGATGTCCTAAGTAGGGTGAGCCAAAGCCCAGTAGAGATATGCTAAACAACATATGAGAATTAACTAAAACATTAGCCTCCGATAAATGTTTAACACTTGAAAACCAACTTATACCTTCTTCATAACCAATCAACATTGACATCCATACTTCCATTCATTTACATTTGCTTATCCAAATCAATTCATGGACATAGTTCATCATTACTTAAAGAATTCAAAATGAGACTACAACTCATTTATCAACACTTCAATCATAAACATTTATTCATACACTTCCATTTCTTGCCATTTTATGGAACTACGTCCGAGGGAACCGGCACCCAAATATATATAAAATTTTAGGACTTTCACCCTGGACACTCCGGCCAACTTAATTATCAATGGAGTCTATCCCCTATCTCCTCCCAAACAATGAAGTACATCCCCTATCTCCTCCCAAACAAGATACATATACAATGTATTTAAACACGTTGTCATATACAAATGACCAATTAAATCACATATTCAATGTTTTAATCCAACCGTCATATTCAATGTAACGCCCTCAAAAATAAGCCCATAATACATAATATTAACATGCGGAATTATAAGGAAATAAAGTATCTTATTTCATTCATCAGAGTACCGTAAAATAAAAACATCATAATAAATGCCCTATGGGCTTACATCTTGCCAAGCCAACACTTGGACACAATTCCATGAGTTCTAACTCAAAACAAATAAAGCCCTAGGCTTGAAAGTTTACAAATTATTCAAATAAAACAAATAAAATAAAGCAAGTCTTCGAATCCAAATCCTCACAAGCTAAGTCCTTGGAGGTAGTGAACCACCTGAACCTGAAAATGAAGTTCCCATATAGGGTGAGCCACAGCCCAGTAGAAAAATACTAAACCAAGCATAAGAATTAACTAAAGCATTAGCATTCGATATGCGGTTAACACAGGATAATCAATTTCCAGTTTCATGACACTAATGTCTACGTTGTCTATGACGTATTGTCTATGACACAATACACTTTCCATTTATACAGACATGGCTCAGAACCTGGCCAAACAACTCAACAAGGGTAACAAATCAGGTTAAACCTTTCTTATAACAAAATAAACACACATGCTGGTGTTATAACAATCTCAATCAAATCCACTTCCATACTTCCCAACTGATACACATGGTGGTGATGTATCATATCAACAACAAATAGAAATATTTCTATTATCAACAAGCACACACATATGTGATGCTACTGGAGTCCATCCCCTATCTCCTCCCAACAAATCCGGTTTAGAGGTCCATCCCCTATCTTCCCCTAAACCGTGGAGTTCATCCCCTATCTTCTCCAAACAACATGCATATGCAATGAAACACACAATTGCCATATACAACGCATAGTCAACACACGAATGTTCTGTATTAACTCAACAGTCAAATAAATGACTCAATTTCAGTTATACCTAAGCCGCATGCATGGTCTACAACAATCAATGGCTATCCTCCACCGATAGCCCAAAACGATTATTTCTAAACAAGAAATAAATATAACAATACAATGAAATTTCATCATTCTCAAAGGTAAGTATTTAAACTAACCAATTACATCATTAAACCACTAAATTCCCCAATCTCATGAATTAAACCCAATTCCACATTTTTCCCTTAAATTAATTATACAAATTAATCTAAGCCAAAACCCTAAGGTTTCTCCCAAAATTACCAAACTACCCCCACATACCAAAATACCAACACTTAGGATTAAAGCGTATAAATGGAGTAGGAGATCCCTACCTCGAAGCAAGAACCCGAAAAGAAGAAGACGGAGATGATAGCCCAAACTCCAAAGTGCTCCAAATCAGCAACCGTTCAGATTAAATGGAAGCCCTCGACCCACTCTACCTTTTTAATGAAAGAACTAGGTTAGATACTCACTCTAAATAGATGAAACCTAGGAGAGAAGATGAGTTGGGAGAGAGAAAACTCGTAACCTAGGGTTTTATAAACTGAAAGGGGCTGAAAAACTGATCTGAAACACGTTGCTGCGTATATAAACTTGACAGGCCCGCTCGAGCGTACAATACACCGCTCGAGCGTAAAGAACAAAAACAAGGTCTGCTCGAGCTCAATGATAACCGCTCGAGCGTAGATTCCCCCATTCCAGAACCCACGCGAAGAACACACTACCCGCTCGAGCGTCAACAATACCGCTCGAGCTCAACCCGCTCGAGCTCAGAAATCCCGCTCGAGCGTAGATATCACACCTGCAGAAGTTTTGCAGGGTTCAAAAATACTGGAAGTGTGCAATCTCCGCTCGAGCGCAATAAGGTCCGCTCGAGCGGAAAGGCTGAAACTTCAAAAAATCTGGGGTTTGATCCCAGACTCAAACCACCCACTCGAAACAGGTCTAATACACCCTAAGACTCAAACAATGACGTTAAAGGATGACAACAACAATAATATGACAACGGAATCCACGGAACATAAGTCCAGATACAATAATCAAATGAGAAAGGACCGGGGTCGCTATATTCAATGACATAATCCAATTGATTAGTTTTAATTCACTTAATCATCATGTAGTTTCTACAACAATCATGACTATCCTCCACCGATAGCCCAAAGCAGATATTTCTAAATAGATAAATAAATCTATCAATAGATAATTTATCAACTTTTCAATAGGTGAGTAATTTATTAATCCAACTACACCATTTAATGACATAATCCAATTGATTAGTTTCAATTCACCTAATCATCATGCAGTTTCTACAACAATCATGACTATCCTCCATCGATAGCCTAAAGCAGATATTTCTAAATAGATAAATAAATCTATCAATAGATAATTTATCAACTTTTCAATAGGTGAGTAATTTATTAATCCAACTACACCATTTAATCCCATGTTCCTTCAATTCCATAATTTCCAAGCCAATCTCGTTATTTATACAAAATTACTTATTTAATTCAAATTAGGGCAAATCTCCCCCTTTATCAAATATTATACCAAAGACCAAATTTCATCAATTCGTCTCAAGTTACAACATGTTCAAGACCTCTCATGCCCATAAGGAACCCAAATAGAAAACCCCTCTTTTATATATATGGAAACTAACCAAAAATTCACGAAAAACCTTTCCAAATCACACCATTTTTACAAGATGACAATATCTATGTTAAAACCCATATAGGAGAGTAGAATATCCCTACCTCAAGCTTAGAAGAGGAAGAAGGAAGAAAAACTCAAAAGTCGATGGAGGAGAAACGACGTTTTGCTCCGATCAAAATGAAGCTCTCGACAAGCTCTACAATGTATCTCAAAGGAGCAAGGTGAGGAGAGGCCTCCAAGCAAGTAGATCTAAGGATCTATGAGTGAAAAGTGCTTTTTGAGAAAGAGAGAGAGAGAGAGAGTCTCACGGTTTAGAGGAAGAAAAGGGAAGAAAACATAAAGAAAAGGGTTAAGTGAGAGCCTATTTATAGCACTAGGTAAAATTAGAAATAAGCCCCAAAGTCAACCCAAAATATCTAGTCAAAATTCCCAAAAAGTAGGCCCCAAACCGACAGAAAAATCTAGAAAAACGTCACAGGTGTCGACTCCTGCGACACAGGTGTCGACCCCTATAGCGATCCCGGTTTTCCCTTCTTTATTTGTTGTATCCGGACTTAGGTTCCGTGGAGTTGGTTGTTGTGTATATCTCGTTTACATCCTTTACTCTTTGTATTTGAGTCTTGGGTTGTGTTGGGCAGGTTTGAAACAGGTTGGTTGAGCCTAGAAACCAAAGGTGGTTGCCCAGATTTTTGCTTTCACGCCCGAGCGGAGCTTTTGACGCTCGAGCGTACCCTTTGTTGTTGCTTCTCCGCTCGAGCGGGCGCTTTGACGCTCGAGCGTGATTTTCCATCTCCCAGTATTTTCCTCTGCAGTGTTGGACGCTCGAGCGGGCGTTTGAACGCTCGAGCAGGAGTTTGTGTGTGACGCTCGAGCGGGGAGTTGGACGCTCGAGCTGGGACCTGGTTCTGCAGAAGTTCTAGGAGTGCGTATTCGGCGCTCGAGCGGCTTTTTGGACGCTCGAGCGTGAGTCTGTGAGTGACGCTCGAGCGGGGCTTTTGACGCTCGAGCGTGACGACTCTTATATAAAACCGAGATCTGACTTTTTGGATCACTTTTTCAACTCCATTTCTCTCTCTTACTTTTCCAAACCTCCGTTAGAGAGCTTCTCTCACTAGAACCTCAACTTCTCTCTAGGGATTGATCTAGTAGGAGTTGCTTCCTCACCTTTGGCCTTTACAAAAAGGTTGTTGATCGTCGAGGGCTACGTTTTGATCGGAGCATATTGAGTTTTGGAGCACTTTGAGTTTCGTCATCTTCTTCCTTTGAGCTCCGAATTTGAGGTAGGGATTCCTACTCACTCTTAGATTTTGAGCTTGTTGTTTAAATGGTTGATTTTAGGACTTAAGGTTTCAAGATGTATTAAAGAGGGTTTTGTTGTGTTGATTCTAAAATGTGTATTTTGGGTTTCAAAATAATGATAATGTTGTTGGTTGTTGAAATATAGACCATTGGGTCAATATTGGGAAATGGGGTAGAAAACCCTAATTTGTTGTGTAAATTAATTGATATAATTAATTTGGGAAAATTGTGGTTATATGGAATTGAGTTGGAAATAATGAAATTGGCTCATTATATGGTAGAATGGTGGAGTTGGATTTATTAATCGCTCACTTTTGAAAACATCGATATTTAATCTGTTGGAGCTTTTATTATCTGTTTAGAAATAATTGCTTGGGCTACCGGTGGAGGGTAGTTTTTGATTATTGTAGACAATGCATGATGATTAGGCAAACTAAACTAATCAATTGGATGTGTCATAAGAGTATGATGGTTGATAGAATACATTAACGTTATGTATTGATTGATAGTGTATATGACCTATGTGTATATACGTTGTGTGTGTATGGGAGGAGATAGGAGATGTACTTCACGGTTTAGGGGAAGATGGGGGATGGACCTCTAAACCGGATGTTGTGTGGGAGAAGATAGGGGATGGACTCCGCTAATATAACTCATATGCTTGTCAGTTAAAGTGTTGATATAGCTCATATGTTTATCTATGGAAGTGTTGATATAGCTTATATGCTTATCTGTTGAGATGTTGATACAGCTAGCATGCTTATCTATTATGAAATGGGAAATGTTTAATATGAGTAACTATCTCATGTAAGTTGTTGGCCAGGTTCTGAGCCGTTGTTGTGAATTGGGAATTTGATAAGAAATGGAAAATGAAATGAAACATGGGCATTATGGACATGTAATGGAAATGAGATATGAATTGATTTATGGGGATTAAACATTTATCAATTGCTAATGTCTTAGTTATTGCTCATACTGTGTTTAGCATATCTCTACTGGGCGTTGGCTCACCTTATATGAGACATTATTTTCAGGTACAGGTAGCATGCCACCTCCAAGGACATAGCTTGGATGGACATGGGAGTTAAAGACTCTTTTTGATTATTTTGTTTGTATTACATGTATATCAAGCCAAGGGCTTCTTTTGTATAGAGTTAGTACTCTTCTTTTGTGTAACCAAGTGTTGACTTGGAAAGCTGTAAGCCCGTAGGGCATTTGCTTTTGTTGTTGACATATAATACTGTTGTAAGAACTACTCTCATGAATAGAATTGGTTGATTTCTCTTATATCAATGCATGTCTAAAGTGTTAGGTTTTGTGTATTATTTTGAGGGTGTGACAACCCCCAAGAAGAAAAGCTGGAACACTAAGTTTGACAGCATATCAGGTGTCGACCCCTCTCCAGGCTGGTGTTGACACCAAAATGCAGTGAGCAATTTCAGAACAAGGGTTGACCCTTCCCAGATTGGGGTCGACCCTTGTGGCCAACTAAAAGAGAAGGTGTCGACACCACCAAGACTGGTGTCGACCCCAGAACATGATTTTCAAGCTTTCAAACAACTTTTTAACACGAACAAGCGCAATCCCAACAAGTTTAAATCAATTTGTACACCTCCAAAACTAAGGTACAACAACACCAAAGATTCCCAAAAAAAAAATAAAGGGTTCAAATACACTCACCAAAACTTTAAAGGACACAAGTGCTACAAAGCAAAAGACAAGTTACGAAGGTCGATTGACAAGGGAGTCCACAAACAGAACTCGATTCGATGGCAACCCAACTGCTGTGAGATTGACCTAGGTCAGTGTTCTCGGGCTCTGCGAACAACTACGAGCAACTTTGAACAACTGTGAACAGGGCTTGCAACCTCCATAGCCTAATTTTGATTCAAGAGAACAAAATCTGAATCAAGAGGGAGCTTCGCGAATCAAGGAGAGTCAAAGAACCTTCAGCTTTGATAGGGCAATGCTATGGTAAGACCATTCCTACTATTTTTTTTATCCGTTGAACATTCTACATTTGTTATGTTACTGTTCTTTGTTCAATTTTCTCTAGTTTGATCAAAAACACAAATTTTCTCTACACAATTTTCTCTGGATTTCTTTGGTACTCAGAAAAAATTGGTCAAAATGGTGGTTGTTCAATTTTCTTTGGTTTATTGTTTTTAATCAATTTTCCCTAGTTTGCTTTCTTTGGAGAGAAAATCTATGGGAGGTTCAGAGAAATTCTCTGGGAAGTGTAGAGAAATTCCCAGAATTTCTCTGAAGAGAATTTTCTAGATAGAAAATCTTTGGGAGGTCCAAAAAAATCTCTAAGAAGTCGAGAGAAATTCTCTGACTCGAATTTTCTCTAGATCGATGTTGAGAGACTTTAGACATTATTAAAATATTGGATATCTTTTATGCTATAAAATCTTAATACCAGGGACCTTAAAAAAAATCCCCTATTATTTATTTATTTTTGTTGGGTAAAATTAATAAAAAAAAATAATGTTTTAATTATTATATTCAATTCGAGTGTGTGAAAAATGTTTAAAATGTTATTTTTTTTATTAAATTTAATAGTTAAAATGTTTATTTTTCTATATTTTTACTTAAAAATTAAAAAAATTAAATTTAAAAAGACAAAATTAAAATTAAAAATTTATTTTGTTATAATATTCAAACTTAATTATTATTATTATTATTATTTTTTAATTCTTTCTTGTTTTTAATCCAATATTGGGCCATTGAAGATCATCTAATTTCTGTGGGAATTCTATTTGAATCCAAAATATGTCTTAATACGCCCAATTTAAATTCATATTATATCCTACTATGAATTTACTAATGAGGACAACGCATATTAAATCCTAAAATAATTTTTTTTTTCTCTCATGGTATACCCTAATCAGTTATTCCTATTTAAATCTCTGTGTCTTCTTCCCCAAGAGATCAAAATATATATTTTTTTGTTATTGTTCTTCTTCTTCACCATCCCTCTTTGGCCTATTTTGGGAAGTGAGTTAAAAGCCACTTCTCAACTTTTAACCCACTTCTCTCTCTTACAAAAAGTCAAAAAATAACTTTTAATTTATCTTCCCAAAACACCCAAAAACTCCAATCCATCCTTCCAAAACTCACCATCATTATTAACATCATTATTTTTTTATTATTTTGAAACTCTAAACCTAGAAGAAAGTTTGAACAAAATCAAATAATGGATAAGAGTAATAATCAAAATAGTTTTTTGAAGTAACCCATAAAAAAAGAGCTAAGTATTCATATAAAGGGGTTTCACAATTTTTGTAGAGCACCATCAATTAATTTTTATATATCGTTTTTTTGACAAAAATAAAAAGGTCCAGTAGTTAGATTAATAATAATATATTATTGGAGTTATTCTTATTTTGTCAATTAAATAGTATATTATTTGAGAACTACTCTTTCTTATTAGTGTCTGATACTTATGTGCTTATAAGTTTGGTTTTTATTTTTCTACGAGCATTCTTGTGAATAATTTATAATGTAAAAGTTTTTTTTTTTTTGGTATTAAAAAGTCTTATAATGCTTATGCAAAAGTTTTTTTTTTTCTCTGTATTTATAATGCTTATGTGCTTATAAGTTTGATTTATTTTATTTTGTATTTAAGAATTATTTTTTGTATTGAATTTTTTTTGAAATAATTTAATTTTTTAAATTATTTATTATTTATTATTTATTATTTGGGTTTACTTTGAAGATAATTTGAAAAAAATAATACAATGTAATGAGAGTAAAATAAAATTTTAAATAATTAAATAAGGTATACTTAGAAATTAAGAGTAGTTAATAATTTTTATGGGTGTAAATAGAATCCCCAATTTTTGTTGTATAAACTTTGGGCTAAGCAAACACAAAGTCGTTTATAGGGCTTCTTCTCCAGCCCAGCCCAGACCAGACCAACACAAACACCTCGGACGACAGTGATCTGTCAGTGACAACTCAAGCTTTCAGTTCAGCCAATTCCTTTTTTACAGTTACCACCTCTCTCTCTCTCTCTCTCTCTCTCTCTTTCTTCCATGTACTTCTCTCCCACCTCTCGCCGGGCTTGCAAAGTATAAATTTGTTATGGTTAACGTTGTACTTTACTGGTTGATTGGAGTTGTTGCAATAGACTATAAATTTGTTATGGTTTTCTCCTATATCTCATTCTTCAATGTTTAGATTTTGTAAGGTAATTTGTGGGGAAAAAAAAATATATACACAAAAAGTAAACAAGAATTTATTTAATATTGCATTCACTTCTCTAACTTTTTTTTTCATTTCCCTCCACAAATCTTCCAGAAATTCAAAATATAAAATTAACAAACATTAATGCCTTATAGATTTACCCCAAAAAACAACTAATCTTAACAAATTGCATTCAATAACCAAGAAAACCCTCCATTTTTTTGCATTGGAACAATTCATTTGCATTGTCTCCACATTTAAAGAGCAAATACAGTTATAAAAAATTTAAACCTTATTATGCGCACACAAGATTTGTGTGACTAACTGGTTCATGTGAATTAGACCTCGGTTAGTTTGACTAATTAACCCCAAATTATTTAGTGTTTTATGATCAATACAAGTCTTTTAATTTTGTCAAGTTAAAAGAAGTTGCAATATGAAATACGAACTTCTGAAGAACCATTAAAATACCAAAAGGATGGACAAGCATGAGAGAGTATGGCCAAGAATTGGTTTCATAAAAATAAAAATAAAGGAAAAATTTTGATATACAAATAAAAATTTGTACAAAATAATGTCATAGATTTGAATTCGTTCATTTCAAAAGAGGGGGAAAAAAAAAAGGACCAATATTAAACTGATTTATTATTTTAAAAATGTCGTTGACATAGATAAAATGCATCAATATATGATAATGACATTTTTTTAAAAATAAGTTAGGTCTTTTGGTTTAAAATCACTGATACAAATTTGCATGACATTTTTAAAAGTTTAAAATGAATTGATATAAATCTCCAAAATCATATTTTATATAAGTGATTTTTTGTTTCTTTTTTTTTTTTTTGGTATACTCCTTATGTTTATATATTTGTTCAATATACAAAGAATATAGGATATCAAACAAACAACATAGTAAAATCAATTATGGATTCAAAATTTATTGATTCAATTCCACCCATGAGCTAGTTGGTATCTCAGCTGAAAATGAAAGGATAAAAAATAAAACATCAATATAAATTTTTTTAAAGTCCCATTTTTATATTCGAAAAT
This sequence comes from Camellia granthamiana, assembly GCA_036172215.1. Taxonomy (NCBI): domain Eukaryota; kingdom Viridiplantae; phylum Streptophyta; class Magnoliopsida; order Ericales; family Theaceae; genus Camellia; species Camellia granthamiana. Next base: position 14,815,101 of record CM069905.1, read on the forward strand.
GGAATTAAGAGTTGACTAGATACATAGTCTAATCACATGATTTTATATCCCAAACCAGCACAATAATTGTAGCTAAGGCTATTTCAATTGAAGACTATTATCACTATGTTTGGTGTAGATTTAACATGTTGAAATTGGATAATCAAAAAATATAAATTAAAATCACTTTTTTGTTTTTTTTTTGTTTTGCTTTTCAGAAATTATATTTTTTTTCATTTTATTCAAGTTTTTTTTTTTCTTATGAAATGTAAGCAAAAGTGGCACCAAAATTCTTGCACAAATTAAAAAAAAAAAAGAAAAGAAAAGAAAATTATACTAAGTAGCCCATAAATTGCACCAAATCATTCCAATATGAGATTCCAATTAACAATGGGTTGATGATTGCGTCTTTAGTTGTACGTCTTATTTCTATCAATAAAATCATGTTCTTTTATTTGACAAAAATAAAAAATAAAGTCAATATTTGTCAACAATATTAGGGAAATTTAGCCAAAATTCTCTATGCCCAACATGTTACTGTGTAAAGGACAATCTAAACTATTTTATTTCTTAAACCTCCTGAACAAGAAGCGTGTTCTTCATAAAGACAGATTAATATATTTTTTTCTTTTTTCTAGACAATTTTACCCTGAATATATATGTTAGAGATTTGAATCAAATCTATTAATTATTGACGTTGAAGTTTTGTTGAATGATCGTTGTTGGCCATTCTTCAATGATCTAGACCACAAGGAATAAATTTATCTTTGAGAATACTATTCCAAACTAGTTGGCCGAAGAGAGAGGGTCGCTGGAGTGAAAGGGGGACTACCGGAGAAGAGAATGAGGAGTTACAAGTAGAAAGTGTACGGGTGAGGTTCAAAGGGTATATTTGAGATTATGGTAGGGGTCAAAAGAAAATTAAAGAGGGAAACAATTTTGGTGATGGAAGGCTAAAGAAGCAGGAGATCTACAATAGAAAGGTAAGGGCATTTAGCAGCTCTCAATTTTTATTGATTGGAGTTTTCAAGTGTAATTTTTTGAATTTTCAAATCATATATTTTTTTATAGTGAACGTTTTTATTTTTGATAATACAGTTCGTCCTGGTGAATGGGCTAGACCGATCCAAGCTCCTCAAGCCCACTGGATAGCCTGCAAACAAGTTCAACGGGGAACGGGGTAGTCCCCCGGCGAACCCTCCGGTGTGTGAATTAGAAGAGGTGATAGACAATGTAGCGAGGGAGAGAGAGAGAGGGAGAGAGAGATAGAAAAACTTAACCTTCCTCTTGTCTTCAAGCTTTGCTTATATCCTTTGGTAATCATTTCGCTGTCTCTGCCGTTCTGACCTCCCCGCCGAAAGCTTATGCCGTGGTTCGTCTTGTTCAGGGTGAGGGGGTGCCATTCCGGCTGAGAGGTGTTGTCGCCATAAATGCTGTGATGGGCTGCATTAATGGTGATGTGTTGTGGCAATAACTTTCCAGATCTTTGTCTGCTGACGTGGCCTGTTCTGCACCCGCCACGTGTCCGAGCACTATTGGCCTCCTATGCTCAGTTGGCCTCCAGCTGTCTTGGATTCTGCTACCCGGGTTATGCAATGGGGTGTAGATGGTGGGCTTGGATTTGTCCACTATGGGCCGTGGTTCTTATGGGCCCCTCCATGTCAGTAGTCCCCCATTCCCGAGTGCAGCTTCAGTCCAACGAAGGGAATAGTGGTGAGGGAGATGGTTCCGGCTGGTGCCGACCGCGAAAGTGGCCGAGCGGAGGAGTGCCGACCGCGAGGGTGGCCGAGCGGGGGAGTGCCGACCGCGAGGGTTGCTGAGCGGAGGAGTGCCGACCGCGAGGGTGGCCGAGCGGAGGAGTTCCGACTGCAAGGGTGGCCGAGCGGAGGAGTTCCGACCGCGAGGGTGGCCGAGCGGAGGAGTGCCGACCGCGAGGGTGGCCGAGCGGAGGAGTTCCGACCGCGAGGGTGGCCGAGCGGAGGAGTTCTGACCGCGAGGGTGGCCGAGCGGGGGAGTGCCGACCGCGAGGGCTGCCGAGGGGAGGAGTGCCGACCGCGAGGGTTGCCGAGCGGAGGAATGCCGACTGCGAGGGTTGCCGACCGGAAAGGCACAGGCCCCAAGAGGCGGCGTGCCACGTGATGATTTGAAGTGGAAAAGACGAGGAAATGACAGGAGTCAGTGCATCAGGACCATACACGTGGCAGAATCGTAGTTGGGAAGTGAGGCGTTGGAGTAAAAATGAAACGATAGGTCATTATGGTGTTGAAAAGACGATTTTGGCGGATAATTTGAAAAGTTTTCAAACTGGCGAAAATTAATTTGGATCCTTGGAAGACGGGTAAACCGTGGGCTTTTGGTATTATCCGATTCACCTACCTGTGTTCAAAGAACCAAAACATTCCAAGTCTTACCCCATTTGTTGCTCGCGATACACCATTGGAGCATTTCTTCAACTTCCTAGCGCCTGCATCAGAAGCGATTCGTAGACATACCTCAGAGATGGCACGAGAAGGTAGCGAGGGTTTGAGGGTGGATCCGTTGGGAGATGATGATGCCGTGGAATTGGCTACGCAGTACAGAACGGAGAGGGTGGGAGGTCCTGCGATACACTTCCATGGTTCCACCATGATTGCGGCTCCGAAACCTATCAGCCAGGCGGAGCCTGATCATTGGCACACGAAACCAGACAAGTTGTCAATAACGAGGGCGAAGCTGGAGGCGATTCGTGAGAAATACCAGATTCCGGTGGAGGTGGAGTTGTTGCTGCCAACACCGACGGAAAGGCCGTCCGACGCCAGGCCAGGGGAGTTCTCCCTCTATGAGGAAGCGCTGAAGGGTGGTCTGAGGCTGCCACTTCCGCAAATAGTGGTGGACGTGCTCAACTATTTAGAGGTGGCGCTAGGGCAACTAATGCCCAATGCGTGGAAGATTTTGCTGGCTTGTGCAAGTGCATGGCCGAAGGCAAACGGAGGGGAGGCCATGCTGGTGGAAGAGTTCTTTGCCTGTTACAAGGCCGCAGTGCAGCAAGAAACGTGGGTCACCCTGCAAGCAGTAATGGGTAAGGGGTTGGTGGCGGGGTTACCGACGTCAATCAAGGGATGGCGGGCACGGTGGTTTTATGTTTCTGCCAATGGGGGGCGCGGCGCGCGGACCATCTGGAAGGTGCCCACCAGGTCGATGGAGACAAGATTGGGGGCGGAGGCTGAGGAAAGGGTGAAGAGGGTGAAGGAGTGGAGAGAGAAGGAGAATGCCAAATGGGACGACCTTGTTCAGCCGTCTGCGTTGTGTCAGGCAGGGCTGGGCCCCCAGCCAGTTGGTGAGGATCTGGACCGAGCTGAGCTGGAGGTAAGGAGAAAGGCACAGGAGGAAGAGGATCAAGCCATCCTGGCCAAAGCCACGCAATTTAAGAAGGCGCAGGATGACCGACCGGCGCAACCGATCGCAAAGGAGAGGATCCGACCGCGCCCAAAACCGCTGGGAGGGAAGGACTTGAGCACATTTGAGCCGCGAAGGCCCCCTGTGGATCCTGTGAAGGAGAAGGCCAGAAAAGAGGGAGAAGCTCTAAAGAGGAAGAGGAAGAAGAGAAGTGCCCCAGAAGGGGCTGTAGAGGAGTCTGGGTCCAAAAAGATGAAGGAGACCCTAGTTGTAGAGGAGACCGCAGAAAGGGTGGTCGTCTCAGAGGTGGTGGACGTATCCTCACAGGTTAGAGACGTTGTGCCAGTGAGGGCTGTGATCGGCGTAGGGGTGGGGAGGAGGGATCCTGAACGAAGGGGGGAGGGACGACCCCAGGGGGGGCCTGCGCCCGAGGAAGGTGGGGCCAGTCTGAGTACAGCCATCCACCATGCTCGCGCTGTGGCTGGGCGGCTGGAGGGGGAAGAAGGCCCAGCTAAGGCGGGGGCAGACCGCCTAGTGAAGATTGTGGAGGAGGCAGCCCTGCGCGCGACATCTGGGTTCAATGAGGCCGACCTGTTCAGGGGGTTATGCTCCGCCCAAATGGAGGTAACTACCCTAGCAGGGGCCCTGCTGAGGAAGGCTGGGGCTGCCAGGCTGAAGATGGAAGAGGCCAAGGCGGAGCTGGCCAAGTTGAAGAAGGAGAGTGCTGAGTGGAAGACTGCTCACGCTGAGCTGCAACCAGTCAAGTTGGAGCTGGAGGACACGTGCCGCAAGGTTGTGTCGCTCGAGTTCTAGTTGGCTGGTGAGCAGAAAAAGTTGGAGGAGGCTCAGAAGGCTCGCGACGTCGCAGTCGAGCGCCATGAAGGGGCGATGATTAATAATGAGGAGTTGGTCAGGCAGAAGGATGAGGTGGATACCAAGGTTGAGGCTCTGCAAAAGGAGTTAGAGGGCGAACGCGCCAAGATGGAAGAGGAGAATGAGATGCTGCGTAAGGAGTTAGAAGCTGGGAGGGATAGGGCGGCCGCTGAGAAGGAGGTGCTCCAGAAGGAGTTGGAGGTGGAGAGAGGTACGGCAAATGCTGAGAGGGAGGCCCTGCAGAAGGAGTTGCAAGCTGAGAGGGCCAAGGCTTCTACTGAGAAGGCGACCCTGCAGAAGGAGCTGGATGAGGAGAGGGCGAAGGCAGCCTCTGAAAGGGCTGCCTACCCCGATCTGTACATTGCAACGGTGGACCAATTCAAAGGGTCGCCTGAATTTCAGATGGCGGTCGACGCTGCGGTCGCCTCCAGCTTGGCAAGGGAGGAAACTGGAGGGGCTGGCACATCGAGGGCGACCGCTGGGGGGAGAACTGAATCCGAAGTCATCGCTAGCTTCCAGCAGTCAGATTTCTACAAGCACGAAATGGCAGAGTACTGGGACAGTGGGTGGAAAATGTTCAAACGGAGGGCTGAAGAGCTGTTCCCAGAACTCGACCTAAGTAGTGTGACTATTGGGGAAGATGATGTGGCCCAGACCCCCCTGGATGAAGGTGTGGAAGAAGAGGATCTGGCCTCCAGTGAGGAAGGGGAGTGAGCTGAAGACATGTACTGAAGTATTTTTGTTTTGTTTTTGTGTACACACATTTTTTTTTTTTTTTTTGGAAATGTTGTAGTAGACTGTTGTACATATTTTGTGAATGAATAAAATGCCATTTCTGTCTTGTAATTGGCCGTGTTTGTTTGTTTGTTTGTTGTATTTGAAATGGACAAACGCTTGTAATAAAAACTGGTGATGGGCTTATGAAAACATTGAACTGCAAGACAAGGTGAACTTAAGTTAAGTGAACTAAGTGAACTTGAACTAGTGATGATACCGAGGAGGGATCAATTTGTAATGAAAACTTCATGCAGAGTGAACTGGTAAAATTTCTTCATGCAGAGGGAGATTGGACTTGTATAAAACATTCAGAGAATGAGAGTGGTTGACTAAAATTGAGAAATTGTGTGAAAGGAGGTTGGAATTGGATTGATACTTGAATGTTCCATTGAAAACCTGTAGGGAAGAAGTTTGAGAAGTAGGCTGGGTAGTGGGGAAGATAATCTGGTCAGCAAGTGAAGTGTGTGAGAGCATCTTTGGAATTTGACTAAGTAAAAACATGGTCCAGGAATTGTGGTTAGGCTTCGGATTGTGACTGTGTGTCCCGCTTTTGGTAAGCTCAGGGATAGGATGATCTCAGGGCTGATCTGGAATTAGAGCTGCAAGTCACTTGCTCTGGACCAGCAATGGTGGCTCAGTCTGGGTGAGGCTTTGAGCGCGCGGTCCGGATGAGGCTTTGAAGTACTTAGACTGGCTGAGGCTGTTGAGTGCTTGGCCTGGCCGAGGCGTTTGAGGTGCTCAGACTGGCTGAGGCTGTTGAAGTGCTCAGACTGGCTGAGGCTTTTGAGTGCTCGGTCTGGCCGAGGCTTTTGAGGTGCTCAGACTGGCTGAGGCTTCTGAAGTGCTCAGATTGGCTGAGGCTTTTGAGTGCTTAGACTGGCTGAGGCTTCTGAAGTGCTCAGACTGGCTGAGGCTTTTGAGTGCTCGGTCTGGCCGAGGCTTTTGAGGTGCTCAGACTGGCTGAGGCTTTTGAGTGCTCAGACTGGCTGAGGCTTCTGAAGTGCTCAGACTGGTGGAGGCTTTTGGGTGCTCGGTCTGGCCGAGGCTTTTGAGATGCTCAGACTGGCTGAGGCTTTTGACTGCTCGGTCTGGCCGAGGCTTCTGAAGTGCTCAGACTGGCGGAGGCTTTTGGGTGCTCGGTCTGGCCGAGGCTTTTGAGATGCTCAGACTGGCTGAGGCTTCTGAAGTGCTCAGATTGGCTGAGGCTTTTGAGTGCTCAGATTAGCTGAGGCTTTTGAAGGTGCTGCAAGTGAAAATTTCATGGAAGCGACATTCAGACAGTTGAATTACAGAAGATTAGAATTCCGGTCGGAATTTGTATTATGCATTGAAAAAAGGAAAATACAATAAGTTTGATAATACAAAAGTAGGAATTCACTGATAGTAACGCTTCAGATGTTCAGCATTCCAGGGATGAGGAAGGTCTCGGCCATCCATGTCTTGAAGTCGGTAAGTGCCTGGCCGTGGGCGGGCCTTCACAACGTAGGGTCCCTCCCATTTGGCTGCTAGTTTGCCCTCGGTCGGATTCTTGGTGGCAAGAGTCGCTTCTCTCAAGACAAGGTCCCCTACAGAGAACTCCCGCGGTCGGACTCGGCGGTTGTAGTGTGTTCTCATTTTCTGCTGGTACGAAGCCAATCTGACAGCAGCAGTCTCTCTGAGCTCTTCGATGAGGTCCAGGTCTGCTCGACGGAGTTCTTCGGTTGAGGCGAGATCCGGGTGTAAGACCCTAGGGGTGGGCAGACCGATTTCTACCGGGATGACCGCCTCAGCGCCATATGTTAAGCGAAAAGGGGTTTCCCCAGTAGGAGTCCGGGCAGTGGTTCGGTAAGCCCAGAGTACATGTGGTAGTTCCTCAGCCCAGAGGCCTTTAGCAGCTTCGAGCTTAGTTTTGATGATCTTTAGGATAGAACGGTTGGTGACTTCAACTTGGCCATTTGCTTGGGGATGACCGGGGGAAGAAAAGCATGGTTGAATCTGGAGATCTGCACAAAATTTCCTGTATTTAGCGTTGTCGAACTGTTTGCCGTTTGTAGACGTCCCCGAATGCATCCCGGGGAAAGGAGTGCGAGTCCCCCCCCCGTTCTGGTTCGATATTGGGTCACTACAGTTCGAAGGACTCAAAATGTCACGGTTCTAAATCTTGAACCAAAGAGTCCAACTCTGGCAAATCATTTTGAAGAAAAACTGATTTTTGAAAAGAAGTGCCAAACATAGACTGCTTTGCCAGATTACAGAGTCGCCACCTAAATATTTTTAAAATGGGAAATTTAGGAAACCCTGACTCGGTGCCAAAGGCCACGTGTCCGTCATCACCAAAGTGGTCTTGGCTCGGGAGCTTGGGTACGATCGGGGAAGGTCAGCTATGAGCACCCCCTTTCGCCCGGTCCGAAGACCGGCCTCTACTAACCGTGATATCCGTTTTTGAAAACATTACATGTTCTTATTCCAATTATTTAGCCTAGAATTACTATGTGATGCACACAACACAAAAGTATAGACTAGATCGCCTAACTTGGAAATAAACATTGCATATCCGTTTTGTCTCGAAAAACGTGTTAATTTTTGTGCTACTCGCAAGTAGGCTAAAATGCGGATTTCAATGAATTGTTCCAACCCACGCAATCCAACCTCCACCCACAGGCATTCAAACAGTTTATCTCATGTAAGCACTTAGCCGCATGGTAAGCATACTGTCATGGCAATATTCACACGCATGTGGTATGCTAAAGTGTTAAATACTTACATCGTACTCCGTGCCCAAAACAGTAAACTAGTTAGCAAACATGCATGACCTAGTTCATGTTAAGTGGCTAATGCAACACAGACAAGATGTAATCTAGAATAGGCTCGGCTAACCCTAAACATGGCATATGAAATGCAGTCATTTGATGCACGTATTCAATTAGAAATTGAAAATTGCAATGCAGTTTGTATGATGTACCGAGCCCGGTGCATATAAACAAATGCATGAATGCACGCATGCATTGCATAAGGTATGCTAAAATAAGTATGCCCTAATCTACCATCGTAAGCAGGTAAATAAAAGGGATAGAAAGAAGTGGGGATTGGAAGACATACACCCACTCACACACACTTATTACAAATTTGCCCTCGCTCGGAGGGACCGAATAATAATACAGACCGAATAAATAATTAACTATTCTAGCTAATTAAATATTACAAATCAACTAAATTAATTAAATACATTAATTAATCTAATTAAGCAGTAAATGGCCTCGGGATGAGGGTCCAATGCATGCGCGTGCCCGGGACTCGCTCGGAATCGCATTGTCATGCAAGTGTGCCTCTGTTTTCTCTGCTCTCCTCCTCAGAAAATTGCCAAAATCTTAGGACTACCTCCCAGGGGACTGGGGATCACCATCGGCTGGGGTAGAACACCACCGGCTGAAGTATGTGGCCACCGGCACTTAATAAAGCTATCGGCTGCCAAATTACTGCCGGTCGGCACTAAACAGTGCCGGTCGGCACAAAATTCCTGCAGAACCTGCAGACCACAGCAGCAGAGGACAACAAAATGCATGGCAATGTGATTCAAGGTATTTATGCACTACACACACCCCTTATCATGTTATTGGCTCAAGGGGGCATGTGCTTTGATTCCCGGACCACCAATCGCGCATTTCCATGCGTGATGGCCCTAAGAACCAAGAATGCAACTTCACTTTCAAATGCATGCAAATCACATAGGCATAAAAGGGGTACCAAACCTCTATCAAACTCACTTCAAGAGGCTTGGTATGCATGTCAATGTGGTGAAATCCTAAGTATGTCAACTAGGCATGCAATGTGGACAATGTGATACACTTATGCAAGCATGCAAACAAGCATATAAGGCAAGCATGCAAACCAATGAAATGATGGACTTAGACATGAATTAGGCAACTCAAAATGGGCCTAAAATCAGTGGCCAAAGTGCCTAGAAAATGAGACCAAATGCATGCACATGTTAAACCATCAACACTAAGGCATGAATCATGGCAACTCTTAAGCACACTTGAAGAGACCAAACCTAGCCAACTAGCATGCATTGAAAGCTCTAAAATTCATGTCAAACATGATGCCAAATCATGCAATGAGGTATGCCAAACAAAGCATGCAAATGGCCTAAGCTTCAAAGCAAGTCAATAAGGCATTAAACTATGCTTATACAAGGCAAATATGGCATGCACTTAACAACCTAAAACAGAGTTTTAGCATGTCAAATTAGGCCCAAGGGACCACTTAGATGGCATCTAAGAGACATAAATTCAAAGGCATGCAACAAGGCCTAAACATGGAGCATGCAACACAAGCTTAGGAAGCAACAAATAGGCATGCAATGTAAACATACAAGCACCTCTAAGGGACTGAAATAGCATGTGAAATGGTTCCAAACCATCAAAAACAATGCAAGCAAGGCATGTTACACACTCATGCCCTTAAGGCCAACAAGCCAAATGCAAAGAGGCTATATTAAACATGCTAAGATTGACCCAAATACTTATGGACAGACCTAAAACATGATAATATAAGCACAAAAGCTTCACAAATGCAAGCCTAAAACATGTTAGAAACTAAGGCTAACAAGCTAGTCATGTTGAGGCATCAAAAGGCATTACAAAGCAACTATGCAAAACATGCAAGGAGTGCTAAAACCAACTTGTAGCAATGTCATATTAGGGCATAATAAGCATAAAATGCAGCTAAGACATGCTCAACAAACCACCAAACATGGTGCTCCTTCGGAGGCCAAGACATGCCCTTTTCAAGGACAACAAGGAGAGGGGGTGGCCCTCTCCTTCCTAGGACTTTAAGGCACCATCTCCACCACTGAAATCCCTCAAGATTTCAGTGGTGGAGAGGCCCAAACACACTAGTCCCAGATCTCTCCAAAATAGCACAAAAAGGGACCCTTTTCAAGGCCTAAGGGTGGTCAAACTTGCTCAAACCACAAAACACTCTTAATGAACAATAAAGAGGCTTAAAAAACAGAACTTTTATGTGTTATAGACTAAGCACAAAAACTGTTCTAAACTAGGTAAAAAAGGATTGCAAAAATGGGGAATAAAGGGGTAGTTTCTTACCCTTGATGACTATCTTCACAAAGGTTGTTGTGCTTGGTCCCTTGAGCTCCAAATCAGTCAAGAACTTCAAAAAACAGCTCCTAGAACCTCAGTTGCAAGGAGAAGGTGAAACACTAGGTGTTTGTGTGCAATAGTAAGGCACAAAACACCTAGACACACAAGAGAAGGATAGAGATAGAAGGTGTATGCAACTTAAACCCTAGAAAAAAACCAGAGCTTCTCTCTCCCTCTTTCTCTCTAACTGTCTAAATTTGCTAACCCTTGAGCCAAGAGGAGAGCCTTCTCCTTATAGGCAACCAAGACTTACAAACTAAGTCATCCAAGGGCTCATCCCTCCATACACGTGTATGGAGGGGAAACAAGTGCCAGAAAGCTGTCTGAAAATATCTCCAAAAATAGCTGTAAAGTGGTCGGCAGGGTAAAATGGTCATTTTGCCAAAACAAGTGCCGACCGGCACAAAAGAGTGCCGACCGGCACAATATAGTGCCGGTGGCAACACCAGCCGGCCGGTGGCCTCTAGCCAGTGCCGATGGTGTGTGGGGATGCCTCACAAAGCATTCCCTGCCCCTCCCAGGCAAAGCACAAGTGTTTGGTGCAAAACCAAACACAAAACAGTCAAGTTCGGAGGTCCTGAGGCAAGGCGCGCGAGCCGAGAACTCCGGGAACTCCAAACGAACACAAACATGGATAATCACCGAGCGTCCCAACGGTGACATCCAAGTCTTGAGGACGGTCAAAAATGGGGTGTCTACACCGTTGTCGGAGACGATGGCCTGAGGGATGCCAAATCGGCAGACAATCGATTGCCAGATAAACTTGGTGGTGTTCCGCTCGGTGATTGTGGCGAGGGGTTCTGCCTCAACCCACTTGGTGAAGTAATCAATGGCAACAATCGCGAACTTGGTTTGGCCTCGACCAGTGGGAAGTGGACCAACCAAGTCGATCCCCCATTTGGCGAACGGGTAAGGGCTGCAGAGGGTGATCAGCTCAGTGGGAGGAGCATGGGGGATGTTGGCGAAGCGCTGACACTTGTCGCATTTGAGCACAAAATCAGTGGCATCTTGGTTGAGAGTCGGCCAGAAGTAGCCTGTACGGAGTACTTTGTGTGCGAGAGACCTGCCACCCGAATGATTGCCACAGATTCCTTCATGGATCTCTTGCATCACATAGGTTGCTTGGGCGGGGCTGAGGCATCGCAGGTACGGTCGTGAAAAACCGCGCTTGTAGAGGACGCCGTCGACTAGAATGTAGTTAGCCGATCGAGCTCTGACCTTGGCAGCCTGCTGTTGGTCATCTGGGAGTTCTCCAGTGGTCAAGAAGAGGAAGATGTCGGATGCCCAAGGGATGGGCTCCGTCTGGAGGAATTGCACTTCTTGTAGGTCGGGCGAGATGGCCGGGTGGGTTAGGTATTCGAGGCGAACTCCATGGCTAAGGTCGGAATGGTCGGCAGAGGCCAGCTGGGCCATCTCATCTGCTTTGGAGTTTTCCGCCTGAGGTATGTGTCTGATCTGGAAAGCATTGAAGAGGCGAGCAAGGGGGAGTGCAATGTCCCTGTAAGCCCGCATTGTGTTATCCTTGGCATCGAATTCCCCCGTGATCTAGCCGACGATGAGTTGGGAGTCACTGAACACGCGGATGTGGCTAACACTAATGTCTTTGGCCAGACGAAGTCTGGCTATCAATGCTTCATATTCGGCCTCATTGTTGCTGGCCGCAAACAAGAGGCGAAGGGCACATTTGAAATAACCCCATTCAGGGGAGGTGAGGATGAGGCCAGCCCCACTTCCTTCCCTGCGAGACGAGCCGTCAACATTGAGTGTCCAAGAGTGAGGATCTTCAGGCTCTGGTGGAGCGGGTGGGGGTGGAGGGGTACTGGCTGGGGCGGGGTTGGTGAATTCTAGGATGAAATCGGCGATGGCTTGTCCTTTGATTGCTGTGCGGGGTCGGTAGGAGATATCAAATTGGCTAAGCTCCACTGACCACTGCATAAGTCGGCCAGAAATTTCTGGCTGCTGCATGACCTTCTTCAGGGGTTGGTCGGTAAAGACCACAATAGAATGGGCCTGGAAGTAAGGATGAAGTCGTCTGGAGGCAGTGACCAGGGCCAGGGACAACTTCTCCAGCAGTGGGTAGTTCTGCTCTGCTCCCCTGAGAGCTTGACTGATGTAATAGACCGGCCGTTGAACCGAGCCATCTTCCCTAATGAGAGCTGCACTAACGGCGGTGTTCGATACTGCTAAATAGAGGAAGAGGGGTTCGCCTGGGATTGCCTGCGAAAGAAGGGGGGGTTGGCCATGCATTGTTTTAGCTGCTGGAAAGCCTCTTCGGATTCAGTCGTCCATTCGAAAGTCTGTCGACGGACTTTGAAGAATGGTAGGCACTTATCTATTGCGCGGGAAATGAACCGGTTGAGGGCTGCCACTCTGCCAGCGAGTCTCTGAACTTCCTTAATGGTTTTGGGCGACTGCATCTCAATCAAGGCCTTGATCTTCTCGGGGTTGGCCTCAATTCCGCGCTGACTGACCATAAAGCCCAAGAATTTTCCGAATCCTACGCCAAAGGCACACTTCTCCGGGTTGAGCTTCATCTGGTACTTGCGAAGGGTGGCAAAGGTCTCCCGTAGGTCGGTTAGGTGGTTGGCGGAGAGTTTACTTTTGACTAGCATGTCATCCACATACACTTCCATGTTTCGACCGATCTGGTGTTGGAAGACTGCGTTGACTAACCGTTGGTAAGTAGCCCCCGCGTTCTTCAGTCCGAACGGCATGACACGGTAGTGGTAGGTGCCCCGGTCGGTGATGAAGGATGTGTGTTCCTGGTCAGATGAGTGCATCATGATTTGGTTGTACCCGGAGAAGGCGTCCATGAAGCTGAGCATTTGGTGACCGGCAGTGGCGTCGACCAGCAGATCGATTCGGGGGAGTGGATAGCTATCTTTGGGGCAAGCTCGGTTCAAGTCAGAGTAGTCGACACACAGACGCCACTTGCCGTTGTTTTTGCGGACTAGTACCACGTTGGAAAGCCATCTAGGATAATCCACATTTTGGATAAACTGAGCCTTGAGGAGTTTGTCAACCTCCGCAGCTATGAGATTGTTGCACTCCGGGTGAAATATACGCTGTTTTTGTCGGTAAGGTCGGAAGTGAGGTTCGATGCTGAGGCGATGAGTGATGAAGGAGGGGTCAATGCCTGGCATGTCTGAGTGGGTCCAAGCAAAGACGTCGTTGTGTTCGGTCAAAAGGGCAGTGAGGTCGGCTTTTGCTTGGGGGGATAATTGGCTGCCGATCTTGGCAGTTTTCATCGGGTTGGTGGGGTCAATAGGAACCTCAACGAGCTCTTCCACCGGTTCTCCTCTGATTAGCTCGTCCTCATCCCGGACATCAAGTCCTTCAATGATCATCGCCTCCTTCAACTTGACTTCTTTGAGTGAGGCAACATAACACTCCCTGGCCACAGTCTGTTCTCCCCTGACTATTCCGACCCCGAGATCGGTGGGAAACTTGAGTGCAAGATGATAGGTGGATGTGATGGCTTGGAAGGCGTTGCGGGCGGTGTGGCCGAGGATGATGTTGTAGGCAGATGGGCAATCAACCACCAGGAAGGTGAGCAACTTTGTGGCTTGCCGTGGGTACTCGCCAATGGTGATGGGAAGATCGATGGAACCAATGGAGGTCACGCGGTCGCCAGTGAAGCCCACGAGAGGGGTTTGGAGCGGGGAAAGGCTTTCTTCCCCAACCTTAAGTTAGCGGAAGCAGTTTAGAAAGATGATGTCCGAAGAGCTGCCATTGTCGATGAGAACTCGTCTGACCTTGTAATTGGAGAGGACGGCGGAAACGACGAGAGGGTCATCATGAGGGTAACGGATGCCTACACAGTCGGCGTCCGTGAAGGTGATGGGCTCTGTCCACTGCTTGGGCTGTTTGGGGGGTCGGTCTATCGTGGCGACGGCCTTGTCTGAGCCCCGTCGTATTTTTCTGAGTTCTGCCCTCTGAGCTGAGCGAGATGGTCCCCCACAAGCAAGACCACCTGAAATAACTCTAATTTCACCAACTGGTGGAGGTGGATTACCTTGAGGTCGAAGCTGTTGGGGGGGTCGGTCATGACCCTGGTTTGGTTGGGCTGGTTGCCGCGGTGGGGTGTGTCGGCGATTATCTCTGTGGGGCTCGGTTCTTTGCCTCTGCTGAGGGCGGGTGTCTGTGAATCGACTTAGACGCCCCTAGCGGATGAGGGCTTCCACCTGATCCTTGAGACTGATGCAATCGTCAGTGTTATGGCCATGGTCCTGGTGGAAACGGCAATATTTAGATTGGTCTTTCCGGCTGGAAGGGTTCCGTGGAGGGGGAGGCCATTTGAGGGGGTAGTCCCGTTGGATCTGGTTGAGGACATGTTCCATGGGAGAATTGAGAGGCGTATACCGCTCGAACCGACCGGGCGGTCTGGCCGGTGCTGACCGGTCGGGACGAGGGGGTCGATCGGTATGGCGGGGTGTTTGGCAATGATACTAGGTGTTACTGGGTTCCTAGTCTTTTCTCTTTTCTCGGGGGGTCGGGTTTTTAGCTGGTGGATCTTGCCGAGCGGCTAGTGAATCCTCGGCATTCATGTATTTTTGGGCTTTGGAGAGTAGGGCTGCCATGGAGGTCGGGGGGTTCTTGGAGAGGGAGAAAAGGAAATCAGATGACCGCAGACCGGCCATGAAGGCTGTGAGGATGACCTTGTCGTCATTTTCGGCAACTTGCAGGGCTTCGGTGTTGAAGCGAGTGACGAAGCTGCGCAGTGATTCCCCCTCAGTCTGACGGATGTTGAGCAGTTGGGTGGCCGGGCGTCGCTGGCGCTGGGCGCCGATGAAGTGGCTCAAGAAAGAGTCACTGAGATGCTGGAAAGTAGATACCGAGTCCGGTGGTAACTGGCTAAACCACAGCCGAGCCGACCCCTTCAGTGTCACGGGAAAGGCTCGGCACATGATCTCGTCAGGGAAGGCATGGAGGATCATGAGGGTGCGGTAGGTCTCCAGATGGTCGATCGGGTCAGTTGTGCCATCGAAGGAGTCAATGCTGGGCATTTTGAATTTGGCAGGCAGGGGTTTGTCTCGGATGGAGGCGACAAATGGCGAGTTCGCAGTGGTGGAGGGCTTATGCTGGATATTCTGCATGACCCCTTGTAGCTGGAGCTTCATGGCTCGGAGCTCAGCGTCCCAGAGGGGGATGTTGTCACCACGAGAGGGAGAAAGTTGTTGGATGTTGCTGGCTTCCCCCTCGGGGGCTGGTGCTATAACCGATGGGTGTGGGGGTGGAGGCGGTGGATGTATATGTGGGTGAGGGGGTTGCAAGCCCTCCGAGCGGTGAGGATTGGGTTGTGGGATGGCATGGCCCGGAATTTGTTCTGGATGGGGTGGAATATCTGGAGGTGGTGGAGGGATAGGGAGGTTTCGTTGGAGCAGAGCATTGATTAAGGCCTGGTTCTGTTCGGCCATACGGTTGATGCTGTTGGTGAGCTCAATGAAGTACTGTGGTGGGTTGTTTGGATTGGGAGGGTCGGTTTGGTGATCGGTAGCATTATGGTGAGAGGCCATGGATCTAGTCGTGACCATACACTTGACGGGTGAGAAGCAGAAATCACTGGAACAGGGTCTCCGGCGACAATGAACACAACTGGCGCACGGATCAACTAGTTTCCCACAGACGGCGCCAACTGATAATACAGTTCGTCCTGGTGAATGGGCTAGACCGATCCAAGCTCCTCAAGCCCACCGGATAGCCTGCAAACAAGTTCAACGGGGAACAGGGTAGTCCCCCGGCGAACCCTCCGGTGTGTGAATTAGAAGAGGTGATAGACAATGTAGCGAGGGAGAGAGAGAGAGAGGGAGAGAGAGAGATAGAAAAACTTAACCTTCCTCTTGTCTTCAAGCTTTGCTTATATCCTTTGGTAATCATTTCGCTGTCTCTGCCGTTCTGACCTCCCCGCCGAAAGCTTATGCCGTGGTTCGTCTTGTTCAGGGTGAGGGGGTGCCATTCCGGCTGAGAGGTGTTGTCGCCATAAATGCTGTGATGGGCTGCATTAATGGTGATGTGTTGTGGCAATAACTTTGCAGATCTTTGTCTGCTGACGTGGCCTGTTCTGCACCCGCCACGTGTCCGAGTACTATTGGCCTCCTATGCTCAGTTGGCCTCCAGCTGTCTTGGATTCTGCTACCCGGGTTATGCAATGGGGGTGTAAATGGTGGGCTTGGATTTGTCCACTATGGGCCGTGGTTCTTATGGGCCCCTCCATGTCAATTTTTTTAACCAATTTTTATTTATTTGTTTATTTTTAAAATTTTTATATCTACTTGAGCCAGATCAAAAAAATTAAAAATTTAATTACAATATTAAAAAAATTTACTAAAAAAATGAATTAAAAATTTTAAAAAAATATTTTTGAAAACTCAAAATATAGAGTACTTTTATTGATTTTTGCAAGACAAATAAATAAATGTCACAACATAAGAAGATGTATCAAATTTTGCTGTATTTAACGAAAATTAATTAAATATAAAAAAATTGTTAAAGACAAATAAAAACTCATTAAAAAAATTAAACCAAACACAATCTATATTTCTTAGTGGGTGTTTGGGAAGTGGCTATTTTAGAGGCTTTTTGGCTATTTTAGTTTTTGTGTTTAAGAAGATGGGATGGATTTTTATTTGAGTTGGTGTATTGAAAAATGTGTTGAAATGATGTTTGAAGTTAAAATGACAAATTTGTCCCTAACCTCACATTTTTCAAAATTAATCTAAAGGGGCAAAATTGTAATCTACTAACCTGTCATTGTAACAGTGGTAGGCTGTGCCTACATTGTCACAGTGACAGCCCACTGCCAGCCCTTTTTTTTTTTTATTTTCTTTATTTTCAAACGATTGGTTTAGAGGCTTTTAGGTTTTTTTGTTTTTGTTTTTGAGGCTATTTTAGCCTTAAAGTTAGGTTCCCAAACACAGGCAATGTGAATTTAAGTACTAAATGTTGTTTAAAAAAATAATAATAATGTAGTAAATAAATGAAATGTGAATGCAATGCAACGTAACAACGACCAAAAGGACCACACAATGATCATCCTTTTTTGTTTCTTCTTCCATGATTCACTAATGTCATCCTACAAATATTAAATTCCAAAAAAAAAAAAAAAAATCTAACATCATTCAATGCCAAAGCCATCTCTCTCTCTCTCTCTCTCTCTCTCCCCATTATGGGTTCGTTTGAAATGTGGATTAGCTTTTTGACTTTTTAGTTATTTTAGCTTAAGGCTAAAAAACCTTTGAGATAGGTTTTTAAAATTTTTTAACTTTTGTAAGAGAAAAAATGAAATGATAATGGGTTCAATGTGACATTTTATCTTATTTAATTAAAATAGCCTATTTTGTCCTATATGACTATTTTAGTCCAAACGCTAATCCCAAACGGGGCCTTTATTAATTAGTTTATGGTACCTCTTAACAATAACTTGTTTTATATAGCGATCCCGGATTTTAACCCGGCTCTTATGGTATTTTGGACTCGGGTCTTGTGGTTTAATGTTGTTATTTATGTCTTTTCCTTCTCTTACTCTTTGAAATTGAGTTTGGGAATGTCTTGAGCATGTTCAGAATAGGTGGGTTGCTAATTGGACTAGAACCTTGTTGCCTAGAATTTTGGTCTTCCGCTCGAGCGGGCCTTGTTGCGCTCGAGCAGGGTTTGCAATCATTCAGTACTTTGTGTGTCTGCAAAAATACTGCAGAAGTGTTTTTAATGCTCAAGCGGAGTTTCTTACGCTCGAGCGGGTCTGAGCTCTAGCGGCCCCTCTGGCGCTCGAGCGACTGTCTGAAGTCTATAAAATACTGGATGAGTGTATTCTACGCTCGAGCGGGTATCATTGCGCTCGAGCGGGTAGTGCCTTGTTGTTGTGTCTTGGCGCTCGAGCGGGTCGAATTTATGTGTCTGACGCTTGAGCATCAAACTCTCCGCTTGAGCGGACTATACGTATATCAGATCGCAAAAGTGACATTTTAAATCACTTTTTCTATCCTTTCTCTCTCTAAAACTTTCTAAAACCCTAAGTTGAGAGCCTCTCTCTTTAAAACACTCTCTCTCTACATTTTGACCTAGATCTAGTGATCTTCTCACCCTCCTTCCTTTGATAAAAAGTTTGAGCTCTTCAAGATCTCCATTTTTATCTGAGTAGAAGTTGGTTTCGTCATCTTTGGAGCTAATCTCTTGCTTGGCTCATCTTCTCTTCTTGAGGTAGGGATATTCTACTCTCCTATATAGGTTTTAACATAGATGTTGGTCATTTTTGTATAAATGGTTGGTTTGGGTGAAGTTAGGGTTTTGAGTTTGAAAATTTTAAAAGAGGGGTTTCTACCTTGGACTCCATATGTGTATGTGAGGTCATGAAAATGGGGTTGTTTGTATAATATGGGTGAAATTTGGCCTTGGGTGCAACATTTGAAAAAAAAGGGGGAGAATGCCCTAATTTGAATTAAATAAATCATTTGTATGATTAATGAAATCAATTGTGGAAATATGAAATTGGTTTGGAAATTATGAGATTGGAAAAAAATGGGATTAAATGGTGCAGTTAGATTGATAAATCACTCACCTATGGAAAGGTTAATAAATTATCTGTTTGATAGATTTATTTATCTGTTTAGAAATAACTGTTTTGGGCTATCGTTGGAAGGTAGCCATGATTATTGTAGAAAATGCATAATGATTAGGTAAATTGAAACTAATCAATTGGAATATGTCATTGAATATGACGGTTGGATGTAAACATTGTATATGTGATTGAATTGGTCATTGTATATGACAACGTGTTTAAATACATTGTATATGTATCTTTGTTTGGGAGGAGATAGGGGATATACTCCATTGTTTGGGAGGAGATAGGGGATGGACTCCATGGATAATTAAGTTGGCCGGAGTGTCCAGGGTGAAAGTCCCGAAATCTTATTTATATTTGGGTGCCGGTTCCCTCGGATGTAGTTCCGTAAAATGGCAAGTGAATGGAAGTGGATGAATGATATTTATGATTAAAGTGTTGATAATATGAGTTGTAGTCTCATTTTGAATTGTTTGGATAAATAGATGGAAGTGGATTGGAATATGGATGTCAATGTTGATTAGTTATAAGAAGAGTGTAATTGGGTTTTCAATTATTAAACATTTATCGAATGCTAATGTTTTAGCTAATTCATATATGTTGTTTAGCATATCTCTATTGGGCTTTGGCTCACCCTATTTGGGACACCATTTTTCAGGTACAGGTGATATGCCGCCTCCAAGATCTTAGCTTGGGAGGTTTTGAGGTTGAAGACTCCTTTTTGTTATTCGTTTTGATGTTAAATGTATATTCAAGCCTAGGGCTTTCTATGTATAGAGCTAGTGCTCCTTTTGTTGTAACCAAGTGATGACTTGGAAAGCTGTAAGCCCGCAGGACATTCATTTTGTTGCTAGCATGTAATATCTATCGCAATACAAACTCTGATGAATGAAAAGATGATATTTCTACTATGTTTTATGGATTTATTGAATGGTTGAATTAAGTCTTATTTTGAGGGCGTTACATTTTATGCACATAGACTTCAATAAAAAAATAATTATATATAATTATCATATATGAAATGAGATTAACATATTTTGTGGAAGAGAGTTTAGTTTTTCTCCAGTTTAGATTTAGATGGAAACGTACGGTTCAAATCAGTTTTAATAATATGAATCAATTCACAAGTTCATTTCTACTTTACTAGTCCATTAAACCTCTCTCTTTTTCTCTCCCATTCATTTGTGCTACCACCTTATATTTGAGTACATATAGTCTATAGAAGGCATCACTTGATATTATCACATGATATTCTACATTAATCATAAATTTCCATTCTCCATCAGAATTCGAGATTAATTTTTTAATAACTTTATTGTTGACTCTTTTTCCGTCTCTAATGAGGTTATTTTTATTTTTTAAAATTTACCTTTTTAAACTCTACTTGAGTAAACGACCCCCCCTCCCCCCACAAAAAAAAAAAGGCCAAACTAGAGAGTTTTTAGTTTGTTTGTTTGTTTGTTTTTTTTTTTTTGGGGGGGGGGGGGGGGAGGGGTTGGATTCTTCTATACTAGAAAGAATGGAATAGCAAAAATTTCAATATAATTTTTTTTAAAAAAAAAAAGAAAAAAAAAGAGAGGATGAATTACACTGACCTCCCTGAGATTTGGAGAAAATATAACAAGACCTATAATTTTGGATTAATTACACCCACTCCCATTTAGTGAGGCTAAAAAGATCAGAATTAATGTAAACGGTGCGTAAACACAAAAATAAACGAAGCGGAATATGCATTTAAGTGTAAAAGAGATAACAATATAATTTTTTTCGTTTATATTGAAAAAAAGGTTAAATATTATATAAATTAAAACTTTATGGGAACTCAATGTAATTATGCAAAATTTGGAAAACTTATTTTAGTTTTTTCTTTTGGGGTGAAATACCAATAAATTCCAAATAGTGATCTTATGAACTATTTGGTCCTCATTTGTTTTCTTATAAACCCAACGGTCCGATTCTAGTGTGAAAGAGCCAAAATGTGGGTTTCCTCATAATGTTGAAATTATTAAACATAACACTTCAAAAAAAAAAAAAAAAAAAAAAACTCCCTAGTGTAATTTTTCCAAACATAACACTCTAATGTAACACATTAAAAAATTATTTAGTATACTTTTTCCAAATGTGACACTTCAATCAATATGACACACGAAAAACTTCTTAATATACTTTTTCCAAACATAACACTCCAATGTAACATATTAAAAAACTTCTTAGTGTACTTTTTCCGAACGTAAAAACTCCTTAGTGTATTTTTCACAAACGTAACACTCCAATCAATGTAACACATTAAAAAAACTCTTTAGTATACTTTTCTCAAATACAACAACGTAACGTTATAAAAAAAATTCTTAGTGTATTTTTTTCAAACATAACATTCCAATCAATGTATTTGTGTACTTTTTCCAAACATAACACTCTAATGTAACACACTAAAAAACTTCTTAGTATACTTTTTCTCAAACATAGCAACGTAATAATTCAAAAAAACTCTTTAGTGTATTTTTTTTCCCCAAATGTAACACTCCAATCAATGTAACACATAAAAACTCCTTAGTGTATTTTTCAAACGTAACACTCTAATATAACACTCCAATGTAACACCAAAAAACCACACAGAAATGTAGATTTCCATGTTCAACAACAACATTTCAGCCACCAATTCCTTGAAAAAAAATCTTTTACACCTCACATTTCCATTCTCATTCCAAAAATAAATTGGAAAATTAGAAAAATAAATCATAAAAAGGCCTTTACTTAAACTCAAATGGTATCAAATCAAATGAATACAATTTTTCAAAACAAAAATGACTAATTGGTTCATAAGAAAACTCTTAGAACTAAATGGGTCAACATTCCCCTGTATGAGATTTGTGAGTAAATTTTCCTTTATTTTTAAAATCTTAAAAGAAATAGTTTAATTTATCAATATAAAAAAAGTAATTAATTAGATCCCAAACCATGATAAAAGCCAATCACTTCCACCTCACAGAATGCCTCTTCACTAACACAAAAATTCCTCCATTGATGATGTTCACTGTAATTTTTTGGTATTATACTAATGAACTCAACTATTCTCTTTCAAAACTCAACACTAAATCACAAGTCCATTAGGGTTCAACACGGCCTTTTCATGGGGTCCACTTCAGCTAACTTTTAAGATTTGAAGCCAATTATTCATGTTAAAATTAATCTAGAGAACATGGCTGATGCCGGGTAATTCTAGTGACGCTATACGGAAATCTTTCGATCAAATTTTAAGCTTGTTTGTGGCATATGGTTGAATTTCATTGGTGTTAGGTGGTGAGTCCCTTCCTTTAAGTTGGGTTAAATCAGGCTGGCAACTAGTTGCCCCGGGACTTGAGTCTACTGATTCAGTGATGACACCTCAGAGTATTCCTTTTTTTTTTCTTTTTTTTTTTACGTTTAAAAATAAATAAAAAAACATAGCTAATCATATAATTAAATTCTATTTGTAAGTATCCAGTATGGGTACGGGATGTTTGTCAAATTATCTATGCTTTATAGTCTCAAAATAATTCAAAATGAGAATTTTTATTTTTATTTTTATTTTTTTGCAAAGTATATATTATTTAAAATTTAATTTTTTTATTATTGAGATAAAAAATTATTTATTAAATATTTAAATTTAATTAATTGATTTTTAAGGTATAGTTTGGGAGGTAAAATGAAATTCCAAACTTTGATGTCATGACAACACATTCCGTCCAATTGTAGACGGAATGTGACGGCAGGGGTTAAATTGATCAATTTGTTGAAAGTTCAGGTACTAAATTGAAATAAATCGAAGTATGGGGATCAAATTGAAAAACATGTGATAGTTTGAGGGGCAAAATGATATTTCCTCTATAATGTATCTCGTAGTTTGCCTATTATGGATCTATCTTAATAATTTGAATTATTTATCTTACAAGGCCTGTTGAGTAGATAATTTATATGAAAAAATTAAGTTAATCGAATATTTTTTGCCACATGATTGGAACAAAAAAAAAATTTGAAAAAATGTATGGCATGCATCATTTCAAGAATTGACAGTTTATTTATTTATTTTTTTAAATATGTGATTCGATCGTATGGATATTGATATCCGATTAACTTAATTTTTGGTACAGATGATCTACTCAAAGGGTTTTACAAGATGAACGATTCGAATTATCAAAATACGCTCACAATAGACAAATTTCACCGTGCAGGTTGTACCATTTCAAAATAATTTTTGTTGTTTACTTTAGGATAAATTACAAATACATCTCTTGAGGTTTTCTTAAAATTCGAATTGCCCCCTGTGGTTTGGAAATTACAAATACCTCCTTGTCATAATTTTTTTATTTAACAAAATTAATTGAAAAAGTTAAATTTCTAATTGTTAACCTATACAATAATAAAATTATCTGAATTATTAATTGAAATAAAACTTTAACATTATTAAAAACTGTTAATTAACTTGGTGATTTATTAATAAAAGGACCTATTTGCCATGAAATTTGTAACTCCCTCAATTTAAGACATAGATTATTCATTCACAAGTTTCATGAACATAAGGAAAAGAATACATTTTCATTCATCAGAGTCTTCTTTACAAAAATATTACATGTTATCAACAAAGTAAATGCCTTACGGGCTTACAGCTTTCCAAGTTATCACTTGGTTACAACAAAAGAAGAGTTCTAACTCTATACATGAAAAGCCCTCGGCTTGGATTTACATTTAACACAAATTATAAATAGCAAAACGGAGTCTTTAACTCCTAAACCTCCCAAGCTAAGGCCTTGGAGGCGGCATATCACTTGTACCTAAAAAATGATGTCCCAAGTAGGGTGATATAGCGATCTCGGATTTCCCTTTTCTGTTTAATTGTATTCCAGACTCAGTTCCGTGGAATTGGTTGTTGTGTTTATCTTGTTGTTATCCTTTAATTCCGTATGTATGAGTTTTGGGTTGTGTTGGGCAGGTTTGAAACAGGTTGGTTGTGCTTTGAAACCAAAAGTCGATGCACAGATTTTGGCCTTCACGCTCAAGCGGCGCTTTTGACGCTTGAGCGGGCCCTTTGTTGTTGCTTCTCCACTCGAGCGGGAGTTTTGACGCTCGAGCGTGATTTCCCATCTCCCAGTACTTTTGTCTGCAGGTCTTCGTACACTCGAGCGGGAGTTTTTACGCTCGAGCGTGACCCTTTGTTTTTGTTCCTCTGCTCGAGCGGGGACCATGCCTGCAAAACTTTTGGAAGTGCGTTATGTACGCTCGAGCGGCGCTTTTGACGCTCGAGCGTGAGTCTGTGTCTGACGCTCGAGCGGGGCGACTGGTATATCACTTCGGGATCCGACTTTTTGGATCACTTTTTGGTTTTCTTTCTCTCTCTTACTTTTCGAAAAACACCATTGGAGACCACCTCTCTCTAAAACCTCACATTCTCTCTTAGATTTGATCTAGTTAGAGTGATCTCGTGCCCTTGAGCCTTTACAAAAAGTGTTAAGTTTGTCGAGCGCTATCTTTTGATCTGAGAATCTTGTGATTTGGAGCACTTTGAGTTTTCATCTTCTTCTCCGTTGAGCTCCGAAATTTGAGGTAGGGATTCCTACTCATTCTTATGTGTTTTAACATAAATATTGAGCTATTTGTATAGATGGTTTGAATTGGGAAATTTTGGGACTTGGGGTTTCAAAATGAATAAAGGGGGTTTTGTTATTTTGACTCTTGAATATATATTTGGGTCTCAAAATGATGGTATTGTTGAAGAGTTGTTGTTATTTGAACCTCTGGGTTAATATTGAGAAATGGAGGAGAAAGCCCTAATTTGTGCATAAATTAATTGGTATAATTAATTTGGGAAAATTATGAGAATATGAAATTGAGTTGAATATATTGAAATTGGCTCATTATGAGATGGAATAGTGAAGTTGGATTTATTAATCGCTCACTTTTGAAATTGTTGATATTTATCTGTTAAACGTAATTATTATCTGTTTAGAAATAATTGCTTTGGGCTATCGGTGGAGGATAGTCTTGATTGTTGTAGACAATGCATGATGATTAGGCAAACTAAAACTAATCAATTGAGTATGCCATTGAATATGGCGGTTGATAAAATACATGAATTTTATGTATTGGTTTGATTATGTATATGATATGTGTTTATATACATTGTGTTGTGTGGGAGGAGATAGGGGATGTACTCCACGATTTAGGGGAAGATAGGGGATGGACCTTTAAACCGGATATCGTTTGACATTGATACAGTACTAAAATGTGTATCATATGTGGAATCTGGAAGTGTTTTGTTTGACATTGATACAGCACTAAAATGTGTATCATATGTGGAATATGGAAGTGTTTTGTCTGAGATGGATACAGTACTAAAATGTGTATCTATTATGAAGCATAAAATGATTAATTTGAGTTGTTATTTCAATTGAAATAGAAATGTTGTTGATATGGGATGTAATCTCACTTAAAGTATATGGCCAGGTTCTGAGCCAGGGTTGTGAATTGAGAATTGGTTAAAAATGGAATAAAAACATGGGCACATTGGTCATGTATTTGAAATGAAGTATGAATTGATTTATGTGAACTAAACATTTATCAAATGCTGATGTTTTAGTTATTTCCCATACAATGTTTAGCATATCTCTACTGGGCGTTGGCTCACCCTATATGGGACATCATTTTCAGGTACAGGTAGCATGCCACCTCGAAGGACGTAGCTTGAGAGGATTAGTGGCTGGGTCATCTTTTGTGATTACTTTATTTGTATTACATGTAAATCAAGCCAAGGGCTTATTTTGTATAGAGTTAGAACTCTTCTTTTTATAACCAAGTGTTGACTTGGAAAGCTGTATACCCATAGGGCATTTGCTTTTGTTGTTAACATGTAATACATTTGTAAGAAATACTCTGATGAAATGTATTTATGCTTTATTCTCCTATGTCTGAGCATGTCAAGAATGTATGATTATTGGGTTTAATTTGAGGGCGTTACAACTTGGTATCAGAGCGTACCGAGTTTGAATACTTTGGGTACGTGGGAAGTGATTAGTATCACAATGGGTTTGTCTCGCTTGTAAGAGACGTATATGTGACTTTATGTGTTTACTTGATAAAATGTTTACGTTACTACTTGGGTATGGGATTTAGTTTCTAGGATGTTGATTGGATCCTTGGGTTTTTGTGAGTCTTGTTGGAAAAGCACTTGATCAATGCTGTTTCTAACTGGAACTCTAGCAACGCCTCGGGACTATCATTATCCGGAAATGAAATTCGTAGGTGCTTATGTGGTAATGTGCTTACGTGGAATGAATTATTGTTGTCCATGCATTAGGACGTGAGTGTTATAGCTTCGGCACATTTGTGAATGTGCTAATGTCTCCGTTATCTTTATTAGGATGTCAGGACGAGGACGAGGTGGTAGGCGTGGTAGGCCTAGGAGGCAGGAAGTGCTTGTACCGGAGGAGAATCCGGCGGTGTAGGAGGGAGTCGGCCAGGCCAAATGTGGCCGAGCCAATAGGTCAGCAGGCTATGGGCGCTTTAGCCCGTGGGATAGCCGATGCTTTGAGAGAATCTATGGGCATTCTTAGAGCTGAGAATCCAGTTCAGGCCCAAGTTCAGGCCCAGGTTGTGGATGCAGGGCCTTCCTTTCTGAAGAGGGAGTTTTTCCGGTCTAATCCGGACGAGTTTGTCGGTGATCCGAAGGAGCCACTTAAGGCAGATGAGTGGTTGGAACAAATGACAAAGACGTTCGAGATGCTACGCATCGAGGACGGAGCCTTGAAAGTGACCTTGGCATCTTTCCAGCTGAAGGGGGATGCGGGTCAGTGGTGGAAATTCGTGAAGGGCCGTTTGGATGGCACTTGGGAGGCTTTTGTGAATGTTTTCCAGGAGAAGTTTTTATCTCCAGCTGTCAGAGAGAAGCTGAGAGACCAGTTCTGCCAGCTTTTGCAGCTGAGTTCTTCAGTGGCTGAGTTTGAGGCTGCATTTACTAGCTTGTCTAGGTTTGCACCTAAACTTGTGGCGTCCGAGGAACGCCGTTGTATCGAGTTTAAGAAGAAGTTGAGGCGCGGCCTCAAGATGAGAATTGGCGGGTCTATGACTCGAGACTATGGGCGTTTGGTTGATGCTGCAGCCCATATGGAGATCATGATGCAGGAGGAGGAGGGGCAGAAAGGCTCCAAGAGGAGTCAGGATGGTTAGGGTGATGACATGAGACAAAGGGGTTCACACCCTCAGCAGTCTCAGGGAGGTTTTGTTAGATCTACCTTTCCAGTGCTGAGTACAGGCTCTAGGAGAGGCAGTCAGGGAGACGTGACTTGTTTTAAATGTGGCCAGCTGGGTCACAAGTCCCCAGCTTGCCCACAGAGGGGAGGAGGTCAGAGAGCTGCTTTATCTTCAGCTAGACTGCAGAGCCAGAGTCAGGGCAGGGGTCAGCCACTGTCTTGTTATCAGTGTGGTCAGGCGGGGCACCTGAAGAGGTTTTGCCCGCAGTTGAGTGGCACATCTGGTGTATCTGGGCAGAGGCAGAGTTTTCAGCTAGCTTAATCAGTGCAGGCCTCGAGGGCCAATCAGGGGGCTTCATCATCCCAGTCTGTGCAGCAGTCTTTTGCTCCTAGAGGTGAGCAGGTTGATCAGGGGCCTACAGGGCGTGTGTATGCTGTTACCGCACAGGGACCTAGTATCGGCTCCATCTGTTATGAGAGGTACCTTTCTATTTTTGCAACTCGGTTGCTAGTGTGTTGATTGATACGGGTGCATCTCATTCCTTTCTATCTGCTGCATTTGCATCTATTTTGGGTTTGGAGTTGGCACAATTAGCATCTCCTATATGTGTTGTATCACCTGTTGGGGGTGAGTTGATTTTGAAACAAGGGTGTAGAGGGTGTGATATAGAGGTAGCAGAGTCGTCGGCTTCCATTTCCTTTTGTAGTTATGCCCATGTCGGGATTTGATGTTATTTTGGGTGTGGACTGGTTATCGTCATACCCAGGCTGTTATCGATTGTTTACCGCCAGAGGGTCACAGTATGTACCTTGAGCGGGGGATTGTTTCCATTTCTTGGGGGACCGGGTTGATAGTGTGTTGCCACCGATATATGATCCGCGAGGGGCAGAGTGAGCTTAGTGGTCTTCTTGCTAGCCTTTTGAGTAGTGAGTGTGATGAGACCCAGGACTGTATTGCCGAGAGTGGTTTGTGAGTACTCGGACGTCTTTCTCGAGCATCTTGTCAGTTTGCCACCTCACCGAGAGATTGAGTTCTCTATTGATCTAGTGCCCGGCACGGCGCCGATTTCCTATGGCACCTTATCATTTTGCCCCGGCCGAGTTGAGTGAGTTGAAGATTTAGCTCCAGGAGTTACTAGAATAGGGCTTTATTCGCCCTAGTGTTTCGCCGTGGGAAGCACCGGCCCTCTTTGCTAAAAAGAAAGATAGTGCCTTGAGACTTTGCATTGATTACCGGAAGTTGAATCGGGCTACGGTTAAGAATAAGTACCCTATGCCCTGTATAGATGACCTGTTTGAACTAGTTGAAGGGTTACCCGTTGTTTCTCTAAGATAGACTTGAGATCGGGTTACCATCAGTTGAGGGTCAGGCGAGGAAGATATTCCGAAGATAGCATTCCGTACGCGGTATGGCCATTATAAGTTTCTGGTAATGCCATTTGGGCTCTCCAATGCACCGGCAGTGTTTATGGATTTGATGAACCGGATATTCCGGGAATTCTTAGATCGCTTTGTGGTCATTTTCGTGGACGACATTCTGATTTATTCGCCTTCTGAGGAGGAGCACGAGAAATACTTGAGAGTGGTGCTTGAATTGCTTAGAGCCCATAGGCTGTATGCCAAGTTTGGGAAGTGTGAGTTCTGGCTAGGAGAAGTCAAGTTCTTAGGCCATGTGGTTTCCGGGGAAGGGGTGTCTGTTGATACATCCAAGATTGAGGCAGTGCAAGATTGGGCACAGCCTAAGAGTGTTTTTGAGATCTATAGTTTTCTGGGATTAGCTGGGTATTACCGCTGATTTGTGAGAGATTTCTCCAGACTAGCTTCGCCGTTGACTAGGTTGACGCGGAAAGGGGTCAAATTTGTATGGAGTGAGACTGGTGAAAAGTCGTTTCAAGAGCTGAAAGTTAGATTGACTACCGCTCCGGTCTTGATTATTCCGGAGAGAGGGTTGGGTTATGCTGTTTACTGTGATGCCTCACGAGAGGATTTGGGTTGTGTGTTGATGCAAGAGGGGAAAGTGGTAGCCTATGGGTCACGTTAGTTGAAAATTCACGAGAAGAATTACCCTACACATGACCTAGAGTTAGCAGCAGTGATCTTTGCCTTGAAGATCTGGAGGCACTACCTTTATGGTGAGAGATTCGAGGTGTTCTTGGACCATAAGAGTTTGAAGTACCTGTTTACACAGAGGGACTTGAATTTGAGGCAAAGAAGATGGATGGAGTTCATTGAGGACTACGATTTTGAGTTGCACTATTACCTGGGAAAGGCCAATGTTATGGCCGATGCCCTTAGCAGGAAATCCATTAGTGATGTCGCTAGTATAGCCATCCGGGAGTGGGAGATGTTGGGTGCCCTTGGCGAGTTTGATGTGCTTCTGGGCGAATCTGTTGAGGCTGCGGCCTTGTTTTCCGTTGTCGCGCAGCCTACACTTGTAACTAGAGTGTTAGAGGCGCAGAGAGGTGACCTTGAGGTAGAATCCCTCCAAGAGAAGATCTCTAGTGGGAAGGTTGAAAAGGGTTTGACGGTGTATCCCGGCTTGAGTGTGAGATACCGAGACCGTTTGTTTGTGCCAGAGTCTTGCCGAGAGGAGGTACTCCGAGAGTTTCACCATTCCCGCCTTGCGGTGCATCCGGGAGGCACTAAGATGTATCGAGATTTGGGTCGCCAGTTTTGGTGGCGGGGAATGAAGAAGGATGTGGCAGCTTTCATGTCTAAGTGCCTTACTTGTCAGCAAGTGAAGGCCGAGCATCAGAGGCCAGCGGGTTTGTTGCAACCCTTGCCTATTACCGAGTGGAAGTGAGAGCATGTCACTATGGACTTCGTTGTAGGTCTCCCGAGGACTCAGCGGGGTAGTGATGCTATTTGGGTGGTTGTAGACCGGTTGACTAAGTCGGCCCACTTTATCCCTATGCACGTGAGAGATCTGGTAGATCATCTTGCCGATTTGTATATTCGGGACATAGTGAGGTTACACGGGGTCCCAGTGACGATCGTCTCAGATAGAGATCCTCGTTTTACTGCTAGGTTGTGGCAGAGTTTGCAGAGTGCCTTGGGCACTAAGTTGACCTTTAGCAGGGCTAATCATCCTCAGACTGACGGGCAGTCCGAGCGTACTATTCAGATCCTTGAGGATATGCTTCGAGGTTGTGTCCTTGACTTTGGTGGGACGTGGGAGAGGCACTTGCCCTTGGTGGAGTTTGCCTACAACAATAGTTTTCAGTCTAGTATCGGTATGGCACCGTTTGAGGCCTTGTATGGCCGACCGTATAGATCTCCTATTTGTTGGGCCAAGGTGGGTGATGCACCTTTGTTGGGCCCGGAGTTGGTGAGGGAAACGACGGAGAAAGTTGAGCTTATCCGTAGGAGGCTTGTTACAGCCCATAGTCACCAAAAGAGTTATGCCGACCGTAGGAGGAAGCCTTTGGTCTTTTAGATAGGTGATCATGTTTTTCTGAAAATATCACCTAGGTGGGGTTTGATGAGGTTTGGAAAGAGTGGGAAGTTGTCCCCTCA
The DNA here is from genome assembly GCA_036172215.1 of Camellia granthamiana. Classification (NCBI taxonomy): domain Eukaryota; kingdom Viridiplantae; phylum Streptophyta; class Magnoliopsida; order Ericales; family Theaceae; genus Camellia; species Camellia granthamiana. The sequence goes on from CM069905.1 coordinate 14,845,538, forward strand.
GTTTATCGGTCCCTTTGAGATCCTTGAGAGGATTGGGGAGGTTGCCTATCGTTTAGCTTTACCGCCGTAGTTGTCCGGAGTACATGACGTGTTTCATGTTAGTATGCTTCGGAAGTATGAACATGTATTAGATTGGACCGACTTGGAGGTAGATGAGGATGCCTCGTATGAGGAGAGACTAGTTCGGGTCTTGGATAGGCGGGAGCAAGTCTTGCGAGGCAAGACCATTCCTTTAGTAAAGGTTTTGTGGAAGTATCACGGAGTGGAGGAAGCCACTTGGGAACGTGAGTTGGAAGTCCGTGAGAAATATCCGGACATGTTTGTTGATGTGTAATCATATATTGAGATTTTGATAGTATTGTTGAACTTTAAAAGCATTGAGTATGTCTTAAGTTGTAAAACACTGTAAATGTCTTGGTTTATGGAAATATATGTCGGAACTTGCCTTAAAATGGAAGTTATTCTAACATTGTATATGTTAAAAATATTGTGGAAATGCAAGCATGATAATAATGTTGCAAATGTTATAGAATTGATGAGAATGTGTTGAAATTGGTAAATTTCACGGGAAAGCATGTTAATGATGCATATTGAACTTTATATTGTGAATTGCCTCTTGGAAAGAGATGAGATGACCGGTAATGGGTCGGAATATTGAGTAATGAGTTGTACTAATGTTGGTTATTAAGAAAACCTGTTTTTGAAAAACTCGTACTTAATTTTGGGGACGAAATTCTTTAAGGGGGGGAGGTTATAGCGATCCCGATTTTCCCTTTTCTGTTTAATTGTATTCCAGACTCAGTTCCGTGGAATTGGTTGTTGTGTTTATCTTGTTGTTATCCTTTAATTCCGTATGTATGAGTTTTGGGTTGTGTTGGGCAGGTTTGAAATAGGTTGGTTGTGCTTTGAAACCAAAAGTTGATGCCCAGATTTTGGCCTTCACGCTCGAGCGGCGCTTTTGACGCTCGAGCAGGCCCTTTGTTGTTGCTTCTCTGCTCGAGCGGGAGTATTGACGCTCGAACGTGATTTCCCATCTCTCGAACGTGATTTCCCATCTCCCAGTACTTTTGTCTGTAGGTCTTCGTATGCTCGAGCGGGAGTTTTTACGCTCGAGCGTGACCCTTTGTTTTCGTTCCTCCGCTCGAGCGGGTAGTTTGACGCTCAAGCGGGGAACATGTCTGCAAAACTTCTGGAAGTGCGTAATCTACGCTCGAGCGGCGCTTTTGACGCTCGAGCGTGAGTCTGTGTCTGACGCTCGAGTGGGGGTTTCCACGCTCGAGCGGGGCGACTGGTATATCACTTCGGGATCCGACTTTTTGGATCACTTTTTGGTTTCTTTTCTCTCTCTTACTTTTCGAAAAACACCATTGGAGACCACCTCTCTCTAAATCCTCACATTCTCTCTTAGATTTGATCTAGTTAGAGTGATCTCGTGCCCTTGAGCCTTTACAAAAAGTGTTGAGTTTGTCGAGGGCTATCTTTTGATTCGAGAATCTTGTGATTTGGAGCACTTTGAGTTTTCATCTTCTTCTCCGTTGAGCTCCGAAATTTGAGGTAGGGATTCCTACTCATTCTTATGTGTTTTAACATAAATATTGAGCTATTTGTATAGATGGTTTGAGTTGGGAAATTTTGGGACTTGGAGTTTCAAAATGAATAAAGGGGGTTTTGTTATTTTGACTCTTGAATATGTATTTAGGTCTCAAAATGATGGTATTGTTGAAGAGTTGTTGTTATTTGAACTTCTGGGTTAATATTGAGAAACGGGGGAGAAAGCCCTAATTTGTGCATAAATTAATTGGTATAATTAATTTGGGAAAATTATGAGAATATGAAATTGAGTTGAATATATTGAAATTGGCTCATTATGAGATGGAATAGTGAAGTTGGATTTATTAATCGCTCACTTTTGAAATTGTTGATATTTATCTGTTAAACGTAATTATTATCTGTTTAGAAATAATTGCTTTGGGCTATCGGTGGAGGATAGTCTTGATTGTTGTAGACAATGCATGATGATTAGGCAAACTAAAACTAATCAATTGAGTATGCCATTGAATATGGCGGTTGATAAAATACATGAATTTTATGTATTGGTTTGATTATGTATATGATATGTGTTTATATACATTGTGTTGTGTGGGAGGAGATAGGGGATGTACTCCACGATTTAGGGGAAGATAGGGGATGGACCTTTAAACCGGATATCGTTTGACATTGATACAGTACTAAAATGTGTATCATATGTGGAATCTGGAAGTGTTTTGTTTGACATTGATACAGCACTAAAATGTGTATCATATGTGGAATATGGAAGTGTTTTGTCTGAGATGGATACAGTACTAAAATGTGTATCTATTATGAAGCATAAAATGATTAATTTGAGTTGTTATTTCAATTGAAATAGAAATGTTGTTGATATGGGATGTAATCTCACTTAAAGTATATGGCCAGGTTCTGAGCCAGGGTTGTGAATTGAGAATTGGTTAAAAATGGAATAAAAACATGGGCACATTGGTCATGTATTTGAAATGAAGTATGAATTGATTTATGTGAACTAAACATTTATCAAATGCTGATGTTTTAGTTATTTCCCATACAATGTTTAGCATATCTCTACTGGGCGTTGGCTCACCCTATATGGGACATCATTTTCAGGTACAGGTAGCATGCCACCTCGAAGGACGTAGCTTGAGAGGATTAGTGGCTGGGTCATCTTTTGTGATTACTTTATTTGTATTACATGTAAATCAAGCCAAGGGCTTATTTTGTATAGAGTTAGAACTCTTCTTTTTGTAACCAAGTGTTGACTTGGAAAGTTGTACGCCCATAGGGCATTTGCTTTTGTTGTTAACATGTAATATATTTGTAAGAAATACTCTGATGAAATGTATTTATGCTTTATTCTCTTATGTCTGAGTATGTCAAGAATGTATGATTATTGGGTTTAATTTAAGGGCGTTACAGGTGAGCCAACGCCCAGTAGAGATATGCTAAATAACATATGAGAATTAACTAAAACATTAGCATTCGATAAAAGTTTAACACTTATGAACCATCTTAAACTCTTTCCATAATCAATCAACATTGACATCCATATTCCAATCCACTTCTAATTATTTACCCAAGTCAATTCATTGACATAGTTCACTTTCATTTAAACAATTCAAAATGGGACTACAACTCATTTATCAATACTTCAATCATAAACATTATTCATACACTTCCATATCTTGCCATTTTACGGAACTACGTCCGAGGGAACCGGCACCCAAACATACATAAGATTTCGGGACTTTCACCCTGGACACTCTGGCCAACTTGATTATCTGTGGAGTCCATCCCCTATCTCCTTCCAAACAATGGAGTACATCCCATATCTCCTCCCAAACAAAGATACATATACAATGTATTTAACACGTTGTCATATAAAATGACCAATTCAATCACATATACAATGTTTACTTCCAACCGTCATACTCAATGACATATTCAAATCGATTAGTTTCAATTTACCTAATCAACATGCAGTTTCTACAACAATCATGGCTATCCTCCACCGATAGCCCAAAATAGATATATCTAAACAGATAAATAAATTTCTCAACAGATAATTTATCACATTTTCCATAGGTGAGTGATTCATCAATCCAACTACACCATTTAACCACAATTTCCTCCAATTTCATGATTCTTAAACCAATTTCATATTTCCATAATGACTTCGTCATTTACACAAACAATATATATAATTCAATTTAGGGCATTTTCCCCCTTTCTCAAATATTGCCCCTAAGGCCAAATTTCACTCATTTTACACAAACAACCCCATTTTCAAGACCCCACATACATATAGAATCCAAAATAGAAAACCCCTCTTTCACAATTTCAAACTCAAACCCTAACCTCACCCAAAATTCCAAATTCGCACAATTTATACAAAATGACCAACATCTATGTTAAAACCCATATAGGAGAGTAGAATATCCCTACCTCAAGAAGAGAAGACGAGCCAAGCAAGAGATGAGCTCCAAAGATGACGAAACTAACTTCCACTCGGATGAAAATGGAGATCTTGAAGAGCTCTAACTTTTTATCAAAGGAAAGAGGGTGAGGAGATCACTAGATCTAGGTCAAAATGTAGAGAGAGAGAGTATTTTAGAGAGAGAAGCTCTCAACTTAGGGTTTTGGAAGGTTTTAGAGAGAGAAAGGATATAAAAAGTGATTTAAAATGTCATTTTCGCCATCTGATATACGTACAGTCCGCTCGAGCGGAGAGTTTGACGCTCGAACGTTAGACACATTAATTTGACCCGCTCGAGCGCGATAAAGGTCACTTGAGTGCCAAGACAAAACAACAAGGCATTACCCGCTCGAGCGCAAAGAGACCCGCTCGAGCGTAGAATACACTCGTCTAGTATTTTACAGACTTCAGACAGTCGCTCAAGCGCTAGAGGGGCCACTCGAGCGTAAGAATCTCCACTCAAGCGTGAAAAACACTTCCGCAGTATTTTTTGCAGACGTAAAAAGTACTGAAGGATTGCAACCCCCGCTCGAGCGCAAAAGGACTTGCTTGAGCGGAAGACCAAAATTCTGGGCAACAAGGTTCTAGACCAACTAGCAACCCACCTATTCTGAACACACTCAAGACATTCCAAAACTCAAATTCAAAGAGTAAGAAGAGGGAAAGACATAAATAACAACATTAAACCACAAGACCCGAGTTCAGAATACCATAAGAGCCTGGTTAAAATCCGGGATCGCTATAAAATTAGAAACCTTAGGGGCCATAATGTAATTTGTAGAACTATAGAGAGTAATTTGTAATTTATGTAAATCTCAAGGGGTATGTTTGTAATTTACCCTTTACTTTATTTATTAACTAGTGTTAAGCCCGTGATCTGCACGGCTAATGTATATATATTTTTGACATGTTCATTTTATCTTAATAAAATACAATAAAAATCACTGTATAGTGCATAAAAAACACAAGATTAAAAATTATGTGAAACATTGATAATGTAATGATAAATTGTAAATCACTTAAACAAATTAAATTATTTCAAAATTAAATGCAAATCAATCCAAATAATAATGCAGTTAAATATACACAATTTTTTCATCCATTTAAACCAAAAGTAATAATAAAAATTGTTTGATGGTGAAATATCATTATATTCATTTCATACGTTCAAAGTTTTTTGCAATAGTTGCCGAATATAACAGGCCACTAAATAACATGGGGAAAAAAATTAAAAATAAGTTAAATTATGAGTAAGAAATTAACAAAACAGAAATAAATTATATTAGTAGTCCCTACATTTTATCTCTTATATCATTTTGCTCTCTACACTTTTAATTTAATCAATTTTGACTCTTAATTTTAAATTTTGTGGCTCTTAATCAATTACGCCTTCCACTATTTCCAAATTTATATAGATATAAAGTTACAAAAATTTCACGTCTCTTCCATTTTATAATTTTTTCCAATCTAAAAAAATGTACTCCATTGATTGGTCTTCCCTTAAAAAAATACTTAAACTACTAAAAAAATATACACGCACATACTTTGATTTTCAAATAGCCTCATGATCGGCAAAAATTCTAAGTAAATTCTTTTATATTGATAGTAAAAACTCTTTTTGATTCCTCTTACATTGTAGTAAAAATTCCTTAGGATTCCCTTACGTCATTATTATAAGGATGTCAAACCCAAGATTATCATCACTTTTGTTTTATCTTTAGGAGGGAGCTTGGTGCTTTTGTTGTACTAGAGCTAGATTTAGCCGGCCATAAAAATAATTTTTTTTGTATTTTGCATTTTTTTCATTTATACAAAAATAAATATAAAAAAGGTTTATTAAAATTAAAAAAAAAAAGATATACACAAAGAAATTGACTAAAATAGAGAAGGGTTTGACTATGTATCCCGACCTGAGTGTGAGATACCGAGACCGTTTGTTTGTGCCGGAGTCTTGCCGAGAGGAGGTACTCCGAGAGTTTCACCATTCACGCCTTGCGGTGCATCCGGGAGGCACTAAGATGTATCGTGATTTGGGTCGCCAGTTTTGGTGGCGGGGAATGAAGAAGGATGTGGCAGTTTTTGTGTCTAAGTGCCTTACTTGTCAGCAAGTGAAGGCCGAGCATCAGAGGCCAGCGGGTTTGTAACAACCCTTACCTATAGCCGAGTGGAAATGGGAACACGTCACGATGGACTTCGTTGTAGGTCTTCTGAGGACTCAGCGGGGTAGCGATGCTATTTGGGTGGTTGTAGACCGGTTGACTAAGTCGGCGCACTTTATCCCTATACGCGTGAGAGATTCGGTAGATCATCTTGCCGACTTGTATATTTGGGACATAGTGAGATTGCATGGGGTCCCAGTGTCGATTGTCTCAAATAGAGATCCGCGTTTTATCGCTAGGTTGTGGCAGAGTTTGCAGAGTGCCTTGGGCACTAGATTGACCTTTAGCACGGCTTATCATCCTCAGACTGACGGGCAGTCTGAGCGTACTGTTCAGATCCTTGAGGATATGCTTCGAGGCTGTGTCCTTGACTTTAGTGGGTTGTGGGAGATGCACTTGCCCTTAGTGGAGTTTGCCTACAATAATAGTTTCCAATCGAGTATTGGCATGGTACCGTTTGAGGCCTTATATGGCCGACCGTGTAGGTCTCCAGTGTGTTGGGTCGAGGTGGGTGATGCACCTTTGTTGGGCCCAGAGTTGGTGCAGGAAACGACGGAGAAAGTTGAGCTTATCCGTAAGAGATTGGTTACAGCCCAGAGTCGTCAGAAGAGTTATGCTGACTGTAGGAGGAGGCCTTTGGCTTTTGAGGCGGGTGATCATGTCTTTCTGAAAATATCACCTAGGCAGGGTTTGATGAGATTTGGGAAGAGTGGGAAGTTGTCCCCTCGGGTTATTGGCCCTTTCGAGATCCTTGAGAGGATTGGCGAGGTTGCCTACCGTTTAGCTTTGCCGCCGTAGTTGTCCGGAGTGCATGACGTGTTTCATGTTAGTATGCTTCGGAAGTACGAGCCGGATCCATCGTATGTATTGGATTGGACCGACTTGGAGGTTGATGAGGACGTCTCATATGAGGAGAGACCAGTGAGGGTCTTGGATAGACGAGATCAAGTCTTGCGAGGCAAGACGATACCCTTGGTAAAGGTTTTGTGGAAACATCATGGAGTGGAAGAAGCCACTTGGGAACATGAGTTGGAAGTTCGTGAGAAATATCCAGACTTGTTTGTTAATGTTTAACCATGTATTGGGAATATTGTTGTATTGATAAACTTTAAGAACATTGAATATGTCTTAAGTTGTAAAACATTGTATATGTTGAATGTGTTGTAGAAATGCAAATGTATCATTAACATTGAATATGTTATGGAATTGTGAGGCATATATATTGAGATTTGTTGAATTTCAAAGAGATGCATGTTGATAATGCACATTGTTTCATGTTGTAATTTGCCTCTTGAATAGAGATGGGATGACCGGTAATGGGTCAGGATGTGGAATGTTGAATTGTAATATTGTTGGGAATTGAGAAATCATGTTTTTTTTGAAACTTGTAACTAATTCCAAGGACAAAATTCTTTAAGGGGGGGAGGTTATAGCGATCCCGGTTTTCCCTTCTTTGTTTGTTGTATTTCGGACTCGGTTCCGTGGATGTGTTGTTGTTTTATTCTCATTCCCATCCTTTATTCTTTGTATTTGAGTCTTGGGTTGAGTTGAGCAGGTTTGAAACAGGTTGGTCGTGTTTGGAAACCAAAAGTTGATGCCCAGATTTTGGCCTTCACGCTCGAGCGGGGCTTTTGACGCTCGAACGGGCCTTTTGTTTTTGCTCCTTTGCTCGAGCGGGCATTCTGACGCTTGAGCAAGATTCTTCATCTCTCAGTATTTTGTTCTGCAGGTCATCGGACGCTTGAGCGTCCACTTTCACGCTCGAGCGGGGAGCTTCGTCTGCAAAACTTCTGGAAGTGTGCATTCGACGCTCGAGCGGCACTTTTCACACTCAAGCGTGAGTCTGTGTCTGATGCTCAAACAGGGCGTTCCACGCTCGAGTAGACTGGTTTTTATATCAGTCTGAAATTCAGCTTTTTGAATCACTTTTTCGGGTCATTCTCTCTCTCTAACTTTCCAGAACACTATTTTGAGAGCTCCTCTCTCTAGAACTCTCTCTCTCTCTACATTTTGATCTTGGTTTAGTGTGACCCAACCCTTGTGCCTTCATTAAAGTGATAGAGCTTTGCAAGACCTCCATTTTGATCCGAAAATCTTGGGTTTTGGAGCTCTTTCGGGATTCTTCATCATCTCCTTTGGGTCTCTTCACTTGAGGTGGGGATAACTACTCATATTTATGGTCTTTGACATAAACTTGTAGTCATTTTGATTTAATGTTAAAGTTGGAATTGTTTGGGAGTTAGGGTTTCAAACCTGAAAATGTATAAAGAGGGGTTTTGTTCTTTGAACCAATACATGTGTATTTTGGGTCTTAAAATGAAGTTATTGATGTTTATTGATGATATTTGGACCTTTGGGTCAATATTGAAAAAAAGGGGAAAATACCTTAGTTGGGTTTAAATGGGGTCATTAGTGTAATTAATGACATTCATTATGTGATAATGAAATTGGGTTGGAAATAATGAAATTGAGGAGTTATGAGAATAAATGGTGGAGTTGGATTGATTAATCACTCACCTTTGAAAATGTTGATAATTTATCTGTTGATGCATTTATTATCTGTTTAGAAATAATTGCTTTGAGCTATCGGTGGAGGATAGTCTTGATTGTTGTAGACACTGCATGATGATTAGGTGAATTAAAACTAATTAATTGGTTATGTCATTGAATATGATGGATGGGATAATACATTGAATATGTGCTTTGCTTGATCATTGTATATGATAAGTGTTTAAATACATTGCATATGTATATTGTTTAGGAGGAGATAGGGGATGTACTCCATGGTTTGAGAGGAGATAGGGGATGGACTCTCAAACTTGTTTGGGAGAAGATAGGGGATGGACTCCATTAATACAGCAAATATGTGTATTAATTGAAGTATTGGAAGTGTTTTAATATGAGTTGCAGTCTCATGTGAATTGTGAAGTATGGAAGTGTTTTTATATGAGTTATAGCCTCATTGAAATGTTTGGCCAAGTTCTGAGCCATGATTATGAATTGAACTGTTTGGCCAGGTTCTGAGCCATGATTATGAATTGAATTGGTTAAATAAATGAAAGTGGAATGAAACATTGACATATTTGTCATGGAACTGGAATGTGTTATAAGTTGGTTTATATGAGTTAAACGTTTATCAAATGCTAATGTTTTAGTTATTGCTCATATTATGTTTAGCATATCTCTACTGGGCGTTGGCTCACCCTATATGGGACATCATTTTCAAGTACAGGTGACATGCCACCTCCAAGGACGTAGCTTGGGAGGCTTAGTGGCTGAGAGATCTTTTGTGATTATCTTTTTTTGTATTACATGTATATCAAGCCAAGGGCTTACTTTGTGTAAAGAGTTAAAACTCTACTTTTGTTGAACTCAAGTGTTGACTTGGAAAGTTGTAAGCCCATAGGGCATTTACTTTTGTTGTCAACATGTAATATCTCTTGTAAGAATACTCTGATGTTGGGAATATGATATATCTTTCTTGTATCATGAATGTATAATTATGGGTTTATTTTGAGGACGTTACAGATTCAGTCCCACCCATGAGCTAGTTGGTATTTCAGCTGAAAATGAAAGGATAAAAAATAATACATCAATATAAATTTTTTTAAAGACCTATTTTTATATACGAAAATGGAATTAAGAATTGACTAGATATATAGTCTAATCACATGATTTTATATCCCAAACCAACACAATAAAACAGAATTGTAGCTAAGGCTATTTCAATTGATGACTATTATCACAATGTTTGGTGTAGATTTTAACATGTTGAAATTGGATAATCAAAAAATATACATTAAAATTACTTTTTTGTTTTTTTTGTTTTGCTTTTCAAAAATTATATTTTTTTTCATTTTATTCAAGCTTTTTTTTTTTTTTCCTTATGAAATGTAAGCAAAAGTGACACCAAAATTCTTGAACAAATTAAAAAAAGAAAAGAAAAGAAAATTATACTAACATAAATTGCACCAAATCGTTCCAATATGAGATTCCAATTAACAATGGGTTGATGATGGCGTCTTTAGTTGTACGTCTTATTTCTGTCAATAAAATCATGTTCTTTTATTTGACAAAAATAAAAAATAAAGTCAATATTTGTCAACAATATTAGGGAAATTTAGCCAAAATTCTCTATGCCCAGCATGTTACTGTGTAAAGGACAATCTAAACTATTTTATTTCTTAAACCTCTTGAACAAGAAGCGTGTTCTTCATAAAAGACAGATTAATATATATTTTTTCTTTTTTCTAGACAATTTTACCCTGAATATATATGTCAAAGATTTGAATCAAATCTGATAATTATTGACGTTGAAGTTTTGTTGAATGATCATTGTTGGCCATTGTTCAATGATCAAATCTAGACCAGAAGGAATAAATTTATCTTTGAGAATGCTATTCCAAACTAGTTGGCCGGAGAGAGAGGGTCGTCGGAGTGGAAGGGGGATTACCGGAGAAGAGAAGGAGGAGGTACAAGTAGAAAGTGTACGGGTGAGGTTCAAAGGGTATATTTGAGATTATGGTAAGGATCAAAAGAAAATTAAAGAGGGAAGCAATTTTGTGATGGAAGGTCAAAGAAGCAGGAGATCTACAATAGAAAGGTAGGGGCATTTAGCAGCCCTCAATTTTTATTGATTGGAGTTTTCAAGTGTAGTTTTTTGAATTTTCAATTCATATATTTTTTTTATAGTGAATGTTTTTATTTTTTTAACCAATTTTTATTTATTTGTTTATTTTTAAAATTTTTATATCTACTTGAGCCAGATCAAAAAAATTAAAAAATTAATTACAATATTAAAAAAATTTACTAAAAAAATGAATTAAAAATTTTAAAAATATTTTTGAAAACTCAAAATATAGAGTACTTTTATTGAATTCTGCAAGACAAATAAATAAATGTCACAACATAAGAAGATGTATCTAATTTTGTTGTATTTAACAAAAATTAATTAAATATAAAAAAATTATTAAAGACAAATAAAAACTCATTTAAAAAATTAACCAAACACAATCTATATTTTTTAATATCAGTGGAGGCAATATGAATTTAGGTACTAAATGTTGTTTAAAAAAATAATAATAATGTAGTAAATAAATTATGATTCCAATTAGAATAAGGTAATTTTTAAATCCTCTAAATCATTACCAAAATTTATTAGTATTGCTTCCTTAAATTTTGTGATTATTATTCGTAGAATTACCTTATTCTAATTGAATCATAATCCATATGATTATACATACCAAACTTCAAAGACTTCTATAATTATATTTAAAAAGTTTAGGAAATATAACAATGGGAAGACTCAATTTTAGGAATAATAATCACAAAATTTAAGGAAGCAATACTAATAATTATCATATAAAAAATAATTGAATATCAGTAGATATATATTTAAAGCATATTTGTTTTAAAAAAAATAGACGACAAATATAATTTTAAAAATAATTATCTATTTTTTATAATATAAATTTAATTTAAATATATAACAATTAATATCTTACCATCTTAATTTTTTATATAAATATTTTACCTATATTCAAATTATGGAAATTAGGAAGGACGCCGCGGATCACTCCTCCCTCCATATTGGTACCCCTTTTATTATTTTTATATAAATATTTTACCTATATTCAAATTATGTGATTTAATTATGTATCAACCAATGTTTTAAAAATCGGACCGCACCAGCCGTTTGACCGGTTGAACTGTCGACCGATTTATAGTCCGGTTTGGATATTTTCTATATATTAACAAGGAATTATGGTGGCAAAGTGAAATTCATGCTCTAAGTTTAACTTAAAACGATCGATTTTCAAGAGAGAACGTGTTAGAGAGTATACAACAATGTTTATATGAAATGGGGATTTTGAATTTCTACGGTTTAGGTGGAGGCCACGAATGAAAATTTTGGCAATGTTCTCGACTGATTAACGCTGCCAGCAAGGGATTTCAAAATACTGGGATGATCATCATCTCCTAACATCAGGAGCAGTACAAAACTTTCCATATTCCTCTGATATGTTTTGATCGAGAAAGAGGGAAGCCAAAAAAACACTACAGTACGCTTTATAGTCAATTTGGTAAATTTAACATCATCAAAACCCCACAATTACCCCTTACAATTTGCAAGACACGCGCTAACATCACGGGCCCAAACGCCTTTACCATTTCAATAGGACCTACTAGTTTATAAAATAAACTGAAGGACCAAATGGTGCAACAAACATTGATTTGGGATTTGCCCTAATATCTAATCATTTTAATTTTTTATATAAATATTTTACCTAATAATTTTACCTAATAAGTCTTAAAATAAGAATCATCCAAATTATAGAAATTAGGATAGATTAGGATATTTGTTTCAAAAAATTAGGATACTTCGTGGATCACTCTCCCTCCATATTGTACCACTTCATATATAGGTTTTGTTGCCTTTTGGTGACACCACTACCACATTTTACCTAATTATCTTTCAGAACACACAATAGTTCATGACGCCATTCCACATCTCTCTCTCTCTCTCTCTCTCTCTCTCTCTCTAACATGAATAAGGTTTTTGCGCCTTTTGGTACTCCGACATCCTCCACCGCCTCTTTTGCATCGACAACCTCTCAACCCACCCATTCGATCTCATCACCGACCCCACCACCACCATCCCAACCACCACCACCACCTTCGAAAACCATGAGAGCCTCTCACAGCTTCAATCCGCCAAGAAAGCAGGGATGAAAGCGAAACAACAATAACAAAATCAATCTTTTGAGAAGGAGTTGCAAGAAATGCAAGAAAAGCTTCAACAGTTGAGGATCGAGAAGGAGCAAACTGAGGAGCTATTGAAGGCAAGAGAGGAGACTTTGAAGATGAAGGAGGAGGAGCTTGAAGCAAGGGGGAAAAAGCGAGAAAAGCTTCAGACGAAGCTCAAGAAGTTGCAGAAAATGAAAGAGTTCAAACCCACCATGGTTCCTCTTTTTCTTTTTTTCCCCTCTTCAATATGATGTTTGGTTGCTGAGAAAATGTAAGGAAAATGAAGGAGCTTTAGAAAGGGTAATTTTCCTACATTTTCTCAGAAATTGAACCCATATTGATGGGTCAGAGTTGATGATTCTTGGTTTAGTTTTCCCCCTAAATTTTCCTACATTTTCTTGAAAACAAAACAGAGAGAAAGAGCTAGAAAAGAAAGACACGAAGAAGAAAATGGCTCAAAGATCAATGGAGGAAGAACAAGAAAGAAAAGGATCATCAGCCAATGTCTGCGTTTTTGGCGTTCACAACTAAAGCCATAAAGCTATTGGAGGAAGAGCAGTATCTTCAGTTGAAAAAGTAAATTCAGTAATTTTCTCTATATTTCTCTCTCCCCCTTCTTCTTCTTCTTCTCTCTCTCTCTCTCTCTAATCTTTGTCTCATTGAATTTCTACAGGAAAGAAAAGGATTCATTGAAACTGAAGTAACCAATGTCTGCGTTTTCAATGTTCAAAAATGAGTGAAGAGCAGCTATGCTTGCAGAGAGCAAGGGTGTCTGGGAGGTAATTGAAGAGGCCTCACGTTCAGCTTCTTGAATTCTTGTTATTGATCATATGCTAATTTGTAAAATTGGCATCGTTTGACAGGTTGCGGAGATCAAAGGTGAAGAATGGAATAACATGACAAAGAAACAGAAGAAGCCTTATGAAAAGGTTCAATTAACTCTGTCTTTCTCTCTCAATCTCTCTTTATCTGTCTCTCTCTTTGTGTGTCTCTGCAACAGCAATTTCATATTTTGAGAACTTACAGATTGCAAAGCAAAACAAGGAAAAGTATTTGGAAGAAATGGAGGCTTACAGGCAAAGGAAGGAGGAAGAGTCTACCAATGTCAAAAAAGAATAGGATGTGAAAACATCTCTGATGTGTTTTTGATGATTCGGCTGCTCTCGTGGATACTTGTTTGGATCGGACCTTGGTCTCTGTCTCATGGTTTTGAGAGCATCGGTGGTGACGGGAGCTGTTAACTTAGGTTGTGAAGGGGTTTCATTGAAAAAATGCAAAGGCTTTGGGTGTGTTTCAATCCAAAAGGACCGAAAAAGTGTAGGATTTTAAAGATCGTATGGCTGTGTTTTGATTGATCTTTAATCTAAATTGTTTTTGGCCTAATTATTGTATTAAAAACATCTCCTTGAACACCCTAATTTGTGGAAGTTGGGAAATTTATTTATTTATTTATTTTGGTACTGGAATATCGGATAATTCAATTTAAGTTTGATGAATTTTAAAACCATGCTAATTGAATCATATATACATATGTAAAGATACCCTATAGTTAACTTGAGTTGTAAATTGTCTGTGAGACTACCAAAAAATTGAGACCAAAAAAAAAAAAAAAAAAAGAGAGAGAGAAGGGAATTACATATTAGTTGTGGCTTTTGGGGGCAAGAATTTATAATTTAATGGAAAGATTTTGAAAATTATATGATAGTGCCATGTTTAAAAATATTTACAAATTAATGGAATTTAAAATTTGTAAGGCAAATTTGCTCTCTATTTTTGTAGGGTAAATTACACTCACCTCGAATGAAATTAATACAAATGGTGAGTATCTATTGAAATAAATATATTTTTTAATTTTAAATAGATGACAATATCATTTTTTTTTATACGAGTAACGAATTATTGAAAAAAAATAATGTAATTGTTATATGAATTAAAACTTCAAAGCAATCCAGTATAATCTTATTAAACGTGTGTGATTAATTGTATTTTCTTCAAACCTTTAGAAAATGTGTATTTTAATCTTTGGGTAAATTATACTATGCCCTTTTTATATTTGACCATTTTCCCACTCTAAGTTTTCTTTTCCCTACACTACAAAAATTTTGGTTTTTTGCGACGGCAAAATGCTGTCGCAAATACTCAAAATGCTGTCTCAAAAACTTTTTTGTGATGGCAACTAACTTTTAGTGACGACAAGTGGGGGGTTACAACAAAGGGCGTTGTTAAAAGTTTTTAGCGACGACAAAGTGACGTTGCCTTTTTTTTGCGACGGCAAAGTTGCCTTTTTGCGACAAAACTATGCTATCGCCATTAATATGTAAAAATCTGAGATTTTTTTAGACGACACTGTGTTGCCGTCGCTAAAAGTGTTATTTGCGACGACAAAAATGCAGTCACGAAAGTGTTTTTCTTGCTACTGTATACTTGCCGTCGCTAAAAGGTTATTTGAGACAGCACGACATGCCGTCGCTAAAAGATGATTTGTGACGGCAAAGAATACCGTCGCAAAAGGTTTTTTGTTTCAACTGTTGCCAATATCTTTTGCGACGGGATTGCTTACGTCGCAAAAAAAATCTGGTTCTAATGTTTTTTTGAGATGGTGTGGTGCCATCTCAAAAAAAAAAAAAAAAAAAAACTACAATAAAATTATTAAAAATATGAAAATTACCTGTATTAAATGAAAAATAACTGAAAAAGAAACCGATAATTATATAATAATATAAAAATTTAGGTATAAAAATAACAATTCATCCATAATAAAAATATTCTTCCATTCATAACAACACATCAACAAAATTATCCCGTTACATAATGTTGCATAATACATATACAATGTTTAAATACATAATGTTGTTCACAATTCAAAATAACATAAATCAAAAACAAAAGTTTTCCTCATGATTCTTCCGTGGGTAACAAAAACAAATGTTAGTCGCAATCTTCACACGCCTGCATTCCACAAGAAGCAAACTGTTACTCCGGAAATATCTATAAACAAAAAATAAAAATAATTAATGACAATATAATTATGTGTTAATATTTTAATTACAAAAAAACATAAAAAAATTAAGTACTATATAATTACAAAGAGAATTAAGCAAATAATTTTGGCTAGACAAAAATTCAGCTCTAACTCCCAAACCGGGAACCCGATTGGAGTCCCGTCTTCTCCCACAAGTCTCTCGTGCCTAGGCGGTCATGTGTGCCAAGTTTTGTACCGACGCCGTTTGGTGATTTTGGGGCGTCAACACCTCGAATTTAAATTTCTTAAGGAACTAGTTTGCCTAGACCGAAATCCGGCTCTAACTCCCAAATTGGGAACCCGATTCGAGTCCCGTCTTCTCCCACAAGTCTCTCATGCCTAAGCAGTCAAGTGTGCCAAGTTTCGTGCTAATCTGACCCTGTTTGGTGATTCTGGGGCGTCAACACCTTGAATTCAAGTTTCTTAAGGAACTAGTTTGCCTAGAGTGAAATCCGACTCTAACTCCCAAACTCGGTACCTGATTGGAGTCCCGTCTTCTCCCACAAGTCTCTTGTGCCTAGGCGGTCGTGTGTGCCAAGTTTCGTGCTAAACCGACGCCGTTTGGTGATTTTCGGGCATCAACACCTCGTATTCAAGTTTCTTAAGGAACTAGTTTGCCTAAAGTGAAATCCGGCTCTAACTCCCAAAACGGGAACCTGATTCTGATTCGAGCCCTGTCTTCTCCCATAAGTCTCTCGTGCCTAGGCAGTTGTGTGTACCAAGTTTCGTGCTAATCCGATCTCGTTTGGTGATTTTGGGGCGTCAACACCTTAAATTCAAATTTCTTAATGAACTAGTTTGCCTAGAGTGAAATCTGGCTCTAACTCCCAAACCGGGAACCTGATTGGAGTCTCGTCTTCTCCCACAAGTCTCTCGTGCCTAGGCGGTCGTGTGTGCTAAGTTTCGTGCTAATCCGACCTCGTTTGGTAATTTTGGGGCGTCAACACCTCGAATTCAAGTTTCTTAAGGAACTAGTTTGCCTAGAATGAAATCCGACTGTAACTCCCAAACCGGGAACCCGATTGGAGTCTTGTATTCTCCCACAAGTCTCTTGTGCCTAGGCGGTCATGTGTGCCAAGTTTCGTGCTAAACTGACGCCGTTTGGTGATTTTGGGCGTCAACACCTCGAATTCAAGTTTCTTAAGGAACTAGTTTGCCTACAGTGAAATCTGGCTCTAACTCCCAAACTGGGAACCCGATTGGAGTCCCGTTATCTCCCACAAGTCTCTTATGCCTAGGCGGTCGTGTGTGCCAAGTTTCATGCTAATCCGATCCCGTTTGGTGATTTTGGGGCGTCAACACCTCGAATTTAAGTTTCTTAATGAACTAGTTTGCCTAGAGTGAAATCCGACTCTAACTCCCAAACCGGGAACTCGATTGGAGTCCTGTCTTCTCCCATAAGTCTCTTGTGCCTAGGCAGTTGTGTGTGCCATGTTTTGTGCTAAACCGACGCCGTTTGGTAATTTTGGGGCGTCAACACCTCGAATTCAAGTTTCTTAAGGAACTAGTTTGCATAGAGTGAAATCCGGCTCTAACTCCCAAACCGGGAACCTGATTGGAGTCCTGTCTTCTCCCACAATTCTCTCGTGCCTAGGCGGTCGTGTGTACCAAGTTTCATGCTAATCTGACCCCGTTTAGTGATTTTGGGGTGTCTAACACTTCAAATTCAAGTTTCTTAAGAAACTAATTTGCCTAGAATGAAATCCGACTCTAACTCCCAAACCAGGAACCCGATTGGAGTCCCGTCTTCTCCCAAAAATCTCTCGTACCTAGTATTAATCTCACACTTCACATCCTCTCGAGGAGTTCCCGCGACAGTAGACTAACATCGCTTTCACACATATAAGAATCAATTAGATAGCACTAATGAAATTTCGAGCATCCGGCAAGTATAACTGTCCTCGCCCCCTAGTAATTCTGATTAAAATATACATTTCTCGGTAATCCTTTCAAATTTGAAAACATGGCTCATCAGCTCCCATTTTTTTCCAAAACCAAATCACACGCATAAGAATGCATTATTATCAAAGATTTTATGGTCTCACAACAACCTATTATATTAATAAAACCTTTTAGAGCCACAACATGTTCCAATCCACCCAATCCAAGGATATTAACAAACCAAGCATATGTATATAGATAAACAAACAGTTTAGATGTTTCAACATTCCCAAAACACATTGGTTACACAATAGAACCCAATGGCCACAAAACGATAATTTACCGGTTACAAAACGGATTAGTCAAAACAAAACCAACCCCTCGGTATTACCATCACTGCCGTCCCTCGCTGGACCGCCAAAAGTTAGTCATTCTCTGACCCAAGATATTCTATGAGCTTACAAGCCACGAACAAGGACTACTGATGTGCCCCAACTGGCCACACTTGCAATAGCTGCGAATTTCCCCCAACTGGGGCTTGGGAACTCGACTCTACTGAGGCCCTCGAAATCTGGCCTATTTGTTCCCCAAAACGATACTGTTCCTGCCTAGTCGAATGGAACCGAGCCTGGCTAGGTTGCAAAACCCCTAAAGAAGCCCCCGGCTGAGTACAAAAACGTCGAATATGACCCGGCTGATTACACACCCAACAAGTAGGCGGTGCCTGAGCACGAGACTGGTTCAAAATCTGGGCCGATGAAGACCCCAACAACTGCCTCCCCACTGAGCATTTGATCGGTCCAAAACCTAGCTGGCTAGAAGGTCCTGGTGGTGCAACTACTGGTTGAACTGCTAACCCTGCCCCCTTCCTCTGTGGGCAAACCGAAACCTTGTGGCCCAGCAGACCACATCTGAAACAAACAACACCCCTCTGTTTACTTTCTCCCGAACCCAAATCCGACACTGGAAGGGTAGTTCTAACCCGACCTCCCTGTTGCGGGTTTAAACCCCTTTGCCTCTTAAAAGGCCTACCAACACCCTGAGTCACGGGAGTCGCCGAGATGGCTTCCTCCCCACTCTGCCCCATTGCTAGCACCGCAGCCTCTACATGGGCAGCTGCCTCAACAAGCACACTATAACTTCTATGCCAAGACCCCGCTATCCTTACACGGATGTCGTCACACAGCTTACTCTCAAACTCGAAACAATGCAATTCCTCCGTCTCCACCAATTCTGGAGCAAACCTCGACAGGTTAGCAAACCATCTTTCAAATCGCACCAAAGGTGTAGTACCTTGGCGTAACTCCACAAACTGTTTCCGTAACTCTTCCCGAGCGGAAGGAGGGAAATCACAACTTCCTCGCCTAGGCATCCTAGTAAAAGTAACAAAGGATATTAGCACATTCAAAAATGTGCCGAAGCTAAACACTCACATCCTAATACATGGACAATTGTAATTCACTCCACGTAAGCACATAAACACATAAGCACTTACGAATTTCATTTCCAGATAATGATAGTCCCGAGGTGTTACTAGAGTTCCGGTTAAAAACAGCATTGATCAGGTGCCTTTCCAACAGGACTCCCAGAAACCCAAGGATCCAATCAACATCCTAGAAACCAAATCTCATACCCAAATAGTCACATAAACATGTTATCACATAAGCACATAACATTACATCTAAGTCGCTAACAAGCGAGACAAACCCATTATGATCCTAATCACTTCCCACGTACCCAAAGTATTCGAACCCGGTACGCTCTGATACCAAGTTGTAACGCCCTAAAATAATAACATAAAACCCATCAAAACAGACATGCATTGATATAGAAAAGACTAACATTCTTCCATTCATCAGAGTATTCGATTACAAAAAAAAAAATATTACATGTCAACAACAAAAGCAAATGCCCTACGGGCTTACAGCTTTCCAAGTTAACATTTGGTTACAAAAAAGGGGAGTGCTAACTCCATTACACATTAAGCCCTTGGCTTGAATCTACATGTAATACATCAAAAGAAAATAGACAACAAAAGTCTGTCCGCCTCTAGCCTCCCACGCTATGTCCTTGGAGGTGGCATGCTACCTGTACCTGAAAATGATGTTCCCATATAGGGTGAGCCACAGCCTAGTAGAAATACACTAAACCAGCTATAAATAATGACTAAAAGATTAGCAATTGATACATGGTCAACACTCACACATCCATTTACATCTTATTACAATTCCATGACAATCAAGTCTATGTTACAATTCACTTTCCATTTCTTATTCAACATTGAGTTTGAAAACAAGGCTCAGTACTCTGGCCAAAACATTTGACGAGATTATAGTTCATCACTAAAGCACTTTCGAAATTCAAGGTGGATACACATTTTGGTGTTGTATCCATAACACATAAACCACTTCCATACTTCACAAATGATGATGATATACAATTTAGTGCTATATCAAATCAAACAACATTTCAACAGATAAGCATATGAGCTATATCAACACTTCAACAGATAAGCATATGAGCTATATCAATACTACAACAGATAAGCATATGAGCTATATCAATACTACAATGGGAGAGCATATGAGCTGCATCCCTGGGTCCATCCCCCATCTTCCCACAACCATTAACCGGTTTAGAGGTACATCCCCCATCTTCCCCTAAACCGTGGAGTACATCCCCCATCTCCTCCCATACACAAGCAATGCATATAAACACAGAATCATATACGCAATCAATCAATACATAAAGTTAATGTATTCTGTCAACCGTCTACACATAATGCATATAGGCACATTGGTCATATACACAATCAATCAATACATAAAGTTAATGTATTCTATCAACCGTCATACTCTATGACACATTCAATTGATTAGTTTTAGTTTGCCTAATCATCATGCATTGTCTACAACAATCAATACTACCCTCCACCGGTAGCCCAAAGCAATTATTTCTAAACAGGAAATAAATGCACAAATGGATAATATATCAACATTTCAATTAGGTGAGCAATAAATGATTTAACTACACCCTTTAGTCCCATACCTTCCCAATTTCAACTTTTCCAATTCATTTCCTCATTTCCTTTAATTAATTATATACATTAATTAATTATATGCATTAATTAATTAAAACAATTAGGGCAAACTCCCTTAATTAACAAAACAACTCTAAGGTTCTATTTTCATCCACAATCCATCATCCATCTCATTTTTCTATACCAAACTTACATATAGGTTTATTTCAACCAAAACCCCAACTTTTGTAAAATTACACAAAAGGCCCAAACTTTCTCAAATTTACCCAACAACACCCAACATATCAAAATGCTAAAATTCAAAGACAAAGTTCATAAGATGGAGTAGGTTATCCCTACCTCGAAATTTGAGCTCCAACGGAGATGAAGACCAAGACCCAACGTGCTCCAAACCTCAACTTTGTCAGATTAAAACAAAGATCTCAACACCCTCTATCTTTTTAACAAAAGACTTAGGATAGATTCACACTAGAGAGAGATGAAATCCTAGAGAGAAGATAAGTTTAGAGAGAGAAAGAGAGTCGGCTGCTAGGGTTTCAAAAAGAAGGAGATGAAAAAGTGATGTTTAAAATCGCTGCTGCCTGCTGATATAAAACAGGCTCGCTCGAGCGAAGACTTGGTCGCTCGAGCGACCAAACACAAAAAACCTCGCTCGAGCCAAGAAGGTCTCGCTCGAGCCAACAACCCAGAACCTCGCTCGAGCGACAAACTGCTCGCTCGAGCCAACAACTCGAACCTACAGGTCTGCAACTAGACGCACGCTCGAGCGACGGAATGCTCGCTCGAGCGAAGAACAAACCAGATCGCTCGAGCGAAGAAAAGCTCGCTCTAGCCAAGAAATGCAACTCTCAGGTCCAGAACCAGACGAAATCGCTCGCTCGATCGAAGCCACTCTGGCTCGACCCACCAGACACAGAAACTCAACTCTCGCTCGTGTGTCAAGTTTCGTGCTAAATCGACGCCGCTTGGTGATTTTGGGGCGTCAACACCTCGAATTCAAGTTTCTTAAGGAACTAGTTTGCCTAGACCGAAATCCGGCTTTAACTCCCAAACCGGGAACCCGATTGGAGTTCCGTCTTCTCCCACAAGTCTCTCGTGCCTAGGCGGTCGTGTGTGCCAAGTTTCGTGCTAATCCGACCCCGTTTGGTGATTTTAGGGCGTCAACACCTCGAATTTAAGTTTCTTAAAGAATTAGTTTGCCTAGAGTGAAATTCGGCTCTAACTCCTAAACTGGGAACCCAATTTGAGCCCCGTATTCTCCCACAAGTCTCTCGTGCCTAGGCGATCGTGTGTGCCAAGTTTCGTGCTAATCCGACACCGTTTGGTGATTTTGGGACGTCAACACCATTACTTTGAAGTTCTTTTTTACAACATATATTTTTCTTTAAATACAATCAATCCTTAACTAGAACATAATAAATCTACTCTTTGGTCATCTAGATTTTCAACATATATATTACAGAAAGAAGAAAAAAGTGGGATTTATCATTAGAAAAGAAAAAGCATAAAGATAAAGAAGAACAAAGGAAAGTGCAAAAGAAGAAGAGGGTTATATTTGGATGTTCTAAAGCAATTGAAAACATATGATATAATCATACAGAAATTAGATGAACAAATTAAAGAAAATTGCCTACATTTTCCTGTCATTGTCTCGAACAAACTTCACACCTCCATTACACAAGTTGCATACACCTATCAAAAATAAATGCCACCCAATCAAATTACTACTTTGATGCATAATGATTAATCTTTTATATCTTGCTTCCTTTGGAGGATACAAAATGACAAAGAAGGGAATATAAGTGAAAACAGATTTTTGTACTCGAATAACTAACCCATGCAAATTTATATAAAGACAAGTCTTATTACTGTTATGCAGGAAATGATGACAGTGGATTGATTTATACTTCTAAAAAAGATGTGTTTATTTTGAGTATATTAAACTCTTTTCTGCATTTAGAAAATTGAAAATCTCAAAGTTTTTTTTTTCTTTTTTTCTTTTAATGATGTTATGTAATAAAAGCTACTACAGTAAGGAGCATATAGAAGAAGGAATGTAGAAAATAAATTTTGCTTCGTTAAATTACCTGTGTGAGGCTGAGATGCAACGGTTGTTTGCTTATATGAGTACATCAATATCAACTTGTATATGATTTTGAAGTTGGGGTAATTTGCTATGAGCCACTATTAGCAACCGAAGTGGGAGGAGAGTCAAGTTGTTCTCTGTGGCAGCATCATCCTCCGACTCCGACCCAATTCCATAAAATTTTCATGTTCCAAAAAACAAAAATACTCATTAGTGAATGAGACATGGATTATGATATGAGTCAATAATGAATATTAATAAAGCATCAATTAGGTTTAATCCAGGAAAGCAAAAGATTTCTTTTTCATTCTTTTGACATAATTAATCTTTGTGTTCTAATGAATGTGTCAGCGAGTTTTCTGTATTAGTGTGGTAATTCTTCTTTCCTTTAAATCAAAGGAAGGCTCTCTAAATTTGCGATTGCATTGATGTATATATATATATATATATATTTAGATCAAAGGAATGATGTCTCAGGTCTGTTGTGTTTGCACTGGTAAATTACATTGTTATGACTGCCCAAAAATCACAGCGTAGTGAACAAATTGAGATGAGCTCTAAAGCAAGGCAAAAAAAAAATAACAACAACACAAGTTTGGAAGAACTGACATACCTGAGACATCTTTCCTCCCGATGTTCTTTGGTTGTGAATTATTAGTGAACTGAATGGCCTTAAAATGAAGTGTAACACATTCCCCCAGAGCTGGTACAACGTGCTCAACAAAACTTTTAGTAATGCAAACATCTGAACATTGAAATTTTAATATCAAAGCTTAAAGAGCATGATTCATTTTCATCACCTAAACTCCAAATTACACTTGATTGATGAGAGGTGGAAGGTAATTCAATTTGATGACTCTACTATTTCCATTTTGCTACACTACTTTGGTCTGTAAGCCCTTTTTACTCAGTTTTGAATATAGGGGTAATTCAAAACTTTCTTTTCTTGATCCAGGAGTTTAGCTTACTGATTCTCTTTTGCCTTCTTTTGGCCATATTATTCAGAATTCTTGTGAGCTTCTCAACATCAACAACATAGTACATTCCCCCTCATTTTTTGAAAAAGTGAACTATAAGTTGAAAAGGAGTTGTGTAAGTGCATATAATACTATAAATAGGTCAGAATATATTCAATCAATAACTTTATAATATTTAGTTAATTTCAAAACTGTATTATATATAATTGAAACATCCTTATATAAATAATAGATTTTAGCCCAATATTCTTGCATGTTTTTAATTGGTAATGAAATAGAATTATTGTTAGTGGTGCAAACAAATAATAAGATCTCATTGGGTTATATATAGGTTATAGTCTCCAATGACACTACTAAATAACCCTTCTAAGTTCTACTCTACCCTGCTTGCTGGTTGAAATGAAATGGACTAACTCTGTAACGCCCTCAAAATAAACCCATAAAGCATACAATAATGACATGCTTAGACAAGAGAATAAAGTCAAAATACATTCCATCAGAGTATTTCTTACAAATGTATTACATGTTAACAACAAAAGCAAATGCCCTACAGGCTTACAGCTTTCCAAGTCAACACTTGGTTACAAAAAAAAAAAAAAGTACTAACTCTATACAAAATAAGCCCTTGGCTTGATGTACATGTAATACAAAAATTTAATAAAAAAGATGACCCAGCCACTAAGCCTCCCAAGCTACGTCCTTGGAGGTGGCATGCTACCTGTACTTGAAAATGATGTCCCATATAGGGTGAGCCAACGCCCAGTAGAGATATGCTAAACATAATATAAGCAATAACTAAGACGTTAGCAATCGATAAATGTTTAACTCACATAAATCAATTCATAACCCATTTCAATTACATGACCAAGTGTCCATGTTTTATTCCAGTTCTTATCCAAATTTCCAATCCATAATCCTGGCTCAGAACCTGGCCATTTATTTTAACAGAGATTTCATCTCATGTCAACAGTTCTTCCATTTCAATAATACTAATGAGATAACAACTCATAACAAGATACTTCCGTAAGTCTCAACAGATACACATATTTGTTGTATCATTAACACATACAAACACTTCCTTACTTCGCAAGTGATACACAGATTTGCTGTATCAACACATCAATAGATACACAGAATTGCTATATCTATGGAGTCCATCCCCTATCTCCTCCCATATAACATCCGGTTTAGGAGTCCATCCCCTATTTCTCCTTAAACCGTGGAGTACATCCCCTATCTCCTCCCACGCAACACAATGTATATAAACAACTATCATATACATGTTCAAACAATACACAAATTCGATGTATTATTCCAATTGTCATATTCGATGACATATTCAATTGATTAGTTTCGGTTTGCCTAATCATCATGCATTGTCTACAACAATCACGACTATCCTCCACCGATAGCCCAAAGCAGTTATTTCTAAACAGGTAATAAATGCATCAACAGATAATTTATCAACATTTTCAAAAGTGAGCGATTAATAAATCCAACTTCACTATTCCATCTCATATTGAGCCAATTTCATTATTTTCAGCTCAATTTCATATTCTCATCATAAATGTCATTAATTACATAAATGACCCAATTATACCCAAACATGGCATTTTTTCCCTTTTTCTAATATTGACCCAAAGGTCTAAATATCATTAACTAACATCAATAATCACCTTTTAAGACCCAAAACATGCACATTTGAATCCAAAGGACAAAACCCCTCTTTTCATAAAACAAAACTCAAACCCTAACTTCCCAAATATCAACCATCTATACAAATAACTCAACACCTATGTTAAAGCATATAAGAATGAGTAGGAACCCCTACCTCAAGAGATGAAACCCAAAGAAAGAAGATAAAGAAACCCGAAATACTCCAAACCCCAATATTCTCGGATCAAAATGTAGCCCTCAACGATCACCACACTTTTTACAAAAGGACAAAGGTGGGAGATCACTCTAACTAAATCAAACCTTAGAGAGAAGGTATTTTCTAGAGAGAGGAGCTCTCAAAATCGGTTTTTGGTAAAGTAAGAGAGAGTGTGAAAGTTGAAAAGTGATCTAAAAAGACTCAGCTGACATCTGATATACGTATGACCCACTTGAGCAGAGAATAGGACGCTCGAGCGTCAAGCACAAAAACTGGACCCGCTCGAGCATGAAGGGTACCCGCTCGAGCGCCAAGACACAACTACAAAACACACCCGCTCGAGCGCAAAGGGAAAGCCGCTCGAGCGTTGATTTCCCCCTTCCAGTACTTCTACAGAAAATGAACTACCCGCTCCAGCGCTAAGATACCCGCTCGAGCGCGACCCGTCGAGGGTAAGAAAATCTGCTCGAGCGTGAAAAACACACCTGCAGAAGTTTTGCAGAGGCACGAAATACTGAGAGGGTGTAAACCCCGCTCGAGCGCAATAAGACCCGCTCGTGCGGATCACCTGAAAATTGGGCAACAAGATTTGAGACTTAGGCTCAACCAACCTGTAACACACCTGCCCAATACATCCTAAAACTCAAACACACAGAATTAAAGGATAACAACAAGATATACAACCACCAACTCCATGGAACCTAAGTCCGGAATACAACAATCAAAGGAAGGGAAACCGGGATCGCTATAACTCTGTAATTCTTTCATTTAATAACCAGGCTAGTTATTACAACAATATTGTCAAAAATAGTTCTCATCAAGAAATTAGAAAAGTTGGAAAAATTGACATGTAACACCAATCCTGCATCTCATAGGAACATGAAATATTGTAATACTTTTACCATAAGAAGGTCCTGTTTATTCCAATAATTTGACATTGCATCAAATAAAACATTATCTACAAAACTAAAATCTCTATAAACCTTGTTACAATTATATAAAAAATAAAAACCCATTTATATTTCATAGATTTGTAACATACCAAACCCAAAGAATAAAATTTGAACTCAATTCTGAACCCCACAGAAATTCATATTTCTGTCAAAGAATTTTCACAAGCAAAACTTGAAAATTAACAGAAGTTCACAAGAATAAATAAATAAATATGAAAATGAAAATAACCCTTCACACCAAATAACATAAATTTTACATCAAACAAAACATTATCTAGAAAATTAAAATCTCAGTAAACCCTAAACCCATATATATATATATATATATATTTCATAGATAGATGAAAATGTAAATTCATACCTCAACCATCTCCATATTTCCAGCTCGTTCGAACAACCCAGCAAGAGTAGCACTGTCGGCATTGAAAGGTAAGTTTCTAACGAAGAGTTTGTTCGCAAAAGAGAAACTAGGTTCCTCTGCATTGCTCAATAGGTCCTCTTCTTATACGTACTCGGATGAAACCGCAACGTTTTGTACGAACTTGGAAGGTGAAGAGGCTTCGAAGGGTCTAGAAAGAGAGAGAAGAAATGAGGAACTTCGAAAGGTCTGCTGCTCACCGTCGTTTGCCGCTACTCGCCGGAGAGAGAGAGAGAGAGAGAGAGAGAGAGAGAGAGAGAGAGAGAGAGAGACGTAAGAAGAGATTAGGGATTTTTGGTTTTTGAGATTGGGGATTTTAGTTCAAGAGATTGGGGATTTTGGGTTTGGGGGGGGAACCCGAGCGGGAATGGAAAAGAAGAGGGGGTGAGCAGGAATGGAAAAAAAAAAAAGTTTCATTTTTGTCACAAATGAATATTTAAATAATAAAACGGCTCCTTTTTTTTTCCGCAACAGAGGCTGATGTTGCCAAAAAAAATTATTTTTTATTAAAATAATTTTTTTCTATAGTTAATGATTTTTTTTTTTTTTGATTTTTCATTTACTAAGGTTGAAAATTTATTTGTTTCATATTTATTTTAATGAATAAAAAATTATTATTATTATTTTTATTTGGTAGAAGTAGGGATAATATTTTAATGAAAAATATTTTCCATTCTAATAAAGTTAATTTTTTGTGGTCAATGAAAAATATTTTTTTACAACCCATTTTTTTTTTTTTTTTTGGTTACTAAAAATCAAGAACTAATTTTTTGTGGTAGAGAATAGGGAGTGACAGTAGTGGTGAAGGTGGTGGATAAGAGGTGATAATGGTGGTGGTAGTGATGGCGAAGGAGATTAGTGGTAAAGTTGTGGTAGTGGTAGAGGAGATAAAGTAGCGGTGGTGGAGGAGAGGTAATGGTAGTAATAGTTGTGGTAGTGGAATGGTAGCGATGGTGGTAGTAATGATAGTCGTAGAGGTGGAGTGGCAACAGTGGTAGTAGTGGTAGTAGTGGAATGGCATTTGCAGTAGTGGTGAAGGTGGTAGAGGAGATGGGTCGTGAGAGAGAGAGATGAGTGAGAGGCAGATAGAGAATAAAGATAGAGAGAGACAGAGATAGAGTGATGAGCAAGAGAGAGACAAAGTGGTCGCTAAAAGTGCATTTTCTTGTAGTGGAGAGCTCAGTAAATAGAAAAGATGGGAGGAAGAGAGTGAGCAAGGTGAACACAATAGGGGAGAAAGACAGACAGACACAAAGAGAGAAAGAGAGAGAGAAGAGTGATGAGTGAGAGAGAGAAAGAGATAGAGAGACAGACAGACAGAAAAAGAGAGAGAAACAAGAGATGAACGAGAGATAGACAAAGAGAGAGAGAAAAAGAGAGCGAAAAGAGATGATCGAGAGAAAGACAAAGAAAAAGAAAGAGACAGAGAGAGATAGAAAGAAGAGAAATGAGCG
This sequence comes from Camellia granthamiana, assembly GCA_036172215.1. Classification (NCBI taxonomy): domain Eukaryota; kingdom Viridiplantae; phylum Streptophyta; class Magnoliopsida; order Ericales; family Theaceae; genus Camellia; species Camellia granthamiana. The sequence goes on from CM069905.1 coordinate 14,874,172, forward strand.
AGAGAGATAGAGATAGAGAAAGAAGAGAGATGAGAGAGATAGAGAAAAGAGAGATGAGAGAAGCGAGATGAGCGAGAGACAAAAAGAGACAGAGACAAAGATAGACAGACAAAGAAGAGTGATGCGTGAGAGAGAGAGAGAGATAGAGAGTGAAAGACAGAAAAAGAGATAGGGAGAGAAGAGAGATAAACGAGGGAGATAGAGAGAAGCAAGATGAGCGAGAGAGATATAGAGAGAAGAGAGATGAACGAGAGAGACAGAGGGAGAAATAGAGAGAAGAGAGATGAACAAAAGAGACAGAGAGAGAAGAGAGATGAGCGAGAGAGATAGAGAGAAGAGAGATGAACGAAAGAGATAGAGAGAAAAGAGATGAGAGAATAGATAGATGAGTGAGAGACACAGAGAGAGAGAGAGAGACAGATAGACAGACAGACAGAGAGAGAAGAGTGATGAGTGAAAGAGAGAAAGAGAAGAGAGAGAGGAAGATGAAAAAATGGGTGAAAAAAGATAGACAGAGAGAGAGAGTGAGAAAAAAAAAGAGCGAAAAGAGATAAACGAGAGAGAGACAAAGAGAGATGAGCGAGAGAGATAAAGAGAAGAGAGAGATAGAGAGAAGAGAGATGGACGAGAGACACAGAGAGAAAGAGAGATAGACAGACAGACAAAGAAGAGTGATGAGTGAGAGAGAGAAAGAGAAGAGAGACAGAGATAGAGAGACAGGAAGATGAAAAAATGGGTGAAAAGAGAAATGTTATATCAAAAGAGTAAGACGACGTCTTTTTTTTTTTTTTTTTTTTTTGTGACAAAAAATATCCGTTGCATTTATTTAAACCATTTTGTGACTATATATATATGAAGGCGTCTCAAAGCCACAATATATATATTTTTTTTTTTTTACTTTTTTTTTTTTTTTGCAACGGTACCTATTACAGTCGCAAAAAACTCTTCTTCTTTTTTTTGTGACTGCAGCTGGTGCCGTCACAAAAACTCTATTTTTTTGTGATAGTAATCTCTGCCGTAGCAAATACTCTATTTTTTTTGCGACAACAATTTCTGCCGTCGCAAATGCTCTCATTTTTCGCGACAGCATTTTTTGCCGTCGCAAATACTTTATTTTTTTGCGACAGCAAGTTGTGCCGTCACAAAAAGTCACATTTTTCACGATGGCAAGTGGTACCGTCTCAAAAAGTCACATTTTTTTGCGACGGCAAGTTGTGCCGTCTCAAAAAAGTAACATTTTTTGCGACGGCAATTTGTGCCGTCTCAAAAAGTCACACTTTTTGCGACGGCAAATGTGCCATCGCAAAAAGTTCCGTCTTTTATACCCACTTTTCTTGTAGTGCTACTTGACTTTTTATGTTTTAAGTTTTTTTTTCAATTTATTTTTTAAAAAATTCACTTATTTTTAAAATAGAAGAGAAGAGAAGAGAAGATGGGCTAATTCATCTCCAAATTACAACAACATTATTTTTATTAGAATGCCTTTAACCCAAATTGATTTTGTTATATAAATATATGAACACAATTTTATCTCGTATTCTTGTGAGCTTATTTGATTGTCTCAAAATTATATATTTGATTATTTAAAACAAACTTTTTAATTAATTAATGTGTATTTGATTTTGTTGTTAAGCCAAATAAAATAAAATAAGATTGAATATATATTTAGCTTTGGTTGTGAACCTGGAAAAAAAAAAAAAAAAAAAAGGTCATGTTGGGTTAGAAAAAATCCAAACCCATTATGAGATGGAGAGGGGGAGCTTGTTCTATATCAAGTTATCATATTACCTATAAATATACTTTTCTCACTCTCCTTGCTTTGGTCATGAAGCCCTATTTATAGGGGGAATTTTCGATTCTTTTCAAAACCTACATTCTCAAAAAAACTCCTCTCATACCTTTCTTTTTCATATGGTTTGAAATTTTAAATATTTGTTATCATCAAAAAGGAGGAGATTGTTAGCCCCAAGGTTACTCAAACTTGACTTTCTATTGATTTTGATTAATGACGAATTTTTTACTCTTCTGATTATTTGAAGTTTTCAAATTAATATATGTGCTTCATGATTCTAATTGATTTGGGACTCTAGAATATTATGTTCAATAACTTTTGGGTTATCAAAAATATAAGCATTAGCTCTTGGTTGCAAAACTCTATCTTTATCTAACACAGGTCTAAGGGTCGACACCAGAAGAGTAAGGGTCAACACTAGAATAATCTTCAAGAATGTTAAGTGTTCCAAAACAAAGGGTCGACACCAGAAAAGCAAGGGTCGACACCAGGGAGAAGCTGGAAGAATGACTAAGTGTTTCAGATGCAAGGGTCGATACCAACAACAGCAAGGGTCGACACCAAAAAGCAGTATACACTCCAGATGTAAGGGTCGACACCAACAGTAGCAAGGGTCGATACCAAAAAGCAGCATACACTTCAGCCGCAAGGGTCGACACCAAATGAGATAAGGGTTGACACCTGGAACACAAGAAAATCAACTCAGGAAAGGAAAGACAGAGCAAAGGGTTGACACCCAATCTGCAGGGGTCGACACCTTTATGTCTGGGATGCAAAAAACCTAGCCGCCATCTTCCAACTCAAAGAGGGTCTCTGTGACATCATCATCAGTCATATCTTATTCTAATCAAAAGGATCTTTGGGACAATATTCTCTGACTTAATGGAGGAAACATTCTCCACTCACACCACTCCCAAGATCAGAAAAAGAAAAAGCATGGAGACAACATCATGTCCCTCCACCATTGTTTTATATCCCAAGCATGGGCATCACTTCCTTTGAGGAAGCTCCATCTCCCATAGTCAGATAACAGCTTGTACCATCCATGCTCTACTCACAACAGCTGGAAACTTTGTCCTTGCCCAGCTCCAACGGTTAGTAAACCCACGTGGGTGTGTTTTTCTCTTCTTCAAGAGTTAAGTCAGATGGAGACTATAAATCTGAATCTTTTCCAGATCTGAAGGCCATCACATACGACTACAACTACACTAAGTATACTGAGCGTCATTTTCAATATTTGTGATTTCATTTGTGTTCCATTTTCAGATCTAAGCAAGTCCAAAACTTACTTGTGAACTTACACTTTCATAATCCATCTTTTGAGAGATAGTATTTGTCAAGAGGATAGTTGAACCTCTTCTTCTAGTTTCTTATTTTCTGAGTGAAACACTTGTAAAGTGAGGCATCTTGTTGAGAAAGATCCTCAACAGATTGAAGTAAGTCATGTTGTAAAAACAACCAAAAGTTGGAAGAGCTTGGTGGTGCATCGATTCATAGTGAAGAAATTCTCAAGAAGGATTCTTGAGGAGTAGACGTAGGCCGGTGAACCAAACCACTATAAATCTCTTTGTTAAGTTCTTCTTTCCTTCTTTTTGTTAATCTTTTGATTATCTGCTGCATTTACTTATATAAGATCTTTTGAACCATACTTTTGGATCAATTTTTTAATTACCCAATTCACCCCCTCTCTTGGGTTGCTTTCCTGCTTAACAAAAATAATGGGCCCAAAACCCCCCTTAGATAGGGCCCATTTGGACCTCAAAAATCTGAAAAAAAAACACGCAGGGGTCGACCCTTAGATAGGAGGGGGTCGACCCTATCTTCCAGCAACCAACACACAGACATAAGAGGGTCGACCCTCTTCCAGTCTGGTGTCTACCCTATCTTCCAGCAACTAACATACAGACATAAGAGGGTCGACCCTCTCCAATCTGGTGTCTACCCTATTTTCCAGCAACACTCCCAGAAACTTCACCAACAGGTAAGGGTCGACCCTTAGGAAGGTTGGTGTCGACCCTAGAATAAAATTTCTAAGTCTCCAAGGAACTTTTGACAAGAATAAGTGCGAACAACCAAACCCAACAAGTTTAAATCGGATTATACTCCTCCAAAACCAACGTACAACAACACTAAAGATTTCCAAAATAAAAATAAAAGATTCGAATACACTTCCCCAAAAGCTTTGAAAGATATAGGTGCTACAACCTCCCCACCTTAGGAAATTTCGTCCCCGAAATTTTAGTACAAGTTTCAAAACCATGATTTCCTAATTTTCAAATGATTACAATTCAATTCTCATTACCATGACCCACCTACCGGTCATTCAATCCTTCCACAAGAGAACAGTTCCACAATAGATATATCTCAATGTATATTATCAATATGAATTTTCTGAAATTTAACCAATTTCAATACGTGCATCTCATATTTCCAAAACATATTCAATGTTTATAATAAATTTGCATTTCCAAGACTTAAACAACATATACAATGTTCAACTTAAACTTGCGTTTCCGAAACATATTCAACATTTACAATGCTTTCATAATCCAAAACATATACAATGTTTCCAAATTTGATACAACACATACAATATTCTATATTCCCAGAACATATACAACGCTCATATTGAATCCATGTTTTCAAGACACCCACAACATATACAATGTTTTAACATTTCATTAACAAACTAAAATCTCGACATATGTTCAAATACCAACAAATAAGTCTGGATATTTCTCATAGACTTCCAATTCATACTCCCAAGTTACTTCCTCAATCCTGAGATGTTTCCATGATACCATAACTAATAAAATCGTCTTGCTTCACAAGACTCGACTCAACAACAAAGAACGAATACGATTACCTCTCTAACCGGCCAAACTTGCGGCGATTTATAAGACAAGAACACATTCCCCCGATAATAATAGTAACAACGTCGTCAACAACAACCGTGCTTCAAGACATCCACCATGACTTGACTACTTACAATACTCGAATCACCACTGAGTGTTTAACACTCCAACATAGGAAAAAGGAAACCACTCGCACACAAGGCTTTCAGTCAACTCTCGTAGAACGAGAATGCAAAATAAAACACGAATAATCAATAACGTCATGGCACATCAATACCCGACAATTCCAAGCCCTTGCCAAAGGGCATACAACATGTAACCAGTAACTTAAGCTAGATCAAAATGTGACTTCTCAATACATGGTATAAGATATTCTGTTCAAGTTAAAGAAAATGCTTAATCTATCCCATTTGTTCCAGAACACTTGGTTTTCCTCCAAATTATTCTTCAACATTCCTCGAGTAAATCACAACATAGTCATCCCACAAAACTCATCACACTCACGGTGGTGTTACAATACCCAAAACAAAATTTTCCACAATGAGAACCCCTATAAATTTTAGAAATGCCAGTAACGCAATAACACAAAGGAAGAAATTGCACACCATTGATCACATAAGGGTGCAAAGCGCTTATAAGACCAAAGTTCTGAACCGAAATCCCAAACCGGTTACTAACACTCAAACAACCTTCCAACTGTCCATGAGGGGCTTACATTCCACACCAAGACACCGTTTAATTACACAACCAACAATTTCGACCGATTCTCGAGGTGACTATATGTCAACCAACCCAAGTATTGACCAATCAATTATCTAACTTTATTCACTCGTGCCAGTCTTCAACACCAACATCTAAATGGATTTCCATACACAACCTCTCCGGTTCTATGAATCACTCCGGATTCTTCAAAGTTACCCCATGGTACTCTGACTTTTCATTCACCCCTCACACGTACGCCTAAGTGGTAAACACATGCTCGCTTCACATTTGAGTCCTAACCGAACTTTTCAAGTCAAACCCAATACACCATCTCAAGTCAATGCACACAAGGACCGAATAAGTCAAAACAACTCTGACAGAGTGCATCACTCACTCTACACAATCTTACTGCCTCACTCGGAGTTCCACTATCTAAACTGGACAACAAACACCCACACCAAAGTGACCCAACAATTTCGGACATTAAATTACTCAACCCAATCATTAACTACACAATTGTCTCACCAAGGCACTGTCCTGGGATTGCCTTGTGACTGATCCCCTTCTACACATATTCTAATAACAACATACGAACCACACACCACCACATACCATACTAGCAAAACCTTCTTATTTAATGCACGATATTCTACACCCACACTGAATTCCTCATTCTAAGGATGTACTCACAACCTTGACTGAATTCACAATAACGAAATTTACCCACTTGTTGCCTCGCACCAAGTTAACCAGCAAAGGCTTACCACGCTATAACACCCTCGTTACTACGTAACCATTCGAATCGAACACAAGCAAACATAACACCTCCATCCCTTAATGACCAATAAGGTCAACTCTTTATTCCACATTCTATTTGTCACTCATCACAAGAGTACAATCAAAATACTAAGCCTCCGTGTCAATCCACTAGCCATTGCTACTACTGAACAACTACTATGAACTAAGCCCCAGCGCCAACGCAAAACACCGACAAGGCTTTCAAAGACTTATCGTCCTAACTCTCTAGAAGAACAAATGAAGTCCTCAATCTCCTCGTCGTTATCCCAAACCTTTGCCCATAAGCACTAAACCACTATGACCCTACACACAGGTCACATCCTAACCACGGGTTATATACCCAACCAACCCTTCCGACAACATCACCTGACTTAACCAGAATTAAAGTACATACCTATCGCATTCAAACATAATAAAAGAGTCCTAAAACTTAGGAAACCTCCACTATACCTCTTCCTGAAACATATTACCAGCTGCTCACAACACAACACCCCACCGATGCTAACAACCAACATTACAATAAGGGACTAACACCCCTTCACAAGAAACAACAAATCAGAAAATAAAACGTACATAACTAGTAACTGAAATCAACCATAACGGAATCTCACCCCTACTATGTTGAACAGAACAATCACATAATCTGATTAAAACAACGGTTTTCTTGTTATTTCAAAGGCTCTTTCACCACTTACCCCCTTTTTCTCAAAAATTATTCAAACTTACATCATTTTCCAACAAAAATTTTGTTCCAAAATCTCAAGGAGACTAATTGTTTTGCAAAGATTTTCCCTAAACAATCCACGAAATTTCAAATCAGAGTTTTCAGTTGAAATGAATGCCATAAAAGGCCACAGAGCCGAACTCACCCTCCAACTTATTTCCCAACAATATCCGGTGAATCTCAACCTTCACCCAATCACAACCATCACATTTACGGTGACTCCAAACATCTTGTATATACAATTTATTTAAAGATACAATCATATTCCATGACAACGGGTGAGAAATTAGTTTTAATTTACCTAATTCCCATGAAATTTCTATCACAACAATAAATAGAGATATAGTACAATACACATAACTTTCCAAATCACAGAAGTCTCAAACCAATATAACACCAACAATATTAATCATCATAATTCAATGGTGTAAGGCGTTTGCAAAATTTTCACATTAACGCGTTACCCCAATTCAAGGGGTTTTATATAACCACACCAATCAAATGCACCCATAAGCGAGGCCGCCACGCCCCTAGGTCCATTAGCGCAACCCGAGAACAATTTCCAAGGTGACTACGTGCCAACCAACTTCGAATACCATACAACCCAACCACCAGTCCTCTATCCTCAAGACTCAAAGTCCAAAATAAAACACATCCCTGCCTTTCCACAAGGCATTCGTGACTGACCTGAGACATCACAAGCCAACCCATTTCCGACGACATCAATATGGCATAAAAAACACTAGGATTTTCAATTCGTACCACTTCTATTAACACATTACAAATGAGCACAAAGTTGATTACATAACCAACCTTTTGGGTTTACTACCACATACACATATATAAACAATATCTGTAGCCATACAGCCTTTCATAATATAATATCAAGTAACACTGCGAAGAATCAAAACTCCTTCACATTTCCAGCCTCACCATTGTCCCCGGTTGGACTACTAAAATTGGCACTGCTCCCTCAGAGGACATTGACGCCAAACATGGCATGTCCAACCATATCGAAAACACCAAGGTGATCCTCTATTCTGAGGTTGACTCGAGAACGCCTAAGTCCGGCTAGACTCTCCAAAGAACGAGTCTGATGAAACGAGAGTAGCCTGAGGCGTCAACTACACCTGCCTTACTAGGTCTACTACCTCTCCAAACAGTTGAACTTGTCGGTATGGACTCTTCCTCCTCATTCTAACCAACACTATCGATAACGGTCTCCACGTGAGCCGTTGCCTCTACCAAGGCATGGTAATCTTTATGCATTGCCCAGCAACTCTTCTTCAAATAGCATCACACAACATCCCTTTGAACTCAAGACAACGTCGCTCCCTTGTTGCAACCAACTCTGGAGCAAATCTCGACAAGTTAGTAAACCATGCTTTAAACTATACCAAAGGTGTAGTACCTTGGCGTAACTCTATAAACCGTTTTTGCAACTTTTCCCGTGTGGAAGGAGGGAAATTGTCACTTCCTCATCTAGGCATCCTAATAAGGGTAATAAGAGATTTGCACATTCATAAATGTGCCGAAGCTAACTCACTCGTGTCCTAATACGTTGGATAACAGAAATTCACTCCATATAAGCACATAATCACATAAGCACATACGAATTTCATTTCTGGATAATGACCGTCCCGCAGCGTTACTAGAGTTCCAGTTAGAAACAACAGTGATTAAGTGCCTTTCCAACAGGACTCCCAGAAACCCATAGATCCGATCAACATCCTAGAAACTAAATCCCATACCTATATAGTCACATAAACATGTTATCATATAAGCACATAACATCATACATAAGTCTCTAACAAGCGAGACAAACCTATTGTGGTACTAACCACTTCCTACGTACCCAAAGTATTCGAACCCCAGTACGCTCTGATACCAAGTTGTAACGCCCTCAAAATATTATACAAATCAACCATTCATAAAGTCTAAAGACATAATAAAAATGTTATACTTTCATTCATCAGAGTTAATATTACAAAAGATATCACATGCATTACACTTTCATAAATATCCATCTTGAAATCATAGCATATAACTCTAATTTAGAACAACAAAATAAATGCCCTAAGGGCTTACATCTTTCCAAGTAATCACTTGGTTACAACAAAAGAGAGAGTCAGAAGCTCTTTACAATTAAAGCCATCAGCTTAAAAGAAGACATATAAACACAAAAATGAAATCACAAAAGTAGAGCCTTTAGCCTCTAAGCCTCCCAAGCTATGTCCTTGGAGGTGGCATGTCACCTGTACCTGAAAATGGTTTCCCAAGTAGGGTGAGCCAAAGCCCAGTAGAGATATGCTAAACCATATATGAGAATTAACTAAAATATGAGCATCAGATAAATGTGCAACATTCTTAACCAACACATATTATTTTCAAGGTCATTCAATATAGATAACCAATATCTCAATTCATTTCCATTCTACTATTTCGAGTAAATCAATTAGCCAAATTCATTATTATCAAGCAACCAATATGAGACTACAACTCAATGGTTCACAATTCAATACATTAATCAAATCCAACACTTCTATTTCTTACCATTTTACGGAACCACGTTCGAAGGAACTGGCACCCATAAATATATAAGATTTCGGGACTTTCACCCTGGACACTCTAACCAACTTAATTATCAATGGAGTCCATCTCCTATCTCCTCCCAAACAATGGAGTACATCCCCTATCTTCTCTCAAACAAAGATACATATGCAATGTATTCAAACATTTTGTCATATACAATGACTAATCAAAACACATATTCAATAGTTTAATCAAACCGTCATATTCAATGACATAATTCAATTGATTAGTTTCAATCATCCTAATTCTCATGCAGTTTCTACAACAATCATAGCTATCCTCAACCGATAGCCTAAAACAGATATATCTAAACAGATAAATAAATCTATCAACAGATAATTTATCAAATTCCATAGGTGTGTGATTTATCAAACGAAACTACACCATTCAATCACATTTCCCTCAATTTCATGATTCCCAAACCAATTTCATTATTTACATAAATAGTTATTTCAACTCAACTTAGGGCAAAATTTACTCTTTTTTTCCAAAATATCAACCCATAGGTCCAAATCTCACCACTTCAACAATAAAGAACCTCATACACAAACTCCCAAGGTTACTTTTAAATCAACATGAAAAACACCTTTAGTTTAGAACCCAAACCTTAACTTTTACCAAAATCTTCCCAAACCCCACCATTTATACAAAATGACAAATATCTAGGTTAAAGCTCATATTAAAGAGTAGAATATCCCTACCTCAAGCTTATATGAGAGAGAGAAGAGAAAGCTCAAAAGTCGATGGCGACGAAACCACGTTTTGCCCCGATCAAAACAAAGCCCTCGACAAGCTCTACACTTTATCTCAAATGAGCAAGGTAAAAAGATTACTCTAGGTGAGTAGATCTAGAGATTTAAGTGAAAAAGTTTGGGTTTTAAAGAGAGAAGAGAAAATCACGGTTTAAGAGGAAAAAGAGAAGGAAAATCATGGGAGAAAAATGGTTTGGGCCTATTTATAGTAGTGAGGAAAAGCCCTAAGGTCAAATAAAATAATGGGCCCAAAACCCCCCTTAGATAGGGCCCATTTGAACCTCAAAAATCTGGAAAAAAAAACACGCAGAAATCGACCCTTAGACAGGAGGGGGTCGACCCTATTTTCTAGTAACCAACACACAGACATAAGAGGGTCGACCCTCTCCCAGTCTGGTGTCTACCCTATCTTCCAGCAACTAACACACAGACATAAGATGGTCGACCCTCTCTAGTCTAGTGTCTACCCTATTTTCCAACAACACTCCTAGAAACTTCACCAACAGGTAAGGGTCGATCCTTAGGAAGGCTGGTGTCGACCCTAGAATAGAATTTCTAAGTCTCCAAGGAACTTTTGACAAGAATAAGTGTGAACAACCAAACCCAACAAGTTTAAATCGGATTATACTCCGACAAAACCAACGTACAACAACACCAAAGATTTTCAAAATAAAAATAAAAATAAAGGATTCGAATACACTTCCCCAAAAGCTTTGAAAGATACAGGTGCTACACGGTATCCGTAGTTGCATAGGACACTAAATTTGTTGATGATGGTTGCATAGCATTTTTTCATTGCAGAAGTTGCAATAGATTATAGAGTTCTTGTAGTTTTGTCCCATATCTCATTTTAATTGTTTTCGTTTTTAGGTGTGTTTGGATTTTGTAAAATAATTTGGGAAAGAAAGAGAAAAAAATAAAGGAAAAAAGTGAACAAAAATTTATTTTATATTAGTTTACTTTTTCACTACAATTAATGTGTGGAGGTTGATTTTTCTAACTTGGCTGGTTAAGAAATTAAACTTTGAAGAATGAAAATTGAGCTTGAATAAGTTTATTTAACTTGTGAGTGAAGTCTGAAAAAAATAAAAAATAACCACAGTTATAACTAGCCCTCTATTGCATTAAATATAGTTATAAAACATTTAAAACCTATGAGCATCACAATATTTATGTGAATTTGACTGAAAAAATAGTTCACGTGAATTGTACTCTGGTTATTCTTTAAATATACTTAATCTATAATGCATTTAAAATATAAAATAAATTGATTAAAATATGAAAAGAGTTCATTAAAAATTAACAAAAATCCAAACAAAACGTGTGTGCATTTTTGTTCAAATTTTCAATCATTTTTAGTGATTTTTTCCCTGTATTTTAGTTAATCTTTTTTAATTTTTTAGATGCATCTAAACTTAATGTATTTAAAAGGTTACAAAAATTGACTAATATATATATATATAATTCTCTAAATCCATCTAAAAATAATTTTTGAAAAACCAAATCAAAATTGAGTAAGAACTTGATCCCTTCCAACTCTAGGGATTGTAATTTATTGAGTCTCCTTATGATTTTTTCTTAATTTTGAGAATTTATGCATATTTGGTACAATTTTTTCCGTTGAAAATGAAAAATAATTTATGTAAACTCATAAAGTTAATTACACAACCTCCCTTGGGTTGGGGGGTTTAGAAAAAAAAAAATACATAAAGTCCCCCAAAATCTGAAATAATTACACAATGCTCTCATAATGTTTTAATTTATTTAATACTTTGTTACTTTTCATTAATCGTATAAGTGAAAAAATAATGTTCTTATATTTTTTATATTGAAATATATATATATATATATTATCATTAATTATCCATGTGTCTACATCCATCTAGATTAGTTTTGATCACTTTAACATTGGGTTGTTTCGATAAGATGGTTAAAAATTAATTTTTTGGTTTTTCTTTTGAAAAAATGTGTAATAAATGTTAGAGATGATATAACTCAAAATGAATTAAAAGCTGAAAGATAGCTTTTAACCATATTCTTAAAATAACCCATTATTAACATTGGAGCTGATTGGTATAAATATATCAAATTTGTGAGGATTATTATATTTTTTGTAAACTTCAAAAGTGGTCAATGTAATATCCCAAAAATATATTATATATATTCATTATTGAAAATAATATTTACTATATATATTGTTTTTGTAAACTAAAGCATTGAAAGCCGACCTTAGCTCAGTTGGTAGAGCGGAGGACTGTAGTGGGTTATTGCCTGTCTGGCATCCTTAGGTCGCTGGTTCGAATCCGGCAGGTCGGACATTTTTACTCCTTTTTTTGAAAAAACACTTTTTTACTTTGAAAATTGATAATTTATGTCGATTTTTTACTTGGAAGATTTTTTACTTTTCCAAGCCGTTGAGTGTAGAAGAATCTAAGAAGAAAAAAAAAAATGAAAATATCCACACACAAAAAAAAAAAGTTCACTCACTGTGCTTGGAAAATGAAGGTGAAATTTAAATAAAATATACTTATATCTTACATAGTTTCACATACTTTTTTTTCCTTTCCTTTCTCAAATCCTCCAACCAAACACAATAAAGATATAAAAAATGTCAACTATTTTTGACATCTTTGTCTTTAATGGAATTGTTTTTAAATTTTTTAAATTGTCTAGTTAGTCTAGTCGAATAAAACTTAAAAGTCGTAAGTTTTTAAAAAAAAAAAATCACTGAAGACAAAAAACTAAGATCAATCAAAAAAATATTAAAAAAAGCCAATTCTAAACACAAGACATATAAACTCATACATAATTTAAGATTAAGTTAGATTTCACAAGATAGAAGGTCGAAATAGTGACCTATTAGCGAGATAAATTGATTGTGTTATGCCTCCAATTATTCCATTAGTGTATGTTTTTAATGACATAATCTAATTTATATATCTGCATATGTACTTTTAGTGGACCAAAAAAATTATGAAGTTGGAGAAAAAATTCAAATTTTACATTTTCTATTAATGGCGTTAGTCTTGCATTTTAATCTAAATTTACATGAAAGGTTTTTTGGCATCTTAAATTGTTATGAGTGAAAGCAAAATCTTAACAAATAGACTAAAACTGTAAATAAAGTTACGATTTGTCCGACAACTTATGTTACCATGCCCTAAAGATTTGTCCATGGTTTGTTCAATCTTTTGTAGTGCCAAACCAACATCTCTATATGGATGATTGTCTAATTTGGAACCAATAATTAGAATTTAAGATTTGTGACAACATATGTTGGAATAATTTGGTAATACATTTTGTTAGAATCGCTGAGGAATAATATGAATGATTAATCCCCATGATTCTATTTAGGAGGTTTAAGATTTGATTTCTTTTTCAGCAGCCTGGTTTATAGGCCTAAAAAATGGCCTCAAAACCTTGAGTTTATACACGTTTGGGATCGGTTCAAAATTTTTTGTTTAGGCTGAGTTCTTAATTATCTAAATATATATGTTTGGTTAAAAAAATATGCATATATCTTTCTTCTCCCGACTTCTTTTAGCTAGAAACTCGGGGATTGAGTCAATACTTTCATATTCATTGAAAAGTACACAAGCATGGAAATATAGCTGCAAATTAATGGGGAAGTGGATTTGAAGATGGGCCAAAATGCCTAAATTATCAAATTTTAATCACAAAGGACCAAAAGACAATATTACTGTTTTATACAATCAAAGTACTTACTGCTCCATTATACCCAATCCATAGCTAATTAATAAGCCAAGAAAGTGATCTCTTATTAATTTACTTTTTTCTTCTAGACAAAGGGAGATTCTGATTTGGCTACTCAAGTCTGCATTTACACTAGACTTACATTACAGCATTTTACTCACCACATTTAAACCCTAGCTTTTCGATAATTTTCATTTACCACCAACAACTCCTTTGCCTTTCTTGATATTTCTGATGAGTAGTAAGTTGTATTGGAGTTAGACGCTGCTGCAGGAGGGACTGAAGATGGCATTGCATTTGTAGCTGCAGCAGGGGTCAACAACTGTGCATTTTTCACCTTCGATATACTTGCAAGGACCCCTAATGGCGTTACATCCCCGACCACCGTTACTTTTTTCGCTGCAAAGTCTATGTTGAATGATGTCACCCCTGTGAATCATTAGCAATGTGATGACAATTGTGAGAAGTAATGTTAAGATTGAGGATTCAGGATCCTCCTTCCCAAATGGAGGGTGCTGTTAAAATATCTAGGTAAATAAATTAAGTTTTTCAATATTATTATTTTTGTAGTATTACCAAAACTAAAATGTAAGAGCAACTCCAAAAACAAAGCCATAAGGTTTGCCAAAAAATTCATCTCCAGTAGTGAGCCAAGTACCTTGTCAAAAAATAACAAAGCCAAATCTTGAACTGAATCCGGCTTCAAGTTTGACAAAGCTATTCTTGCCACATTAACAAAACTAAATCATGATCACAAGATACATTTTGAAGAATATAAAAAATTGATATGGAATAAGTTGTTTCAAAATAACACATGACTATTACAATGGTATGACTAAAAAAACTATTTTAACGAAATCATTTTAACTTCAACTGCGCTACGTGCACAGAAAGTTTCAAACACCAAATGCACATATATGAGACAAAAATTATTCACATCTGTATATTCTGTGTTTGAAACCTTATGTGCAACTAGACTTTTTCTTTTTAACTTTACCACTGGAATTGCTCAAACAGGAGGTATGCATACCTTGCATTCTAGAGATGTGTTTCCTCACTTTTCCCTCACAGCCCTTGCAGTGCAGTGAAACCCTCAAAACAACCACCTGCTACAAATAGCAATAAAAACCTCCATTAAAAATCTCAATACCCCACCATCACCCTCCTTAGGCCCACTTCTGTTTCACCTTTATAATCAGCATCTTTATGATCTTCAACAACAACAACAACATGATATACAAATATGATTCACAAAAGCCCACACGAAAAGCATGGGTTGTACTAACATGTCAAATATGTTTCATTTCCCACTTGCTAGGCATAGTGTTTTCATTTTGTTTTTGTTTTAATTGTTCAAAACAAAAAAAAAAAACCAAAAATTTACAGGGAATTGTTTTTATTTGTTTTTAAAAAGCCTCATTTTGTAGTACACACTGTTAATTTGTTTCTAAAATTTTCGAAAGTGATTGTCCTTTTTTCTTACATTGAAGTACCTTGGTGAAACACGCCTCATAACATGTCACAATGGACCATAATTTAAGTTTACAGTTGGATCGTGTGTCTGACATACACATATTTTCTATGAACATAATTTTTAAACAGAAAACACAGTTAGAATAATATAGCACAAGTATTTGGAATTTTTTTAATTATGTGCCACAATTGTTATAATTTAAAGTAATATATATAAATATATAAAGTCCAGTGTCTTGATTTGAATAAAAATAATAATAAAATTTATATTACATCTATGTTACAAAAATTCTATTTATATACATAGATACATTAATATAAAAATATACCAAAAATATATACTGACATGATGGATTTATATTTTTTTGATTTTAAATCAAAATATTATCACTACTACCTAATTCATCGAGATTTCATGTATAAAATTTAAGGTTGCAAAAATTATTTTTCTACGAACTATTAAGGGTGAAAATTTAGTGAAACAACCCAAATAGTTAACTATTCAAACTTAATTTAAAAAGTTTGACGAAACTTAATTTGTTAAATTTTTTAGCTAACCTTAAATGAGTGTGTGTCGAGCGAGACTCAAAAAATTTATATTTTTATATAGTTTTAGGCTTATCGAACCGAATCAAATGAAAAATTAATTCTTCAAGTTTGATATAAAATTTTAATGAATCACAAAATGTCTTCAACTTTTAACGAGCTAAAACACTAGTGAGCTCGAATTGTTTGGTTGGTTTATTCTGCCTACAAACCATACAATACACTATATTATATATATATATATAGAGAGAGAGAGAGAGAACCTGGTCAGGAGAGCGAGAGGAGGAGGAGGAGGATGGAGGTTTTGAATTTGAAGCAGAGGAGTCCTCTGTTTTAAGAGCTTGAGAGTTGTTAATAGAATCCACTGGAACCAATGTCAAAACAGGGTCAAAATCAGATACCATCTCCATTAAATTACTCTTGTCACCCCCACCAGCCAACAAATACCTAGAAGAACCAACAGGACTCATCAAATCACCACCACTCTTCCTTTTCACATCACTCGCAAAGCTCTTCTTACCGGTCGATTTCGAAGAGCTCTTCTTAGTGGTCTGATCATCTGATTTCGATGAAGAGCTCTTTCGGCCCTTACGGTGGAGGTGATTGTAGGGAATCGGAGCTATAGGCGGTGGTTGAGAAGTGCACGGCGGAAGAGGGAGGCCTTTGCCGATGCGTTTGGCGTCTCTGATGATGGGATTGTGGCGGTCGATGGCTCTTCCGCCGCCGAGATGGATGGACGGCGATGATGAAGATGAGGCTTCGTCCATGGTGAGGCGTATAGCAGTTGAGGATTGGGATGCGCAGAAGATATCGATTCCTTTCATTTTTGGGGATTAAATGTTGGAATTCAAAGCTGTGGTGATGATGATTTAGGGAATCTGCATTTCAACTTTTAGAGAGGAGAGAGAGTGTTTGAAACTGGACTGGTTGTTCTGCTTTTGGAGCTTGAAGCTCATATGGACGAGAGTGAGAGTGAGAGTGAGAGTGAGAGAGAGAGAGAGAGAGAGAGAGAGAGGAGAGAAGGGTCCACTGCAATTGAAGAAGCTGGTGGCACCGGCCCATGCTAAAATCACCAATGGGAGTAGCTAATCCAATGTGGGGAGCTCTACCAACCATACTCCTATCCAAATGAACCCATGACTGTGTGCCACCTCAGGTAGTGTACCCACCAAATAAAAAATGATACTAGGAATTTTAAATAATTTATCAAATATTTTATTAAATTTTTTACATGGGTGTGGAAAAATATTTTGTCCTTCTATGTTTATTTATAATTTTTTTCCACACATTAGATCGTTGTTCAGGAATGACAAAGACTTCGCTTGACATATACTTGTTTTAATTTAAAAGCTAAAAAATTATTAAAAAATTAAAAATTTTATAACCTATATTAAAAAATTAAAAATTCTCTTTTCTCTTCACTTTTACACATTTTTTTGTAAAAATAAAAAAATCATTCTAAATATATTAATTTTTTTACTTCATATTTTAATTAAAAATTTAAAAAATTATTAAAATAACATGTTTCTAAACCGATATAACTAAAAAGTTGGTTTTTAAAAATTAAAAAGACAACTCTTTTCATTTTTTTAAATGTCTTTTCACAAAAATAAAAAAAAATAAATTATAGTCAATTTGTAAACGATTTTTTTTTTTTGGGGGAGGGGGTGTTTTACAATCTAGTGGTTATTCTACAAAATAATTATACATACATTGATTTTTAATTATTTTTAAAATTTTACATATTTTTTTTCTCTTACTGTGTTGTTAAAGTCGAACTTAATATAAACAAAGTTAATTTATAATTTTGCTGGTATTCAATTTCTAATGAAATAACGAATATGATAAAAAAAAAATTACGATTCATTAATAGTTTAATTTTCTTGATTAACTAGTATGTCCACACACTTATTGGGTTCTCTGTGGACAAGACATGTAGCTTGTGTTTGCTATAATTTTTTAAATATGATTTGAAAATAGAGTTGTATTTTGAATTTGTGAGTTTTAGAATTATGATTAGAGTGGGAAAAATTTGTTTGGTGAATAAGTTTTAAAAAAAGTTTTGAAAAAAGTTTTGAATTGAGTGGGGAATTTTTGATGTAACATATGATATTTGATACAAAAACTTACAACTCATAACCAAACACACAATTCAAAATTCTCTTAAAACTCATAAAAAATTTTAAAAAATTCGGAAAATATATTTTATTAAATATATAAAAATAAACATGTGTCAATTGCAAAAAAAAAAAAAAAAAAAAATTGTACTGTTCCGGTCAATCGGCCGAACAACCGGTGGAACGACCAGTTAGTTCAAATTTTCTCACCTTCGACCGCGTTTTCAAAAGTAAACATGAAATTAATTTTTGAAATTTATAAACAAATGCCCTGTTCAAATCAGCCCTAAAACTAACGTTCGTGAGCGTACCAAACACAGCCGTAGTTATTCGAATTCTCAACCTGATCATGAGGGTACTTGCATTGTTTGAGAGTCATTAGTTAGGTTGCTCACAATTGGCTAATTGTTAAAATTCCCAACCTGTTTGAAAAAATTGTGTAGAATATAACATTCATCTTATGGGCACATTGCATTTTGAACACTTTTCTCTTTTCTTCTTCTTCTTCTAATTTTATTTTTATTTTTTGGGGGGGAGTTTGCATTAGTGTTTAATTAATGAAAATGATACATAACACTAGTATTATCCTCTCTCTCTCTCTCTTCTTTTTTTTTTATATTATTTTTTATTATGATTTTTTAGAGAAGCAAAGAGGGGTAAAATGTGCAGTTTAGAAAAGAGTGATGCACCAAACTAAGACGAATTTTCATGATAATCTTATTTAATTTAGTCCTAAGATGTCCAGTTAAAAAGATTAATTAATTTTATTGCAGTACAGTAAATTAATGAGTCCTCGTGTATGTGGCCTACAAGTTTAATGGGTTATTTAATAAACCCTTCCAGAGGAAGGTTAGTAGATGGGTGTATGTGATGTGATTCGCGTGATTTGAAAGTAAAACTATAAATTAAATAGCGGATTAACGTATTGATAAATTGTAATTTGAGCGGTTTTGAGTGGATTGGTGAATTGAATAATATTCTAACTAATTATCAAGTCTTTGTATAATATATAATATAAATTTGCATAATATTTTTCATATATATAACACAAACTAATTTTATATAATATTTTTCATATATATAACTATTAATTTGTAATAAATTTTACATATTAAATCTCTCACACTTATTACTTTAATATTTCATTATAGATTAAAAAATATATATGTATTAACTTTAGCGGAGCGAAACGGTTTCGAAGGCGGATTATAAATTTAAAAATTTGAATTGCGATTATTGGATAGAGATGTGCGGATTGATGCAGATCGGTGTGGTTATAGGAGATTGGATGGTATTTTGCACAGTCCTAATGGGGTGTTTAGCAAGTTGGATTATAACCTTTTTTTTGCTAAAATCCACAAAAAGACAAAATAGACTAAAATAGTTAATAAGATAAAATATCACATTAAATCTATAATCATTTCATTTTTTCTCTCACAAACATCACATCTAATTACAAAAAAATCTAACTATTTTCTTAAACACACAAAAATTTTAACGTATTGAGATAGACAAAAAATTAAAATAGACTATTAAAATAATGGAAAATGATTTGTCCTCCTAAAAATACCCTTCCTAATCCCCCTAATGCCTAAAACGACATCGTTTTGGACATTTTTTTTTTTTTTTTTTGGCCTTGGTTTGAAATTTAGGAGGATTAGGGAGCCAAAAATTAAGGAGATGTAGCAAGGCCCTAAAATAATAACTTCTCAAACACGACGTGAATTCAAGATCTAAACAAGAAAGAAAGAATGGGGACAAAGCAACGGCTAAAATAGACCGTGCATCTAAATTTATTGAAAATGTGGCATGGTAGTACTCTCTGACCAACCTGTCTCACTCCAATGATATTTGTGAGTTCAGGCATGCCCTACTCCTTAATATCCTATTATTTTGGTATATAAGATTATACAAATAATTTTTAGTAATTTTAGAGTATTAATTTTGTACAGCAAGTTGATGTTATTGAACTATATGAGTTCGAGTTATATGATGTGAGAGACTAATTTAACTCATCTTAATTGATATCTCATTTATCTTATTTATCTCATTTTATATAACTTTATTGGTTGGGAGCACTAGACACACATAGTAGAGGGTTACTGCAATTACATATTTTCATTAAATCTTTTCTTTTTACTGGTTATTTATTTATTTATTTATTTTTATTTCAATCTATGGTGTTGGAGAGGTATAATCATTATCTTAAAAGAAAAATTCATACATAGATGTTTATTTTTAATTTTTTCACTAGACACAAATTTATTGAGTCTTTTATTTATTAATGTGAATTTTATTAATTTTGTGTCTAGTGGACTCCACCTGTATAACATCACTATTTGCAAAACTGTTGCACTTAACATCATTTCTGTAAGAAAAATTCTAAGTATACAGAATTAGATATAATTCTCTTATATGAGACGATATTTGTTAAATTCGTGAATCTTACCTCACATGATAAAGTTGTATCTGGTTCTGTGCCTGGAGAATAATTGCTTTTGTAATGAGAAACTTCTTAAGTCCAGTTTCGATGATAAATATTTTGATGATGGAGTAAATGATTCTATTTCAACCTTCTTTCTAGTAAACTGAACACTGCCTAAATCCATAGAAACTGCTTTCTCTCCAAATGTTTCCCAAATTTCAACATCAACCATTAATGAATTAGTTGCAGAAGAAGAATACTACAAGATGGACCCAAAAACAATCTGTTAAAACACTTTGTGGAAGCAAAAAAAGAAAGAAAGAAAGAAGATAAAGAAAAGCTCTTATAGAATCAGAATTATTGTGAAATAGAATCAGATTCTCATAAATACAATACCATCTGGAATTTTTCTTTCCCCTGTGTGGATGATATGATGAATGAGACACAAAGCTACTTTCTTTCTCTCCCACAAAACTATGCTCTGCTCCACAAGTTCATAGAATCAGATGCCTATATATGTATGTATGCATATATAATTATATATATGATTTTTTTGGGGAGGCGATATTCCCACTCCACTTTGCTCCAAATAATAGACTCCATTCTTTGTCCTTATTACACATAAAAGGTAGTGTATTTAGAGCAAAGTGGAATGGGAATAACGACTTTTTTTTTCATCTTTTCCTTTACTTTTTCTTTCTGTCTCTTTCCTTAATATCCTTGCCAACCAGTTACACCATTAAAGAGTACGAGTTCAAGACGACTTTTTCTCAAAACAATAATTCTATGGACACAAAACCATTCATAAAAACCATGTGGTTGGTTTTGTATCCATATGTTCTAAAAAACTTGTCACAATCAGGGATGGGTTTATTTAGGGTGTGTTTGTATAATAGATTTGGATAGAGATCTGTGGAGGAAAAAAAAGGGGAAGGAAATAAAAAATTAAAATAAATTATGATTATATTTTATTAGTTTATCTTCTAATTTGTTTGCCTTTTCTAAATCTTTGTTCAGTGGTACTTTTATCACTTGATTTACAGATTTCATTGTCAAACTCTCAGATATTTCTATTTTCCTACTCTTTCTTGTGTCTTGGCAAGAAAGATTTCTTTTCCTGTGCACTACAAAGTGGCTTTTGCTTTCGATATCTCAACTTTTCTCACAATAGGAAAAGAAAAGGAATCAAACTTTTACCTTCCAATTCTCTTATGCAACCTTTCAGAAAATTAATGCCCTGTTTGTTTCAACAAAAAACATTTTTTAAGAGCATTTTTTGACATCTGATTTGACAAAAAACGAAAATCAACAAAAAACAATCTTAATGTTTTCCGAACTAAAATCTTACCAACACTGCTACACCACCAGCCCACCTCCACCACTGCCACTGCACTACAAAAATTTGTTTTCTTGTTCGCTCTATGGAACTACTTTACATCACCTTCTAAGGAGGTAAAGACAGCATTCAATAGATGCAAGTGGATAGTTTGGACTTGGAACAGAGCTTTCATGCTTTTTGGAACAATAATTTAGAAAGCTAATGCTGTGTTTGGAGTATGGATTTAGGTACGGATTGCAAAGGGAAAAGAAAAATATAAGTGAAATGTGAATGAAATATAACTACATTTCACACCACTTTTTTTCTTTCTCTTTCCAAATTCATACTCCAAACAAAACCTAAATGATCTGAATATCAGAGTCGTGGGTGCTATTGGTGTAGAGAAAGGTTATGAGTTCTTTAAAGCCATGGTATCATATTCTCCAGTGTCCCAAAGTTGAGAACATTGACTTTGATACCAACCTAGTCATCACAAAGAACCAAGCATAAGAGTACAACTTTCTTTTGTTTCAAGTGGGAAAAGCAGAGTATTTGGCAACCTACAATAGCTTCTATCCAAAGAACTAGGGTTGTTGCAGCCTAAGTCACCGATTTGCAGAGTGGGAGAGGAAGCAGCGCGAAAGCATCTTTTCAAAACAAGAGCACATTCAAAGCATTTCTACATGTAAATATATTGCATTTATTCAATATTTGAATAGTAATATTTGATGGAAAACAAGAAATTTGGGAATGTACTCAAGTGTGTTGAAAATTTTGGCCGGGTTCACATCAATGCTACCCAAAAACGCTAATACCATAGCGAATTACGTATATGGTACACTTTCGTTTCAAAACGAAAGCGATCCCAAAAAAAATTTATAGGATAAAAGAGCTATGGAATAAGTTGACTGAAAACGTATCTAAATACATTCATTCATATTATCAGATTCAAATTTGTTTTAATTTTGGAATAGATTATACTCTATGTATAGTATCGGTTGTGACTTTCTGTCTAGTTTTGTTAGTGGTATGTCCCCTGACTATTTTACACATTGTTGGTTCATTTTTCATAGTTCTTGCTCAATTTAAAAATAAAAAACAAATAAAAAAAGAGAATATTTTGTCGCAGGACTCATTTAACCAGCTACAACAACACATCCAAATTCAGACATGAAAATTGTGGTAAATGCAATAAGAAAACATGTCATTGCAAACCCATCTATTTTCACGTGATTGATTTTTATTTATTGATCTAACAGGTTTTCTAACTTGTGTATGGTTCACCCCTAAGTTTACAATGTACCCTCAAGTCTTCTAAATCATTAATTTAATGATCAAAACAAACATTTCATCACTAATTGTTAGAAAAAAAAAATCAAGAAAATTACTTCAAATCCTTACCGAACAGTAGCCAAAAAATGGAGTTAAAATTAATTGACCTCTCAAAAGAACAGAATGCTGATAAACAACAGAAAGATAATTTAAAAGAGATTAGTAAGCAGATTGAACAACATAAAGAAAGTGCTTTTCATTCTATACATACTGGGGGGGCATTGCTGATTGTCGCTTCTATTTGTTTCCTTTTCCTTCGTCTTCATTTAAAATGCGATTTCTAAAATCAGTCACCATAAGAGGCAGTCCCTCACGTAGCGATACCTTTGGCTCCCAGTTCAAAAGCTCCTTCACTTTGCTAATATCTGGTTTCCTCTTATGAGGATCATCAGCTGTGTTCGGTCTGAATTCTATTGTCGCACTGGAATCAATAGTTTCTTTCACAACCTATAATTTTAAGCATGGAGTAAAAACTAGAAACATGTCACAGACATACTAAAATGGATTTTAAAAAAATTATTAAGTATTTCAAGGAAGACAAACCTCGGCAAGCTCTATCATGGTGAATTCCCCTGGGTTACCCAAATTAAATGGCCCAACGTGCTCACCTTCCATTAAGGCCATCAGTCCATCAACCTGACAATGAGAAGAGTTTGAAATTCCCACTTGACATCATTTCAACACTCCACAAGGAAATATTCGGTCTAAACAATGCTTTTTTTCCTTTTTTCTTTTCTTAAGAAAAAAAAAAAAAAAAAGCTTTCCAAACTGAAATTTATTACTTTTAATATCATTTTCACTCATCTGGTTTCTCAGAAAATATTCCACATATTTTTTGCAATGTTTTTGAACTGTATGCATCAAAAGGAACATGTATGATTCTTAAGGGATACAATTTTTTTGGTGTATAACATCAAAACCTAAAATTCTGAAGCAATCATCTGCAACTAACACAATGTTTCAAAATACCCCGGGGGGGGGGGGGGGGGGAGGGGTGTGTGGGCTGTGGTGGGGGGGGTGTATGGAATGCGTCCTTTTAGTGACAAGAATAGCAATGGTTAATGCCAGAGGATGATTACAAAGGTCTCTTCAAAGAACTTCCATTTGTTTTGACAGAGATTAATCATACAACCCCATAGCATCCTTGGATCATTGGCAAGAAACAATACATGCTACCACTAACAATCAATGAATGTAAAGAGGATTTCAGGCCCAGGGTAAAAGGACATGTTGAGAAGACAAGCTTGTTAACAAGATAACCCTCAAGTTTGTTTTAGAGATCAGAGGTCTTGAAAACAGAGGAATTAAATGTTGAGCTGTATTTTTTGTAATTGGTTTTGCAATTATAACCAAGGGAGCTCATATAAGATGATAAGCATTTTATAATCACTGTCGCAAATATTTTGAGTTGCATGGTTAGAAGGCCAAGGAGAAGAGGTATTCAGGGATTCTTCATTCTTGCAAAGTTGAATAACTGGTCCAAGTCTCATTTGTAGTTTGCTAACAATATAATATTTTTATCTAAAATGTAAGTAACGGAAACTTTGGAAAAGTTAACTCATATTCAAGGCCCTATTGAGATGCATCAATTTGCTCAAGATAACCAAGGGAAACACTTCGTATGTGACACTGACATACCTACTGAAAGGAGCATAATGCAAGAAACTACACCTCTGTTCTGTAGGCTCACTGGCCTCCCAATACACTTGGGTCCTTTAGCAAACAACACTGGTGTTTGGTGTGGATTATAAGAGGTGATTATAACTTATTTTAATTTGGGAATATGTGCCAGACTGTTTGGTGCAGCTTCTGTTTACAGTTTTTTAGACAGAAATATCTTAAATAAGTTGAGAAAAACTGATTATTTAGAAGTTAGGGAAGGGGTGCTTTTGGTTTCTGCTTTCTAATTATCAGCTTTTAGCTTACAATAAGCTGCACCAAACAGCACCTTTGCCTAAATTTGATTATCAAAGTTAGGGAAATAATCTTCCCATCAGCAATTTAATAATGGCTTGCCTGTCCAGGCCAAGAATCTAGAATTCTGTAAAATCTAAATAGATGCCTATAGCAATCTGAATAGCATGTACAAAACTTTGTCGAGCAAATGACAAACAAGAAAAAGGAAACACTGGTGCCTCCCTGCTTTAACAAATTTAACCTATTTAATAAAATCAATGTTGATAGAGCAAAGTGGGTTTGAATAAAGTGGCTACTGAAGAAAGAATGCATGTGCTTCATTAAATATTCACAACTATTTATGCTATACCCGAAGCTTTAAAGTTCAAAATAAAAATTCTCAAACAAGGGATTCTCATGTTTGCAAGAATTTTAACGAATCTTACAAGCTTACTTCTACATTTGGACAACACAAAGAAGAACAAATTTGTGCTTTTCAGAATTCCCAGCCAAAAGTCATTTGTAATTTTGTGCATTTAAGTAGTGTTTGGTTCATGGGAATAAAATAAAATGGAATGGAATGGTCATTCCTTAGTCCTCTTATAGAATGACCATTCTTTTAAAATGATGATTCCATCTAAAATATATTCTTCATCATTTTTTCAGTGAACCAATTGTGAGAATGACCATTCTTTTAAAACGATGATTCCATTTATAATACATTTTTCATCATATTTTTAGTGAGCCAATCGTGAGAATGAACATTATGTTGGAATGACCATTCCATTCCATTTTATTTCATTCCAGTGAACCAAACAAAGCATTTGTTTTTAGAGGTCAAGTTATTCATGAAGGTGTGGAATAAGAAGGGTTATTCATGGAGCTGTTGGACAATGCAACAAGTCTACAAATCAAAGATTATGATAAAATTGCTGTTGATTATAAATTTGAAAAAATAAAATAAAAATGGAAACTTTGGTATCAATAAATCAAGGTGGTAAATTGTCCTGAAGTTCACAATTTAAATTGTTGAGGATGATAAATCAAAGAAGAAATGAAATGTGTCATAAATATGATTTCAAAGTAAACGTGATAGACCTCTTATATTTATTTCCCAAGGACTCACAAGAAATCAAAGGACTAAATTGTCTCCTTCATTCACTACGGCCAGGACAGGTATTACAACAATTTCATTCCAGACATTTCAATTCGTATTACTGTTAAACATTAATAAAGAGCTCTACTCCTACATTTTATGAGGCCAACAGAAAAAAAGAATTACATATATAAAAAAAAGAATTAAATTTTTTTAAGGCTTTGTTTGTTTCGATATAAAATATTTTACACAAAAAAAAAAAAAATTTAAATTGATTTTACAAAGAAAAAATATTTTTGTTTTTTTTTTTCGGCATTTGGTTGACACTTGAAACAAAAATATTTTATTGCTTAAAAGAGAAACTTTGATTCAATAAAGTGTCATTTATGAATTTTTAGTGAGTTAAGATATTTATTTGAAAAAACTAAATGTGTTGAAAAAATAGTGAGTGAGAGTCAACTTTGTAAAAATTGACTTACGGAATTTTTCAAAGGTAAGTTATTTTTAAAAAAATGATGCAAAAATATTTTTCATAAAAAATGTTTTACTTGCTTTTTGTTCAACCAAATAACGGAAAAAATGTTTTACTTTGTAAAAATATTTTTGACAAAAACATTTTACGTCAAAACAAATGAAGCCTAAAGTAACCAATGAAACACATAAGAAAAAAGTTGAAAACATTAACTAAAGAGAACTCCAAAAACTTGTGTCAGATAGAAATAAAAGAAAATCGAGCATCAATTATTAAAATGTACCCCTCGCGTCAACCTAAATGAATGAAATAAGTTCTGAGTGATGAAAATCTCTGAACTTATTCTAAAAAATATAGGTCTACAATTGACATTAAGAGAATTAAAGCCCTATTTCCCTCTCTTTTTTCCATACAAAAACTTTCTAGTTTTATATTCAAATTTGGCTTATAAGCATACAGATAGGTATGATGACACAGCACGCACGTTTACAAAAGAATAAGAAACAAGAAGGCACTGCGGTTGCACGAGCCCTAGTGGGAAGCCCCTAGATAGGTCCTACTGCAGGCAGTTCTGAAATTTTGTGAACATCAAAGGGGAGGGTGGGAGGAATTCATCACCTCAACTTCTAAAAATGGGGATTGCTTTCATTGACCATAATTGTATTGATGATCAGTCAGTAACCTATCCTGAATTATGATAATCTAGTGAACAGCTAAGGCTTTCGCAAGTGTCTCAAAAAAAAATAATAATAATAATAAAAATTGCAGCAGCATAGAAAAAGTTACAAAATATATGACATACCAAGTCAGATACATATTGGAAGCTTCGCGTTTGTTTTCCATCACCATATACAGTCAATGGTTGCTTACGGATGGCCTGCAAGACAAGAGTAAGACATAAACATTTTAACCCAATTTTGATGTTTAAAATCTACTGAATTTCATTTTTGAAACCAAAAAGAATCTTAGTCAGGAGCTGTCTGTTTGTGTGTGTGTGCACGCGCGCTCAGATAAGTTGGGTCAGGAGAATAAACCTGTGAAACAAAATTGCTGACAACACGACCGTCATCTAAACACATACGAGGCCCGTATGTATTGAAGATACGAGCAATACGCACCTGCAGAGAGCAAAAATTTGGGATTAAGTTTGATTGAATTAACAATTCAGAACTCCAATTAACATCTAAGTCATCACTCTGTGTTATGAAACTATTATGATAGCAAATTTCTCTAATTATTCCCAAGATTAGACATTTTTATCAGGCAAATGAAACCTAATCATCCCTTATAGCTCAGTGACAACCAACAACCCACAAATTATTTCCACAACAGCCAACTTGGCCAGGTACGAAAGCAACATCCATCTTTATGTGTGCTTCTTTATGATCAAAGGACATAAAATCTGGAGCAAAGTGTTTGCACTAGACTGAACCAATGACATGCCTCGAGACACATAGAAAAACATGTATCTGAAACTTGGAGGAAAAAAAAATTCAAGAAAATGCTTTACAAAGTAGACGTGTTGAATATAGCTGGGCAAAGCAAAGTATTGTGAACTTCTTCATGCTATCAAATGAAACTTCTTTAATGTATAAATAAAGGGAGGTACGTCTAATACACAGTCCTCATTTTGCAGAATAACATTCTTTTTTTTTTTGTTTTTTTTCAGCAAGTCTAAGTGACTAGCAAACATAATCACTAGCCAGCACCGTTCCAGCAAGTCTAAATGACTAGCAAACATAATCACTAGCCAGAACCATTCCAGTAATACCTCTCTTTCATATGCAATCACTAAACTAATCAGTCTCATTCAAGTACCTCTCTTTAATCTGAACCATTTTGAGTTTTAACTAATACTAGAACACCACCACACCATTTGCCTTTAGTGAGGATTTTTATTTTTATTCTTTTTGTAAGTGTATTTGTGCAATGATACATGATAAGATGAAATGGTTATAAACCTGTATTGGCCTTTACATGCAACAAAATAGATTTAGTAAACGACAACTCAAAATTGAGGTCACATGAAGTATGCCCTATGCTTAGAGAGATCTATCAAAGAATTTGACAGTCCTAACACATTGTAAACATATGAAGCTATTTACAAGGGTGACAGCGGATTTATAAAAGAGCAAGCATTTTTTAACCGCAAAAATGGCACATCACATTTGAGAATGAAGTAGTAGTCCTGAAGTATGATAATACTTGACATAAAAATGAAAACTTTGATATTACCATAAAAATATTACCTCAACACCTGCCCCTCGATGATAATCCATTGTCAAAGTTTCAGCAGTTCGCTTGCCTTCATCATAGCAACTCCTAACACCTAAGCATTTTGCAAGTCCTTTCAGATTATGAACATCACAGAAATACACAAAATCCAAAAATAAAAAAAATAAATAAATAAATAAATAAAAAAAGACAACAAAATAATATGCTCATTTGCAGAGCTCACCTATTGGATTTACATGTCCCCAATATGTCTCTTTCTGGGGATGCTCAAGGGGATCCCCATAAACTTCACTAGTACTCGTAATCAAAAACCTCGCCCCAATTCGCTTTGCAAGGCCCAACATGTTAAGGGTACCCATCACATTTGTCTTGTAATCTCAGTTAAGGAATTCAATCAAACACCTTTCAACCCAAATATGCAAATTCAACACCCCCCCCCCCCCCCCCAAAAAAAAAATCCTAAAACTAAAAAGAATAAAAACAAAAAAAAAAAAAGGATATGATAGTCTTGATAGGATTATACTTGTAATGAACCGGCGAAGCAGGGCAAGCCAAATGATAGATCTGATCCACCTCCAGCAGTATAGGTTCAACCACATCATGCCTAATTAGCTCAAACCTCGAGTCCCCAAAATGGTGCATCACATTCTCTTTCCTCCCAGTAAAAAAATTATCAATCACAATCACATCATCACCTCTAGCAATTAATCTATCAACCAAATGACTACCCACGAACCCGGCACCGCCGGTGACCACAATTCTCAATCTTCTCCGGCCAACCCCCACTGGAATCCTCCCAACAGCCTTCCCAACACCATAAGTCTCGGAACCCGCATAGGGATTCGACACGGACTCGCGATCTGAGACTGAAATCGATCTGGGTATCGAAGAATGAGGCTCGGAGGGGCTGAGTTTGGAGAGATTGGGTTGGAGAATGAAGAATGTGGAGCCAATGAGGATACCCACTAGGATGAAGAGTAGTCTCTGTTCTTTGAGGAGGTAGGTGATGGATCGAGAGAGAGATCTGGGGTGTTTCAGAGCTTTGGGTGAGTATGGAGGTGATTGGTTTGAGGATGTTACTTCGTCTCGTTTGTGATTTGAGGTCGACTGTTTGTGTAACTGTTTCATGGTTTTGTGGGATTGAAATTCTTGAGATTTTTGTAAGATTGAGAGCTTGAGATTGAGAAACTCAACGATGGATTGGTGTGAACGATCATGTGGGAGATGCAGTCAAGCAGGAGAGAGAGAGAGAGAGGGAGAGAGAGAGAGAGAGATTTGAAAAGTAGTTATAAGAATACGCGATCGAGTAGCACAGTATTTCCGATTCTTCGCAGTCAGTGACATTTTGGACCCGAACCGTTTAATCCCCCATCGACCCGATCCATGTAATGTGGGCTCGGGTCGGTTTTCGGCTGGTTCAAACACCTCCGGTTTGAATTGAACTAAGTTTAAACAAGTCACTATTTGACTGTTCATGAATAATTTGATTTCAGCTAATTTTTGGTTCGTTCAAACATATTCAATTTGAATTGAGCTAAGCTCAAACAATTTAATGCTGTACTCAATTTGTTTATAAATTTAGTGAAAAAGGAAAAAATAAGTCAAAACAATTCTCCACTCATCTTGTTATATCGGTGAAAGAGATTTTGTGATAACCATAGATAAATATAAAAATTTGTATTCTTAATCTCCAAATTTAAAGCTAACACAAATGCAACGGAGCCCTTTAAATAATAATAATAAGTATACAAGATTAAAAAATAAAAATTTGAAGTTGTAGAGAAATTAGTGTACAAATTTGGTAAGATACGAGAAAGGAAAATAAGATATTTTAATCAAGTTAAGTGTATCAAGAGTAAGGATTCTAAGGTATTGGTGAAAGATGAAGAGATTTAGGAAAGATGGAAGAACTATTTTGAGAAACTATTAAATGAGGAATATGGAGGTACGACAATAGGGGAAGAAATGATCAGTAATACTATAAACCAAGACTATAGCTTTTATCGCAGGATTAGGAGCTTTGAAGTGGAGATTGCACTTAAGAAGATGAAATCAAATAAGACTTTAGGACCTGATGATATCCCTATTGAAGTTTGGAATTGGTCCTACAGTTCAGACTCTTGTTACGGTTCTGAATCTAATCTCACAAAGTGCAATGTGAGACTGATAAACACCAAAGAATCCAATCCGGCAAATCATTTTGGAAAATCAGATTTTGAATCAAATAATGTCAAAACTGGACTACTTTGCCAGATTACAGAGTCGCCACCTAAATATTTTATTTTAGGGAAATTTAGGAAACTCTGACTCGTGTCAAAGGCCACGTGTCCATCATCACCAAAGTTGCCTCGACTGGGGAACTTGGGTACGAAAGGGGAAGGTCCTGATATGTTGTTTTATAAACACTTGTGTTCTTATTTTGATTATTAGCTAACTTTACTATGTGACGCACACGTACAAGTATAGACTATACCGCAAGAATTGGAACGAATCAACTCATGTTTGTTTTCGAAAATGGTTTGAAAGTGTCACCCTCAAGTGGGCATAAAACATAATGATTTGCCACTTCGCAAAGTGGGCTTAAAAAACTCGCAGTCATCGAATTGTTCCAATTCAAGCAACAAAGCCTTCATCCACAGACATTCATGCAGTTTATCAAACAAGCAAATAGCCTCATAGTAAACATGCGAAACATGGCAACACTCACACTCATGCAAGTATGCTAAAGCGTAAAATTTACAGTGTACTCCAAGCCAAAACAAAAGCTAGTTAGAAACAATGCGTGATCCTAACTATGTTAAGATGCCTAATGCAACACATGCAATAATGCAATTAATAGGCTCAACTACTAATATGGCATACGATTCAATTTGAACAACATGCTTTAAACACATATTCAAAGAAGTGTATTGAAATACAATGCAGTTTGAATGATGAGCCGAGTCTCGGTGCATGTAAGACAAATGAATGGATGCAAGCATGCAAGCATAGGGTATGCTAATTGAAACATGCCCTAATCTAACCCTCAAAAGCGGTTAATAAAAGGGAGAAAGACGTGGGATTGGAAGACATGCACACACGCACGCACACTTATTACAACATTGCGCCCTCACGAAGGAGGGTTCGAATGAATAAGCTAAGCTACACTAAGTTAAGCTAAGTTAACTAATCTAAATAAACTAATTAGACTAATTATTACACAACCAATCAAATAACTAGTAAACTACTTACTAATTATTACAACACTTAAATAATTAGCACACTAATTAATTAAATTACAACAACATGCTAACTAAACATGTAAAGTTCTAACTACACTGCCTTAGCTCTGCTTTAGAACATTGAAGATGCATGCATTTGGTTTTCGCGCCGAAAAGCCCACCAGTTTGCTCTTGAGAGACTCTGTTTGCAGGATTACTCCAAGAATTTTCTGCTCCACCTTACCAATTCAATGTTGAGGACTGCACTAGTGGCCTGCCGGCCATGAGAGATTGCTGCCGGCCATCTACCGGCCAAAAGTGTGCCATGCTAGCCAAGGATGAAGCCACTACTGGCCATCAGTGAGCCACTGCCGGCCACTGGTGTGCTAAGTCACCATACTGCAACAGAGCACAAACAGAGGAAAATGGAGGTTTTTCCAAGGACATGTTTGTACTGTACCCCTCTTTATCATCTCAAAACATCAAAGGAGTGGCACTCTTGGATCCAAAACCACCAATCAAGCATTTTCAATGCATGATGGCAAAAGATCCAAGTTGTACACTTTCAATAAATACACAAATATGACACAAAGGACCACCACCCTATCATGCATGATCAAGGGTGATGGAGACAAAGGAGATTGGTTCATTTCATCACTTTGAGTATGAATTGGACCAATCTACCTTGTGTTCAATATAACGTCCGATTAAACACATGCAATGCAAACACAACATGATTATCTTGGTTATGTTTTACTTGTCCAATTTTGTTTACTCATTTTAGCATTACCAAGTCATTCTTTAACTGGTTAAGTCCAAGATGAGTGTCTTCTAATTGGAAAGATGGCCTAAACCACAAGTGTCTTGAGCATGAAAGCGGCCTTATACTGTTGGTTAGGAGGAACCCTCAAGAGAGAGTTAAAACCATTAGGCATGAAAGCCTCAAGTTCACAATCAAGCCAACAAAGGGCTCAAGACCACTTTCAAAGCAAATCAAAAAGTGAAAAATAGAGGAAGGTTACAGACTTTTCAGTGCTGAAATGGCATGCAAAAGACACTAAACCATGCAAGCAACACATGCAAGACATGTTCAAAAGCCAAAAGCATTAAAACTAGTGAAGAACACTACACTAAAGGCATGCAATACCAAGCTCAAATAACCAAACTAGCTCAAAACAGAGCTTAAACATGCCAAAACAGTGGCTAAAACATGCTGAGATTAAAGCATAAAAGGCAAGAAAAACATGCTCATGTGTTAGGCTACAAACAAGACTCAAAAGCAATGAAAGAGTGAAGTAAGTGAAAGTGTGACAGAGTTATACACACTGAAATCACATGTTAAATGATGCTATAGCATGCAATCATCCCAAGCAAAACATGTTAGAGACCTTAAAACACTAAGCTAGTGAAGGCATTTGCACTACAACCATGCAAAGCAAGGCTCATATGACCAAGAAAGCTCAAAACAAAGCTAAAGCATACTAAATCAGTAGCATAAACATGCTGAGATCAAGTCACAAAAAGGTAGAAAAACATGCTCACATGTTAGGCTATCTACACTTGCAAAGAAGACACAAAGAAGGGAGGCCACCCCCTCCTATTTTGGACCTCAAAACAAAGTTTTTACCACTGAAATTCCTTTGGAATTCAGTAGTTAAAAGACCAAAAAAGGTTGACTTAAAAGCTTTGAAAAAAAGGCACAACAAGCTTCACAAGCCAAAGAGTAAAAAGAGAAGACCACCCCCTAACTCAACAAGACTCAAACCATCATTTTAAAACCTTAAAAATAGAATTTTTTATGGTTGAAAAACCAAGTCAAAGCAGTGTAAAAAGATGGCCAAACAATCAACTAAAACAAAGCTTAAAAGAGGTAAGCTTTATACCTTTGAAGCACAGCAACAAACAACCAAAATTCTGAGCTAAAACCACCCTTAGGAGCTCAAACAAGGCCTCCAAGAACCTCAGCTCCAAGATGAAGGTGTTTGGTCAAGGGTCTTAGTGCAAATATGTAAGAATTCTCAACTTCAAGCACAAAATAAAGAGAGAGAGAGAGAGAGAGAGAGAGAGAGAGAGAGAGAAATTTTGCTCACAAAATTTTGTAACCCCTTACATGCAAGAGGATGAATTCTATATATAGAAGATACAAAATCCTCTTGAAAAGATCCAGCCATCTACGTGCAAGTAGATGCTCCAATCTGTGCAAACAACTAGCACCAAAATATCAGAAAATATCTACTAATGCACTGGTGGCCGGCCAACCATCAGTGATAGCCGGCAAGGGCTCATTGATGGCCAGCAGGGCACATCAATGGCCGGCAAGCCAAAGTCCATGGCCGGCAGTGCCTTATCATGGCGGCAATGCACCAAAAGCAACATGCTGGAAGGACCAAAACATGGTCCAAAAATAAGATAGAATTGATGCAGGGTTTGGAAAGCTCAAATCTGTGACGCTCTGTCGCAGAATTCAAGTGCTCGACAAGCAATCAAACTTGTCACTGGATGTACCTGCAAGAACATCCAAGTCTTAAGGACGGTCAAAAATGGGGTGTCTACAGTTGCCCCTCTTTGATAGAACTCGGAAGTCATGAAATGACGGGAGTGAATGTCAAAGCCCAGAGACGACCCATTTTTGACAAGGCCGAAGACTTAGACAGACATTCAAGATAATAATATATAGATGCGCTCGCAGGCTGGGGCAGAATGCAAGCACATAACTTATGATCATGCAATAAGGCTGTAATGAAGCATTTAAAAGCAAGTGTTATGCAAAGAAATGCTACAGCAAACTCATACATAAGCAAGTAAACATGAACCAAACCACATTTCAAACAGAAATGATGTAAGAAAATTATGTAATCTTAACTGCACCTTATGCAGAAAAGGTAAAGAACAACAACCGTCGGGCGCACCCGAGGCGGCAAACAAGATCCCAACGGGTGGCACACGCAAGGAAAGAAGTAATGATAACAAGTGAAACACATCCAACCATTATGCAATCAAAACAAAGAACGATATAAGCATCGAAATTCGTCCAGATGCAGTTAACCAAAGCATCCTAACGCACCACGTGCGAGAGGAAAAAGGGAGCGGTGTAAACACCGGAGGGTGGTATAAACATCAGAGCGCGTTCCAATGTTTCTAACCAAGACAAAGTGGTATAAGCGTCGAAATACGTTCCAAATGCTTCTAACCGGAATAGAGGTATAAGCGTCGGGCACACGGTCCAAACGCTTCTAACCAAAGGGAGAGGCATAAACACCGGGCGTACCCGAGTGTTTCTAACCAAAGGAGGGTGTTGGTGTAAACACCGGGCGTACTCGAATGTTTCTAACCAACGCAAGGTATAAACATCGGGCACATGACCCAAACGCTTCTAACCGGAGGAGTGGTATAAACACCGGGCGTACCCGAGTGTTTCTAACCAACGAGATGTCGATGTAAACACCGGGTGTACCCGAATGTTTCTAACCAACGAGGTGCCGGTGTAAACACCGGGCATACCCGAGTGTTTCTAACCAACGAGGTGTGGGTGTAAACACCAAGCGTACCCGAATGTTTCTAACCAACGAGGAGTCGGTGTAAACACCGGGCGTACCCGAGTGTTTCTAACCAACGAGGTGTCGGTGTAAACACCGGGCGTACTGAGTGTTTCTAACCAATGAGATGTCGGTGTAAACACCGGGCGTACCCGAGTTTTCTAACCAACGAGGTGTCGATGTAAACACCGGGCACACCTGAGTGTTTCTAACCAACGAGGTGTCGGTGTAAACATCGGCCGTACCCGAATGTTTCTAACCAACGAGGGTGTCAGTGTAAACATCGGCCGTACCCGAATGTTTCTAACCAACGAGGTGTCGGTGTAAACACAGAGCGTACCCGAATGTTTCTAACCAACGAGGTATCGGTGTAAACACCGGGCGTACCCGAATGTTTCTAACCAACAAGGTATAAGCGTCGGGCACACAACCCAATGCTTCTAACCGAGAGGGAGGTATAAACACCAGGCATACCCAAGTGTTTCTAACCAAAGCAAGGTATCGGTGTAAACACCGGGCGTACCCGAATGTTTCTAACCAACAAAGGAGTGGTGTAAACACTGGGCGTACCCGAATGTTTCTAACCAAAACAAGGTGTGGTGTAAGCACCGGGCATACCCGAATGCTTCTAACCAAAACAAGGTGTTCAAAGGACAAGAATGATCTGACCTGGAATTCCTCTGAATGAACCGTACATACAATATCGTGCATAAGAATGAAACTTGACAGGTACAATGCAATAGGAATGCATATTCGATACGAGACGAATAACCGTAACACAAGGTTAAAGGCATGCTTCATGCACAACATGCAAGAGATGAAATAGAAGCATATTCTATGCAAAATAATCAATGACGCACATTCAATGCAACATGCATATTCTATGCAATCATGGTGACGCATGTTCTATGAAACAATTCACAATGCATATTCCATGCAACGACAAAAAAGCAATGCACATTCTATGCAACATATTTCATGCGACAACAAAAACATGTTGATAAAGATGACTCAAAAACAACTTTCGATTTACCTCTCGGAAGAGTTGCAGTATGTTAAAAAAGGATACACCTTGTTCAAGTTAATGAGCGATGACCGCCACGCACTGGAAACACAATTCTAAGCTTCCGCGAAGACATTCTGAATCAAATTTTGAGCATACCTTGCATCTATTGGAATCCAAGGACACAGATCAAATACAAAGAGGCATAGGAAGCTTGTGGGACCCTGCCGGCCATCAAGGGAGGCCGTCGGCCACCTGCCGGCCACCGATAGACCAATGCCGGCCATCGATGGCAGATTGGGGCAAACTTGACTTTTCACACTTGGGTCTTTAAAAACAAGTGATGCCACTTCATTTCCTCACAAACCCTTGCATGAAATTCTTCTCCCTTGCTCTCTAGGTGCTCCTTTTCTCTAGATCCACGCGTTCTGCGCGTTTTCCAACACCCTAAAAACATTTTCTTCGCTAAAACCCTCTAGTTCTCTTCACTTTGAACCGATCAGAATTTGATTTCGACGCTTCTTTCCTCATTTCCACCGTTCTAGGCTCACTCCCCTCGAGTTTCTCTCAAGGTTTGTGCACTTTTCCGCTCTTTGACTTTCTTTGACTTTTTCTTCTCTCCTAGGATTGACTTTTTCAAAGTTTCATCCCTTTTCTTCATTTTTCCTCACTTTTGCTCATTTTGCACCTATTTCAGATGGCAAATGATGTCCCTTATGACGGGGCCCCTCCCCGCACTTTCTCCAGTAGAGTTTGAGGCAGACTTTGAGGCTGAGCCGGAGCTATTACCACCGAGCATACGCCCTTTCGACCCAGCAAGGTACCATCCTGAGACTCACATAGTACCTGTCGCAGGAGGCATCAAAGCCTTCACCGACTTTGCTGAGGATGTACCAAATGACCTTCTATTGGGAGAGCCAACATCTCATTTGTCGGCCATCGCCATAGAGGTACGAACACTGTTTTTCTGCAACACTACCTTTAACTGTTTGCATTTCGTGCGCTGTTTTGATCTGACTGCATCTCATGCATTGCTTTGATCTGACTGTATAAACTACCTTGATCTGACTGTATCTCATACATTACTGCAGGACGGATCCCGCTCCTTCAGAGGCTATGGTACGACGACTGCTAGAGACTGGTATGGTGAGCTCCCAGTTAGAGTTCGCGACATCATTGACGAGATAGGCTTCGGTCTGTTCTGCTCTAGCCTGACGCGGGTTGTAACGAGCCGTCCTCTCTTAGGGGCTTTAGTGGAGAGGTGGTGGGACACTACCAACTCCTTCCATTTCTCTACCATTGGGGAGATGACGATGACTCCTTACGACTTTGCCATGATCACTGGCTTAGGCATAGGGGGCGATCTGATCCCTCTCGACCCAGATATGGGAGAGTGGGAGGCAGCATGGGCCGCACTACTTGGGGCACACCCACCAACACTCCGGGCAGGCATGGTCCGATATAGCTGGTTCGAGGAGCAGTACAGCAGGTCCGAGCCCGAGACAATCGAAGGTGACAGAGTAGTACGCCATAAGCTTCCTCATGTTCCTTTTCGGTACGACCTTGTTCTCGAATAGGTGGAATACTGTGGGCCTATATTTGCTGAGCGCCTTGGTAGTGCTCCAGCGAGTTCAGTTCTACGACTGGGGGCAGAGCCGGTCTCACCACTTTGTACAGATACATGAGCTCGACTTCTCGCATGAGTGGGAGTTTGATCGGTGGCTACTGGGGGGCTGGGGAGGTACACAGCTTAGTTCCCCCTTTTCGCTTTACACTTTCTATTTAGCACTTCTTGCTTTACATTTGTTCAACACATGTACTTTCTACTTTGCATTCTCTGTATCTGCTTATACACTGCATGCTTTCTGCTTTACATTTTCTGTATCTCACCAAACTATTTCACAAAATGTAAATATTTCACTAATAAAAAATATACACTAAATTTAATACATTATATCCTTCTTAGTTTAGATTTTTCAACAATTTTCACTAAAAAATAAAAAGAAAATAAAATTTTTAATTTTTTTTAATATATTTTGTTAATTTTTTTTATAGTTTTTTAACTTTTAAATTAATGTCAACAATTCCCACAGTCTTAATACCAAAAGTGCCCTTAAATTTGTTGGTGGTTAGATGTTGGCAAAATGGTGGAGGTTGGTTGGAATCTCATTTTTGTATAATGATACTGTGACGTCACTATGGTTTTAATGATGTTTTTAAAACGCCGTCATAGTTTTTTTTTAATTTTAAAAATTCCAACCGTTAGTATGATAGTGGCATTTTTAGAAAACGCCGTCTTATCTTCTTTTTTTTCTTTTTTCTTTTTTTTTGAAATTATGCTAATTTTATGTGATTGAACTAAAAGAACACTTGTAATAAAACTGAATAGCACTAATATGAAATAATAACTCCCACTCAAATAGTAAATACAACATTATTCAATTTAATATCCAATCACCATAACCCACTAAAATAACATATCCGAAAATTGAATTCACAATTCTCAATCAAAAATTACTACCTTGTATACAAAGCCACAAAATAACATTACCCCCTTCTCTCTCTCACCACTCCCCCATTTAACACAAAAAATAGAAGAAAGTAAACCAAAACACCCAACTCTCCAGTTAGATCAAGGGAAAAAAAAGAAAAATAAGAGAAATAAAAATTCAAAGGAAAGCCCCATCCATCCTTCACCGTCATTCTGAATCGCTCTCCATGCTGCTTTCCATGGCCTTCAATCCTCTCGGTCTCTGCCAATCATAATAATAATAAAAACAAAGCCAATAAAAGATGTGCAGTGAATAGATAACAAAAATGAATATGAGAAGTTTAAGCTACTGAATGTTATTTTAATAGTCACATTAGGTCAAATTAACCTTGGGTATTTCAAACTATTAGAAAGTACACAATCCCATGTCATACTCAACGTATTGTTTCCCTGAAAAAAGAAAAATAAGCTACACAAAATTACTAAGAATATTAATGCCAAAGCACGCACAAAAAGAAAAGTAGCTACACACATCTCACACCATCAGTAACAAAAGCAACTAAAACAGGCATTTACTATGTTAACATGAATGCAAATACAAATCTGAAAAATATTACAATACTCTTCCAAATATTAATATGAATTGCCTAGGAGTTACAATATAACGTTAGTACAAAAAAATGCATAAAATATTCTACTTCAATTAATGCACAAATTACTTAAAATGGAAAGTTTTCCACTTCGGACACAGAGCATTTAGTTCCTAAGATTACACATAAAATATTCTACTTCAATTAATGCACAAATTACTTAAAATGGAAAGTTTTCCACTTCGAACACAAAGCATTTAGTTCCTAAGATAACACAGGTTTCTCAGCACGAAAACAATGACCAGCTCAATGAAAATCACCTATATGGCTTCGAACATAATCAGAATGTTCTAAAACACATTTGTCCACATGAGTAATATATCATTATGTGTAATAAAAGCTTATACATGGAGAATAGAGAAGAAATTCTATATGTCTGTATTAATACCAAATGAAACCAACCACTATTGCCAACTAAAGCAAACTATCCAAAAGCATTAACTCAAGGCTACAACACATGCATTCCAGCTCATTCCAACCTGAAGAAATTCTCTATGTCTGAACAACACATGTCTATTTCAAAGTGTGTGTTTTCATACCATCAATTTTCATACAATAAAATTAAGCAAAACCCAAATGGAATTAGCTTGTATACATCATAAAAACTCTACCACATACTACCTCTGTACTAAATCAACTCAAAATCACAATCACATCAAATACACAATCTACAATTATCCACCAATTTTCAACACCAAATCACATCATGTCTTAATAGATTTAGAAAAGTGAGAAATTAAAAATTAGTGATGTTAGTACTTTTACCTTGTTAGTTCTTCTCCTTCTTATTCTTCTTCTTCTTTTTCTTTGAAAGGTGAACCTATATTTAATAAAGGCAAGTATTGTAATTAATAAGATATTGTATTTGTCAACTGCGCTAGGCAGCTTTTCTGATGGAATGAATACATGCAGTCAGCATCAAAATAATAATCGATCACTGGACATTCTTATTTGCTGAACTTATCAACAATTGTTCAAAATTGCAAGTCAAGTTGCCGCAGTGGTAAGACTGACTAAAATTTGAGTCTCTTTTATAAAAGTTACTGGCTTCATATTTCTCTCTATATCTCTTTCTTGTTTGGTAGTTGAGATATAAAATTTGAGTCTCTCTCTTTTATAGAAGTATTCTTTTCTCTGTAATTGATAGAGATAGTACTTCTAATGATTCATCTCTCCCTTTCCATTTCTCTTTTGGCCATCTTAATGGAAATTGGTCAGACATGATGAAAACATTAGAGATTAAATAGTGATAAGGAGAAATATGTGTAAAGCTTGTAAAATCAAGTAATTCTCATGTCATAAATACAACACCAACTGTGTGAGTAAATTCCATATCCAAAATGATTGAAAAAATAGTGCTACTCTAACCTAAAAGTTAGTCACTTCTCAAATCCAATGATGTGGCAAACTATTAAATATCTAAGATAACTCTCTCTCTCTCTCTCTCTCTCTCTCTCTCTCTCTCTCTCCTATTTTCTTTAATCATCATCCAATCATCTCTTTTATACATTAGTGGGTTTAGAAAGTGATTCTATATCATTTTCCTCGAAAAAATCAACTATTTTTTCTTTTTTGCAGAATATGGTTCAGCGATGCTGTTTTTCAACAACTTGATGTGCAATATAGAATCAACTGCAAATTTGTTTGTACACCACAAGAAATCAACTTTTTAGAGACAAATTTATTTCGTCCCTAAAAGTGTAATATTTGTTGGAAAAAACTTTAGCCAACTAATTTTCTCCGTCGCGAAGTTTTTCCCAAATGGCCCTTCTGGAAAAGTCAAAAAATGGCTTTTAGAAACAAAATTTTGCATTTGTCACTATAAATAGACTTGTAGAGACAAAAAAATGTGATTGCTAAAAGTTTTGATTATGAGACAACCAAAATTTCTCTTTAAAAGTCTAATTACAATCCAGAGCAAACGAAGTAGTTATGGAGACAAAAAAAATTAATTTTTGAGACAATAGAAATTAGTCTCTAAAAGTTTTAGTTTTGGGGACAAATGAAAATGGTCTCTAAAAGTTTCAGTTTTTGGGACAAATGAAAATGGTGCGTAAAGGTTATAATTTTTTTGAAACAACTAAAATTGGTCTCTAAAAGTTTGATAATTTTTTTTATTTATTTTTATTTTGTAACAATTCCTCTAAAAATACTAGTTTGAACATCAACTTATATTCTTTTCTTGATTTCTCAACAAGCAAACAGAAAACATCAAACATATCACCAGACTATCTGTTCATCTCCAAATTAAAATTCAATTACACCAAGAAAAATAAAATAAAATGCTCATCACATTCAAAGAGGCTTAATCAAAAAATATTTCAATAACAAACAAATACCATGCTCTGATTCATTAGTATGTAATATATTGATTGTATATCATAAACGGACAGAGATTTCAAAAGTATCATTTCCAATTTATAAGGCTAGTGCCATAAGCATTGTTTGTAGCATTCAACTATTCAATGAACAGATTGTAATTGGAGTTATCTCTAGCTACATAACAAAACAACTCAAGTCATTGCATCTTCTTTTCAAGGGCTTCTTTGAAATGGCATTCAAAATTCAAAATCTAGCAAAGAGCTCCCAAGCTACAAATCGATGCAAGCTTGCAGAACCTGCATAAAATAGGCCAAACTCTCAAATAGATTACCAATGAAAAATTATCCAATGATAGATTAATTTAATAGATTGCAATTTAATGTGCCAATTGTAGTATCTGCAGCAATCACACATAAATCTTAGTACAAAAAGCCGCCCAAAATTCACTATCAATATTCAAGAGTTAATAAAGATTAAACTAAAATCAAACCTTGTGTTAGGCACAAAAAAGCAATTACTAACAATTAATCATTTAACCACTCTTCTTACCAAAAAAACAAAAAACCCCATCACTCCTTCAAACTCACCGTTTTTCTTTTGATATAAATCAGATTCATTTATATGAGTTTAAATTTGCACTTTACATCACTGAACTGGGACAAAGTTCAAAGCTTCAACCTCTCTATTTTTTGGGGTAAATCAAAGACGCAAATTAAAGGAAGCAAAAAAAAAACTTCATTGGAAAAACAAAAACTAGGTAGGGATTTGGAATGTTGTGAGGAGCAGAGAGTGAGATATATATGAAAAAAATAAAAAAGAAAATAACAATGTTTTCTTGAATCCAGGAACCTGACAATTCAATACAATACATTACGCAATACCATATAAGATGGAACAGGTAGATCATTTTCATACGAAAAATGTTATTTCACCAAAATTCGTGAACAAAATTTTATACCATAAATGATGTGACAGTTTTATTTTGGTAATTAAAGACATCTCAACGGCTTCTTTGTTTTAAATGATAGGCTCAAAATCCAGCCAAATCATTCTGTATAGATTTTTTGTTGTTTGTATATCACTGCTCTTTTCAAATACTCCACAT
Organism: Camellia granthamiana; assembly: GCA_036172215.1. NCBI lineage: Eukaryota > Viridiplantae > Streptophyta > Magnoliopsida > Ericales > Theaceae > Camellia > Camellia granthamiana. Next base: position 14,917,318 of record CM069905.1, read on the forward strand.
GCAGGTATATAACTATAATAGGACAGGCTTCTATATCAGTGTGCACTGCAGGAAATTCAGCTTTTAGCGGCATTTACAAAACGCCGCTATAGGTACAAAAAACGCCGTTAATTCTTTTTGTGGCGCTTAGCACCAAACGTCGAAGATGCGGCCGTCGCTATAACATTGGGGCTCTTTAAAAAATGTGATACATAACGTTAAACTGACGTCATGACAATTTTTAGCGACGTTTCAAAAACGTCGTCATATCTTTTTTTGGATTTTAAAAATATAACTGTTGACTGTATAGTGGCATTTTCAAAAACGCCATTGTATCTTTATTTTTTTTAATTTATTTTTTTTTAATTGTGCTAATTCTAGGTGGTTGAACCAAAAAATACCTGTAATAAAATTGAAAAATAGTACTAATATGAATCAATAATTCTCGTTCCCATTCAAATGAACATTTGTCAAAAGATAAACCAATTATATGAAAAGCTGTCAGGTAGCAAATACAATATTAATTCACTTTCCCATTCAATTTAATATACAATTACCATTAACTACAAAATAACATATCCATAAATCATGTTTTAACATTCGCCAAAAAATAACAGGAAAAACATTAAGACAAACCCCATGAGTTTTGATTTAATTTAATGTCTTGTTCTTGCTACTAAATTCACTGAACCCAGTTGATGTAGCATAGAATCTGTAATCTTCATTGGTCCGGATGCCTGCATCAAAATATGGAAGCCAAATTAGGTAAAGTGCATAAATCAATAATGGTAGAAGTGTTACAGCTATAAAACATAAGATCTACATTACACAACTCACCATCTGTTGAAGAAGGTTTTGTACCTGGAAGAACAATTTAAATAAATCAGTCATTTTTTAGGCTTTGAAACTGCAAAAAAAGTAAGAAAAAAAATATTTTAACATGCTTCTATCAGATAGTAATAAGTTTATAATAATTGTGACTTCACGAATTAGAATCTGTTATCTTCACTGGTCTCAGATACCAAGTGACTTGTAAACAAAACAAACTTAAGCTTTACTCATTAGCTGTTGGTAGCAACAATGAGAAACCTCTTTGTAATAGTCTAAAATCTAAAAAGATCTAAAAACCAAAAAGAAACTAGTATTCCTCAATTATCAAACACATCTGCTAGTAGAAAAATATGTGGAAACATGGACACGTGTTTTCCAATTCATGGTCCAAACCATATGATTTGACAGAGCTTGTAAACAATCAATTTGAATGCTAATGTTTGAATCCAGAAAATTCATTATTCAGAGACCATCAAGATGTGTTGATGAACCAAAGACATCAATACATCTTTTGTACCAAATTACCTTTATTCAGGCTTTAGAACAAACAATTAGAGGGCTATAATTTTCAATCTAACAGCCCTCTATAAACAACTACTCCATAAAACAATCATTAACTGTTAATTTATAAGAAAGCTATGAATTTCCAACAGATTGGCACCAAATGTACTTGGATGACATTTTATACAGATCAAGCATCAATGAGCAACAAAACACAAAGTCCATGTGCCAAAGAAAAGAACCCCATTAAAATGTTCATAACCAGTTTTGAATGTCTAGTAAAAGAGATTCATAAATTCTATAAATCAATGACAAATTTGAAATGGAGCATTTTTTTAAAGATGAATGAATATTAGTAAAAACTGTTACTGTGTTCTGAATAGGTTCAAACAACAAACATCACATGAATGCATATATATATATTTCATCTGGGTTACACAGAAAAGTATAGAAAAATATATTTCAAGCAGAGAAAGGGGTTTCCTACTTCTATATAGCAAGCAACAGCAGAAGAGTGAAGAAAATCAAACTTCAGAAACAGAAATGCTGCAGACAACTATTGAACCATGATGAATTCTCTGTATATAAGCATTTACTGAATCTAAGAATGAATGTAAAACTTGGGTCTGGCCAATTCACAATCAATTTATGTTCACCTCATCTATTTAACTTATGCTGCTATAGAATAGTTCCTAATTGAGGTTCTAATTTGAATGATCGTAGAGATAACTTTCCAGCATCATGTATAAAGCTATTTTTATATATTTGAAACTTAAACCAAATTCCTATACAGCAAAAGGATTATAAGTTTCAATTCAAAACAAAGTCATATATTGGTAAAAGATTTCCTTTGTTGTGTTATGCAGTTACAGGAAACCCATAATTATATTTAGTTATGTTTGGTTTTCTTTTCATCTATACGATATATACTTCTATGCTTCTATACTATATAATAATGTCAGCCCTTAATTTAGTATGAACGAAATTAGAAAGTTGTGTATTGGGGTTTTTTCATTCCAAAACTTGTACGTTTCCAATTAACTTTTAGGCCAATAAAGTAACAAGGAAATACTCCACTAGAAATTTAGGATTTGTTTGTTTTTCTCTCTTTTAGTTGCCTTTGTTTTTATGTTTTTCACCCTTCAATGGCAACGAGTTTGGTTCATAGAAGAAAAATATAAATGTTCACTCACTGTAAATATATGATTTGTTTGCTTTGATATGTTTTTTTAGTGAATCTATAATATATATTAATTTGTAAGCTCGGAAGCATTCTATCATCCATTATTCATAATCTTTTTATGTATTACTCATTGGAACAATTAATTTCCTTATTTATTTGTATGTAGACAGTAAGTTCCTTTTACAGTCACATCTTTCACTCTTATTTCCTGCTTAAAGCCCCTAATCTTGTAACTGGAATAAGTACAAAAGATTCACAAACTTAACTCTTAAAAATTAGCTAGAACCATTTGCAATCCCTAGTTCCACAAAGCAGATTTTGACTCTACTAGTACTGCTCTATTCCAAATACATGTCTAAACCAAATAAATAACTACTGATCACTCAATAGATTGACAAATATTTGCATCAAACCATAATAGTTGACACTTGCAATAACATAAATGGTGTTCGTCGAACTAGTCCAATTCTTAAGGACACTTGCAAGATAAATTAGGAATGATTTAATTTCAATTATCAGGATGATCTGAACTTGCTAATTTTGGTCTCGCATATTAAAGAGGACACAATTAAACTTTCATCTTAATGCATGTGCATAACTCATCTATCAAACGCACAAAAAATGCCGGCACTAATGGTATACAAACAAATTGTCAACTTTAAATGGAATCTCACCGAAATGAAAAGCTGCTGCACAGTATAAGACTGGAAGGTTTAGAGTTCAGATTGTATACTACCTGGAACCAATTGGGGTTCTCTGGGCTTTGCCGAGCAGCAAGAGTTTCAACAAAACCTTCATTCTTGTAGCCACCCATGTTACTTGCGTATGCCCGTGAAAGGTGACGATTTAGAGATGCAGAATTGAATTGTGTAAGAACATAGATCTTTGATATGTTGCTGTTCAGGCAATTGCTGACCGGAATGTCAATCAGGTGATAATTTGCTCCTAAAGGAACAGCTGGTTTTGCTCTCTTCTTTGTAAGAGGGTAAAGGCGAGTCCCAGCTCCACCTCCAAGTATAATTCCCAGAACACTCTGTGAAGAATACAAAACCACTTAATCATTCCCTTCCTCAAATCAACTCATTATAAAAAGTTTCTAAATACCCATAAGCATAAAATTCCACCTTACAAGTTTAAAAAAGAAAGAGCAGAGCAACAAAACCCACATTTTCCAAGCATTTTTTACTAGGACATGAGGAACCCAAAGTCATGGATCAAATGCTACACACGTTTCAGCTGATTTTACATAAACATCCAACAATGTAGTCCTCTGCATCACAATGATCGACCATGAAATTTGAAGATTTTAAGATCCATAGTGAGGTTACCTTATTTTATTTTAAGCAAATGTGCCAAATTAGTGCAAAATTCCCAGAAATAAATGCATTCAGTAACCAATGAAAAGCAAAACACATTTAATGGTCCTTAAGAGCAACTCCAACCATACTCTTCATTTTTTACTAGTTAAAATACAAAAAGAGTAATCTTCATTTTGTCTAATCCCTTTTTTTATCTACATACTTTATTTTACCTATTTACACCCACAAACTATTTAAAGAAACCTCCCAAAGCTTTTAAAATGTAGCTAGCCTTAAAAGGATTATGTTAAAATAGCTATTGTAATAACTAGTCTTACAGAATTTTGTTGAAATAGTTATTGTAATAACTAACCGTTTGGATGACTAAAATATGATAATATTAGTATAATATTCTACAAGCAGAGTTTCATCCCATCCTCGTATGCCTTTTCTTATGCTTTCTTAGCAAGTAAACAGAGCACAGAAAACAGCAAAAGCATCAAGCAAAGCACCAAGTTCTAAATTCTAATCTAACCATACTGACATTTTACAGTGTGATCTGCAAGAATATACTGTTCCATTCACTAAAAAAATTTAGTAATAAAATGATTAATCTAAAAGAGAATGTAGTTCGTTCCAAAAGAGAAATAGTATCCTGGATCTATAACTAGTGACTACACAGTTAAATCAGTTCCAATTTCATCAACAGTTTTAGATCAAATTGTCGTTTCAATTTCACTCCAAACTCTTACGCAGTTCTTTGCGCTTTTGTAATTTAACTATACATGCGTGTATATATATGATACATGTATCAAATATCACACAATGCAACATTTTTTAAACGAATACAGAAAAGAAGGAACTGACTCTGCTTGCATCAGGATCGAGATCGAGCAGCAAGGTGATAGTACAAGCAGCCAGCACAGTGAACTGCAAACAGAGTTACCTATGCAGATAGCAGGAGACTATTAAGATCAATAATCTTCAAGAAGTCCCTCTCTTTTGTGGAACCAAATATTTCTTACAGAAACTTACACATAGAAGTTTTGCACCTCAATTGAGACAAATGATTAGAAACTTCAAAATGATCAACCTAGATGGGACTGCATTCACACAGACATATATATTGGTCGACTTTCTTCCATTGGAAACCATTCTTCTAGTTATTCTTTCAAGATAAATCTATAAATAATTTTTTTTAATTAAAAAAAAACCCATTTATTAACTAACAGAGGTAAATTCCATCCAAAACCATTCATTAAATTGAACCCAAAATCAAAGGATAATAGGATTTGGGATCCCCAAGTATAGTAGTGTGTCCTTGTTCCCTTGGGTTTCTGTACGCATGTTATACAAATGCCCATATATATATATATATATATATTTACTAGAAGCTTTGCCCTGACTAATTCCATTACATATATAACAAATAATTATTAGGTCAAAGGGCTAGGTAGTGAGAAATAAAATATTTAACCATTAATCCGCTTTTTGAGGTCACAAGAATCATATTCCAAACTCCACAAATACTAAGCAGAATTCCCTCAAACAAACCACAGTCAATGAGATGGAGTGATAACAGAGCTTATACAGCTCATCAGTGAAAAACAATTACTAAAACAGATCACATACAACTCATCAATCACTAAAATAGAGAGAGAGAGAGAAAGGGGGGAAGGAAGAGCTTCAGAGAGAGAGAGAGAGAGACGGTGGAGCTCACCTTAGTAGACGATGGTGCAGATGATGGTGCAGACCGATCTGAATCTCTAAATCTCTGCAATGAAATCACTAAGATGAAATCGCTCTGAATCTCTGCGATGAAATCACTGAGATGAATTTCTGAATCGCTCTGATAAAGGTTTAGAGAGGGTTGAGAGAGAGAGAGAGCGAGATTTAGAGAGAGAAAGTAGATTTAGCGATGAAATCACCGAGAGATTTTGAACCTTCGTTGGTGCTCGCTACCTCGCTCTGAGAATGAACAAGCGGTAGAGCTTTGAAATCGCTCAGAGAGAGAGAGCGCGCTCGAGATTTGGGTCTCAAGTGAGTGTCGGATTCAAAATTAGGGTTTGAAAAGAGGAGACCAAGCGCGTGAGGCACAACACATTTGGAGGCGTTTCCTATTATAAAACGGTACCATTTTGTTAAACAAATATGCGACGTTTTATAAAACGTCGTTAAATATTAAAAAGCGTGACGTTTAAAAATGCGTCATTAAAAAAACGTCGCCTAAACCCCTTTTTCCTGTAGTGATGTCAAGTGCTTTGAACCTGAGAGGCCTGGGGAGAGAAGCCATTTTCTTATTAAAATTGAAGCATTTCATTTCACTGTAGTAGATACCTTCTATGGCCTTCAACAACTAATGCCATGTTGCCTCCATATGTTGGGACAAATATATCACTGTCAACTGAAACAATATAATCCAATGCTGCCATTTGAGATGAATGGTTCTGGAATGGCAATAGCTCATAGGGTTTAAGTAAAGTTTCCTTCTTCACCTGTTTCACACATCACATAAACCCAAATTTACCCAAATTTTAATGTCAAAAACTCTCAAACCCTATTAAAAGTCAGATAGATTGTACACAGCTGGTAGCTGTTCTTTGAGGCTTGAACTCAAATTTACCAACCAAATTTGGAAAAGCCACTGCTAGACTCGCCAACCTCGTCTTTCCTCCATATATATCTCCAGCAGCAATATAAATCTGGATGTTTCAATCAGTGTCCAGTGCTCGCAATGTCAAAGCCGCTTCCTCCGGAGTCATAGGGCACAGCCCTGCTTTTCTTTTCTTTGTAGAGTTTATAACCTTGTCTTTCCACCATGGATAAGCATACCTGTCAATATTAATATTAACATACAAAATTTAAGCAAAAGAGATGTATACATGTTTGTCACAGATCTACCAATTCCCACCAGAATCACAGCAGCAACATTCTAGCCAATCACCAGAATCACAACTATATATGAATATGTAATGCCTATCACCAGAATCACAACAGCAACATTCCACAATTTGTTACAAAAATATGTAGTACATGGAAACTGATAATGGAGAAAGTAGCAAAACTAGCATGAGAGCATGAACAATCATAGAGAAGAGTTCTCTTACATACTTTCCAGGAGCTATCAACATTAGGAAACAGTTTTACATCTGCGTGACCACTACTTAAGAGCCAGAAACAGAACACATAACTGAAATGGTTTTCTGAAACAACATACAACAAAATTTTCCCAAACAACATACAACAAAATTTTCCCAGAGAAAAGTTAAATCTGGAATAATACCTGAGATAGAGTCGAGTGCTAACAAGTCCAAAATTCCTTGCTCAATCTGCAAGTTTGAAAGTAAAAATGGATTTCAGATGTACATCATGAAAAATAAAATCAAATAAGCAATATTTTGTTTCTTTATGAATTTATAAAGAACAAAAGTTGCAATGGACAGGTAATGGGCTAAGTTCAGATCAACATGGTTAGAAGGAATGCCAAAACAGATATCCATATATCAGTTGACCAGCCAAATAGTTGGCTGAACAATTCAAGATTTAGGTTTATTAAAACTTCACATCACCATTTTGAAATTTTATCAGATTTGCCTATCAAAACAAAAATCATTCAATCAAATATTGGACATAATTTTGGCCATCATCTAGCTATAATTAATTCAAAAAATACATCTAAATTTGATTTAAGTAAAAGCACACATAAAATCGTTGACACAGGAGAAAAAAAATGAACACAGAGAAATCGTTGACATGAACACAGGAGAAAAAAATGATATCAAACAAATTTTGACACAAAATGAAGAACACGAAATCCAAAAAAATGCAAAAATCGACTAAAGAGTCAATAGAAATAAGGAAATTACTGTCAAGAAAACACTTCTAATGCAAACAAACCATCAAAACAAGTAAATAAAAAAATTTAGTTTCAAAACTTATTATCACCAGTGTCATTATCAAATATTTTCTAAAGGATCAAAAAATGTCAAGTTGTTCCCAAAAATTATTTTTGAGATTTGTCCAGAATCATCCTAACAAGTTGTCAGATAATCATTATTCAGATTCACATTACCACTTTCAATCATTCTAACAATCACAATTACCACCCAAGCCATACCCAGTTAAGTGAAGTAGACCTTGGGTGAGAGTTAACATCAACAAGAAAATGAAGCAACATTTATTAAAGAATCAAACATTAATTCTCCTCAAAAAATAAATACCTCTAACGTCCTCAATTGTACCATACGGCCAACAATACTCATAAGACGATTGACCAGCTCCATCCATATATTTTCCATGGTTTGCTTGCTGCAACCACCAAATAATAAATGTTTATATTTAACCCAACAAGTAAAAGACAATTTTTTTAATTTCTTTAAAGGAAAGAAAATGTGAGTACAAGACGAACTACGTTAGACCACAAACCAAGGATCATATAATTGTCATGTTAACTTTCTAGTACCGCTAGTCTAGCAACTTTGGCCAGCTTCTGCTTTACTTCATGTGGCAACCTCCGCTTGACTGCCTGAGATGAAATATCAGCATCCTGAACTTCCATAGTTGGTGGTCTTGCTGATATTTACAAAGAGACACACAATTAATTGATTATGTGCTTTATAGTAATGATTCAATGAATAATTACGACTGTACACTTTAATAGAAAGAAATACTCAAACGTACATTCTGCAACCATCTTCTCCAACTCCCTAATGGCCTTTTCGAGCATCGTACTTTTTGGCCTAACATTTAAACCTTCCTTTCTCTGCATGAGTGGAGCCTTCTGCATGATCTTAGAATACAAAATCAATATTTGCTTGAATTTCAGTTGCAAGAACAAAATGTAAAAGCTACCAAAATGTAAGGGAGTGGATGGGTGGGGGGGAAAAATCGTATGAAACTTGTCTTATGCAGTAACTAGTGTGGCTTCATCAAGAGCAAGGACACCAGGGAGCTCTTTGCCTTCCAACAACTCCGAACTGGCAGCACCACCTATTGATATGTGGCTCATCACATCAGCAACTCCTACTTTTTCTACAGCTGCAACAGAGTCTCCACCTCCAATTATGGTTGTCACTCCCTTCCCACTGAGTTCAGCTAACTTCTTTGCAATTGCCTGCAATAGCAGTTACAAACTTTAACTCACCATTCATTCATTCAAAAGCAGAAATATAGGGATTGCAATCGGATCAGGTAAATCAGGTAACCTTTACTATTTCTCCCTCTTCTGATGGGCTCTTTGCATAACATAGTCCAACGATTTGTACAGGTTAGAACTGGACTCGGTTGAATGCATGATCAAGTTTTCTTCGCTTAATGCAAAATTTATCTACTGCATTCAATTTGAGGGTAAGATGAATAAAACCAAACATACATAAAAGCAAATTCTCAGTAATTCCCAGCCAAGACTTTCTTCGGTAAGTTAGGCAAAAGCGGCACCATATCGTCCCAGACCCAACCCCATTGTCATCCCCCCAAGGCATATGAATTTTTTCACATGTATCATTACGTGCACATGTGTACAATATGATTCATCCATTTTTTGATAAATTAAACCAAAGAAACAAGCAAGAAAATTATTGCACACCTCTGTTCCAGCAGCAAACTTCTCAAACTCAAACACTCACATTGGTCCATTCCAAATAACAGTTTTGGTAGTGTCCAAAGCATCATTAAATGTCTTAATAGAGTCCGGTCCAATATCAAATCCCATCCAGCCATCAGGGATGCCAGTTGCTGGCACAATCTGCAATAACCGAAGTAAAATATTATTACGTACCAACAAATGTAGTAAAACAAAATCATAGAGATCACCAGTTTGTGGAATGAATGATGGTTACTATCAAACTGTCAGTTTTAATCAAACAAAATGATAGGTTTTCCATTGCCAGTGAAGGGACCAAAGAAACTCTGCGCATTTATGCAAAGTAGTCAGTGCCAAGGATGTTCTATCACTACAAGTCAGTCTGCCATAATAATGAGAAAAGCTACAAAACAAATGCATTAATGAAAAAACTTAGTGAAATATCGAGTACATTTCAGGATAATGTGCCTGTTTGGTGCAGCTTAAAAGCTGCTTATTTCAGCTTTCAGCTTAATTTAAGCTATTTTGATGTGTTTGGTTTAGCTTATAGCTTATAGCTTTTTGGAACTCAGAAATCAGCTTATTCTTTAAGTGGGGCAGGAGATGCTTAATTTATAAGTCAGAAATCAGCTTATGTTCATAGTTATAAGCTATAAGCTGTTTAGGCATAAGCTATAAACACTTTCCCATAACTCTACCAAACATGGCCAATGAAAGGATTGTCTATCTAATTGTATAACTTCCAACAGAGAGCTTTCAGAGTTTGTAATCAATAAAAATCAAATAAAAGTTCCTAGACATGTCTACTCCCAACATTCAAAATCTGATAGCCGTTTCCATAATTACTATTCCAATGCGAAGTATTATACTTTTAGTCTTAGTCCATGAGGAAAACATGGCAGCAAAACAAAATGGAAAATAATGAAACATGACAGCAGTAGGGAGTGGGGCACTTGTCTGTGGCACCTACATGTCAGGCAGCACAACAATTTCATGCATCTCACATGAAAATCTCAAATAAGCTTTCGAAAGTGAAAAAGGGAGCAAGCACCAAAGCCATGTACTAGGAAAACAACAGGCCAAAGAAAAAAGAAAGAAAAATAATATATTCAAAAAGCATGGACTCGCTATTCAACCTTATTTATGCTACCATGATTCAATATAAACACTTCTACATTTTCTAGAGGCTAAGCTCCCATATAACAAGCCAAGTTTGGCAACAGACATTATAATATGAGTCATATGACTGCGATTAATTATCCCAATTAAAGACCAACTCGTGGAGAATTTCATTCCAATATTTTATCAAGTTCCGTATGTTTCACAGAACAAGCATTACTTTTTGATTAATCTAAATAACCATTCTAGTTGACTAAACAGAACCAAACAAAAAAACAGAGTACACCCAGTTTAATCCCCCTTAGATGGGGGTCTAGGAGGGGTAAATTGAGTACAAACCTAACTTTTGGCATTATTATATATAAAGTGGCTATCCTCATGTTTGAACCCACAACAAAAGAACTTGAAACCTTACTCCAGCCATTCCTTTCAAACACAAATTGAGCACTTTTGAGGTAAAACAGACATAATATACCATATCTAAACAGTGGTACACAGATCTCAACTTGTACATAAACCAAACAATTTGCATCAATTCACAGTTTTCTGCTCTCAAGGCAAAGTAAGGCCTGATCCTTTGGTCTCATAAAAGTGGATGCTTCGGATAATTGATCAAGACCTAAGTCATCAATGCCAATCAACAAACAGCTATCATAGTTTGCAATTTCTTGTAATAGGTTGCTTTGAGCAGTAATAGAACACATCTAAGTATTTAAGATCTGCTTGTCCTTCCGTGATTAAGCTCTCAAAGCAATTGTAATAGTTAAGTACACTTAGAAGCAGTATACCAAGTTGAAATCACTATGCCATCTCATGAAGTAAAACTATACAAGGGAGTCCAAAAACAAATATAAAGAACAAGTTTCAAAGTTCTGGGCAGAGTTAGGCAGAGTTAGTTCGATGTTTCAGTAACTGAGAAACAAAATAACACAGGAAAATTTGAAGCACCTAAAAGAAGAAGATCTAAGACCAAATGCTATCACAATCACTACTCTTTACCTCCTTAAACTAATTGATACCAATTCAAGCAGTTTAATATGACTTTAACGTCATGAACTACATTACAAAATTATAATTCAATATGACAACTTTCTGAACTAAACTACATTCATTTTACCACCAAAATAATTCAGTTTGTAGACCGTGTGTTCTAGACATTTTTTAATGTGAAATATTTAATTCAAAATGCATTAGTATTGTTTTACAATATTATATTGTAAAACTAATAAACAAAATTTAAAGTAGTTCTACAGGTTGCAACAACTCCCCAAGTTATGCACTTTGGCATTAATCTTCCCCATTTGACAAAGGCATCATTATAGTTTTTTTTTTTTTTTTTGTAACTACTTTACATATTCTCCATTTTCAATTTCCTTATATTTCATCCACTTCAAATGTCATACCCCTCACAAGGAACATACACCAAGAAAAAACATTCATTCCTTTGACATACTTCCCTCCCAAGTTGTCTATATCATAACCTATCATCCCTACATCATCTTTCACTCTTAACAATTTACCTTGTTGCACTTAAAAATATCCAATCTTGAAGCCTTCAATGAATCCCAACAACCCCATATCTCACTATATGTTTGTATGAATGTCAATGGAGAGAACCACAAAAGATGTACATTTTGGTCATCCCAATTGCACAATTTGCACAAAATGGATTTATTTCACCGTCCATACCATTCAATCACATGTCACTCTAAACATTGTTTGGAAGCCAAAGAAAAAATAGTTAAAGGAACAAAATAGTTAAAGGAACAAATAGTTAAAGAAAAAATAGTTAAAGGAACAAAATAGTTAAATAGTTAAAGAAAAAATGTTTGTATGAATGTCAAAGGAAAAAATAATTACAATCAAGCCAAACAAGCCTCCTGTGTATCTCTGCTAAGTCTATAAATCAAACTTAAATTCATTTTAAAACTCATTAAAATTTTAAATTATGTCATCGGTTTTCTCTTTCTTCTTGAGCAATTGCACAGCTTCTTGCTTCCTCTTCTTTTTTGAGATTGGCAGACTCTTCCTCTTTCCTCTGCTTGTAAGCCTCCATTTCTTCCAAATACTTTTTCTTGCTTTGCTTTGCAATCTGCAAGTTCGCAAAATATGAAATTGCTGTTGCAGAGAGAGAGAGAGAGAGAGAGAGAGATTGAGAGAGAAAGAGTTAATTGAACCTTTTCATAAGGCTTCTTCTGTTTCTTTGTCATGTTATTCCATTCTTCACCTGTGATCTCCGCAATCTGTCAAACGATGCCAATTTTACAAATTAGCATATGATCAATAACAAGAATTCAAGAAACTGAACGTAAGGCCTCTTCAATTACCTCCCAGCCACCCTTGCTCTCTGCAAGCAGAGCTGCTCTTCGCTCATTTTTGAACATTAAAAACGCAGACATTGGTTGCTTCGGTTTCAATGGATCCTTTGCTTTCCTATAGAAATTCAATGAGACAAAGATTAGAGAGAGAGAAGAAGAAGAAGAAGAAGAAGAAGAAGGGGGGAGAGAGAAATATAGAGAAAAATACTGAATTTACTTTTTCAACTGAAGATGCTGCTCTTCCTCCAACAGCCTCATTGCTTCAGTTGTGAATGCCAAAAACGGAGACATTGGTTACTGATCCTTTTCTTTCTTGCTCTTCCTCCACTGATCTTTGAGCCATGTGATTTGAGGGCAACCTTTCTTCTTCTTGTCTTTCTTTTCTAGCTCTTTCTCTCTGTTCTGTTTTCAAGAAAATGTAGGAAAATTTAGGGGGAAAACTAAACCAAAAATCATCAACTCTGAACCATCAATCTGGGTTCAGTTTCTGAGAAAATGTAGGAAAATTACCCTTTCTAAAGCTCCTTCATTTTCCCTACATTTTCTCAGCAACCAAACATCGTATTGAAGAGGGAAAAAAAAAAAATGAACCATGGTGGGTTTGAACTCTTTCATTTTTTGCAACTTCTTGAGCTCCGTCTGAAGCTTTTCTCCCTCTTTCCCCCTTGCTTCAAGCTCCTCCTCCTTCATCTTCAAAGTCTTCTCTCTTGCCTTCAATAGCTCCTCAGTTTGCCCCCTCTCGATCCTCAACTGTTGAAGCATTTCTTGCATTTCTTGCAACTCCTTCTCAAAAGATTGATTTTGTTGTTGTTGTTGTTTCGCTTTCGTCCCAGCTTTCTTAGCTTTCTTGGCGGATTAAGGCCGTGAGAGACTCTTATGGTTTTCGAAGGTGGTGGTGGTGGGGGTGGTGGGGGTGGTGGTTGGGATGGTGGTGGTGCAGGAGAGAAGGGGGAGGATGCCAGAGTACCAAAAGGCGGCAAAAACCTTATTCATCTTTGAGAGAGAGAGAGAGAGAGACTGTGTAATGGCGTCAAACACTGTCGTGTGTTTTGAAAGAGAATTAGGTAAAAGGTGGTAGTGGTGTCACCAAGAGGCAACGAAACTATATATGAATGAAGTGGTGCAATATGGAGGAAGAGTGATCAGCGGAGTATCCTAATTCGTTGCTCGAAATTATTGGCTCGAAATTAGCCCGGAATTGATATCCTAATTTATTGGCTCGGAATTGATATCCTAATTTATCCTAATTTCCATAATTTGGATGATTATTATTTTAAAACTTATTAGGTAAAATTATTAGGTAAAATATTTATATAAAAAATTAGGGTAAATTACACTGACACCCCCTGAGATTTATATTTATTGCAGTTCTTCCTTTACATTTGAAAAATTACACTGACCCTCCTATTAATTTAATTTTATGTGTGATGATCATTACGGTGAGGGTGGAACTATTATGCAACTTTAAACCTCATGGGGCAATCTGTAATGAAATTTTAAACCTCAGGCAGGAGATGTAATTTCCAAAATGTGAGGGGGAACTGTAATAAACATAAACCTCAAGGGGTGTTAATGTAATTTATCCAAAAAATTAAGGGTAAATTACACTGACACCCCATGAGGTTTATATTTATTACAGTTCCCCCTCACCTTTGGGAAATTACATCTCCCTCCTGAGGTTTAAAGTTTTATTACAGATTCTCCCCCTCAGCAATTTAATTTTTTTAAATACCAATTTTGCCCTCACTGGATAAATTACATTGACACCCCTCACATTTTAGAAATTATAATCCCCTCCACAAGGTTTAAAGTAGCATTACCAATTTCCCCCTCAGTTAGTATTAGTTGGAAAAAAAAAATTCATTGAAAAAAAAAATTTAATTGGGAAAAAAATTAATTGAAAAAAAAAATTGTTAGTTAAATTTTAAAATTTTTGTTTAAAAACCAACGTAAACTCATTTTTTGAATTTACATTTTTTTCTCAAATTTACAAACTGAAACAACTATTTATAAATTAAAAAAAAATTATTAAACAAGTTTTTATGATAGTTTTTTAAATTTTTGTAAATATAAATTAAAAACGAAATGGTTACCAAACAAGTCTCAGATGGTAAAAATGTCGAAAAATTAACAAATACTTAAATAAGTTATTAACATAAGAAATGACTTATCGCAAGATTCTTAGGCTATGTATGGTTTGATTTTTAGAATTTTTTTTTCAAAAAATTAAAAACTAATTTGGTTAACAAATAAAAAATAAAAAATAATTATCATTTAAGGGTAAAAAATAATTATCATTTTAACTTTTGAGCAAGTTATATACATACGTATGGTCGTTTCAATTTAATTTGTAAAAAATTATTTCTAACCACTCGAAAGATAAAAATTATATAAAGATGATAGTTATTTTTTATTTTTTATTTCTTAACCAAATTAATTTTTAATTCTTAAAAAAAATTCTAAAAATCAAACCATACATAGTTTAAGAATCTTTTGTAAGTCATTTCTGACGTTGGTAACTTATTTAATTATCTGTTAATTTTATGACATTTTTACCATCTGAAGCCCGTTTAACATTTCGTATTCAGTTTTATATTTATATTTACAAAAATTTAAAAACTGTCATAAAAACTTGTTTGATAATTTTTTTGATTTATAAATGGTTGTCCCAGTTTGTAAATTTTAGGAAAAAAACGTAAATTCAAAAAATGAGTTTACGTTGATTTTTAAACAGAAATTTAAAAATTTTACTAAAAAAAAAATTTCAATTAATTTTTTTTTCAAATAATTTTTTTTCCAACTAATGCTAACCAATGGGGCAATTGGTAATTCTGCTGTAAACCTTAGGGAGGGGATTGTAATTTCTAAAATGTGAGGGGTGTCAATGTAATTTACCTAGTGAGGGCAAAATTAGTATTTAAAAAAATTAAATTGCTAAGGGGGGAATCTGTAATGAAACTTTAAACCTCAAGGAGGGTGATGTAATTTCCAAAAGGTGAGAGGGGAATTGTAATAAATATAAACCCGAGGGGGTGTCAGTATAATTTACCCAAAAATTAAAATGATTAGATATTAGGGTAAATCCCAAATCAATGTTCGCTGCACCATTTGGTCCTGCAGTTAATTTTATAAACTAGTAGGTTCTATCGAAATGGTAAAGACGCTTGGGCCCATGATGTTAGCGTGTGTCTTGCAAATTGTAAGGGGTAATTGTGGGGTTTTGATGATGTTAAATTTACCAAATTGACTATAAAGCGTGTTGTAGTGTTTTTTTGGCTTCCTTCTTTCTCGATCAAAACATATTAGAGGAATATGGAAAGTTTTGTACTGCTCCCGATGTTAGGGGAATGATGATCATCCCAATATTTTGAAATCCCTTGCTAGCAACGTTAATCAGTCGAGAATATTACCAAAATTTCTATTCTTGGCCTCCACCCAAATCGTAGAAACACTTAGAAATGAAATTCTGTGGCTTGGTCATGAGAGAGAGAGAGAGAGAGAGAGAGAGACTGACTGTGTGTTTAGGCAAAAACTCTATTTTGAAAGAGAATTAGGTAAAAGGGGTACCAATATGGAGGGAGGAGTGATTCGCGGCGTCATTCCTAATTTCCATAATTTGAATATAGGTAAAATATTTATATAAAAAATTAAGATGGTTAGATATTAATTGTTATATATTTAAATTAAATTTATATTATAAAAAATATATAATTATTTTTAAAATTATATTTGTCGTCTATTTTTTTTTAAACAAATATGCTTTAAATATATAGCTACTGAAAAGTTTGGTCGCCAAAAATTTATTTTCAACGATTAAAAAATATTTTAGTCGTTGTATAATTAGTTTTGGCTACTAAAACAATTTAGTTGCAGAATAAAAAATAAAAAATTACTTTTTATCTTTGGTGACCAAAAGTTTGATCAACAAAAATTTATTTTCAGCGACTAAAAAAAATTTTAGTAGCCAAAAAACTAAAATTTTTGGAGGGAGACATTTTAAATTTTGGAGGGATTTATAAAACTAATTGGCGACCAAAATGTTTAGTCGTGAATTGTGTAAAATGACCAATAACCATATATATATATATATATATATTTTGTTTCCAAACCAAACCCTAAACAGACCAACGCCTCTCTCTCTCTTCAGCGTCTCTCTCCCTCTCTATCGCTAGGGATGGCAATAGGGGTTAATGGAATGGATATTAATTCCCCATCCCCATTCCCCTATAATAATTTTTCCATATTCCCCATTCCCTATGGATACTAACCTCTCCATCTCTTAATGGGTTTGGATTTTCCGAAACCCAACATGACCTTCTTTTTTTTTTTTTTCCAAGGTTCAGAACCAAAGCTAAATATATATTCAATCTTATTTTATTTTATTTGGCTCAACAACAAAATCAAATACCCATTAATTAATTAAAAAGTTTGTTTTAAATAATCAAATATATAATTTTGAGACAATCAAATAAGCTCACAAGAATACGAGATAAAATTATTTCATATATTTATATAACAAAATCAATCTGGGTTAAAGGCATTCTAATAAAAATAATGTTGTTGTAATTTGGAGATGTGTCAGCCCACCTTCTCTCTTTTTCTCTTTTGTTCTCTCTCCAGTCTCCAATAACCATGTATATATAGGTGTGTTCCTCTTTGTGTCCGCATTGAGTTTCTTTTCTTTTTTTCCATTTGGCTGTATTGGGGGGATAATGGGCACCCAGATCATGTGCTAGACAATTAAACAGCTATTAGAGTATCTGTAACGCTTACTCAAAAAAAAAATTTAATATTAAATTTGAATAAAAAGTTAATGAAAAGTTTCATATGATATTATGTGTTCCAATGCTAATTTTTTAATTTTTATCAAACAACTGGTTGACCAGGAGGTCATCTGACTTATGTAAATTTTCATCAAACAATCAGTTGATTGGGAGGACAATTGGCCGGTCATCCGGTGTACGGTGAAGCCTCTGCAAAAGTAATGGCTATCTGTAAAAATTTGATGAACGATGAAACCTCCCTCAATTTGATGAATTTTTTTATTTTCCTTTCATTTGATATGGGTTTGATGCCATGGTTGGAGCAACAAAAGTGTGCGTATTTTAACAAATTTAAATTTGATGGAAAATCTAAGCGAAAGTTTGAGATGCTCTTATCGGAGTAGAAAAAAATAAATATATGCATTTATACTTAAGGCTTGTTAAGGAAATATTTTTTAGTAATTTTGTTAAATGATGATCATCCCAATATTTTGAAATCCCTTGCTGGCAACGTTAATCAGTTGAGAACATTACCAAAATTTATGTTCGTGGCCTCTAACCAAACCGTAGAAACACTTGAAAATGAAATTATGTGACTTGGTCATGAGAGATAGAGAGAGAGAGAGAGAAAGAGAGAGAGAGAGAGACTATGAGTTTAGGCAAAAACTCTGTTTTGAAAGAGAATTAGGTAAAAAGGGTAACAATATGGAGGGAGGAGTGATCCGCGGCGTCATTTCTAATTTCCATAATTTCAATATAGGTAAAATCATATTATTATTATATAATATAAGTAAAAGTGTTGTAGCCTCTTTGAAGTTGAAAGTCTCACTCTAATTTTCTCAATTTTTTTGAATTTTATAACACTTAAAATACACGTCATTCTATGATTAGCTCAAAATATAAGTTATAGGGTAAATTATGCAAATAGTCCCTGTAATTTACACGATGTGTCAATTTGGTCCATATAATTTCAATTTGCTCGATTTTGCCCCTTAATTTAACGGATTGTGTTATTTTAGTCCAGTGAATAACGGTTGTTAAGTTAATTTAACGGAAGGTCAAACAATGTGTCAATTTGGTTCCTACACTTTACATGATGTGTCAATTTGGTACCTGTAGTTTCAATTTTCTCGATTTTGACAGAGACTAAATGTAACAACCCCGACCCTTAATTAACGTTAATTCATGCTTAAGTGTGCCTAACATGTGATTAAGAAGAAATCATGAGTTAATGACATGTGTATTGCATTATTAATGTGTTTCTATCTATTTAACGTAGAAAGATCTGTTTATGTTTTAGTTTCGATTTGCGAATTGAAAGCCTTATCGGCATCTGACTCAGAAATTGACTTGATTTATATGTCCATCAGGATTTATAGGATTTTATGGTAGGTTTAATTTAAATTCGATTTGGGATGATTAAATTAGAATAAATAAGGTTGAATTATTTGAATCCAAATTAATTACAAGTGTGCCATTGAGTGGGCTTATACAAATTGTTGCACACCTTATACATATTGGGACTTGTCATTTTCCATCCTCAAGACCCAAAACGTGAGAGAGAGTGAAGAAGGAAGATTTGGCTCAAAACTTAAAGAATTTGGGGCTCAAATTATAGGATGCTAGGAATTGTTGGCATTGATGAAGATTTAAGAGTTTTGACTTCAACCATTGTAGATTCAAGCCTCTAGGTAAGGGACTAAACTCTAAATTGAGTAATTGAGTTAGATTCTACAAGATTATTGATGAATTAAGTAAATTCATGGTAAAATTGCATTCGAATTGAGAGAATTGGGCCATACATGCATGTGCAATTCTTCACAATTTGAGCATGACTTCAAACGATTCTTTCATGCATGTAGTTATTTCATCTATGTTTTGTGAATTCGTCATGTTTTCTACCAAATTGCCAAATTTAATCTTGGTTTGAAGTGTTTGAACTCGAGGGAGATCATGCATGTTGTATTTATGTTTTATTCATGAAGTTTTAGTTGGAATTGTGTTCAATTGACATACTTTTGGGCTATGATTTCTTGAAATGATCCTTTAAACATGTTGTTTTATGAGTATCTAAGTGTTTTCTTAAGTTTGGGCCTAGAAAAATGAAGTTTGATGCTTTAATGCTTGAGTTTGAACTTGAAGATCAAATCTGGAAATTCCAGAAATTTGATCCACGCTCGAGCGGGGGATTCCACGCTCGAACGAGCACTTTGAGTACGTGCACTTCCGCTCGAACGACGAGAGTCACGCTCGAGCGTGAATTGCATATACTCAGAAGTTCTTATGTTTTGCAGTTCGCTCAAGCGAGGGACTTCACGCTCGAGCAAGGATCAGAGTCTCACGCTCGAGCGTGGGTCGAGCATCCATCGAGCGTGAAAAACATGCAACCAGTACTTTTTCTAAAGTTTGCAGTCCGCTCGAGCGAGAGAAGTCACGCTCGAGCGGAGCTTCATCGTCTGCATGTCCGCTCGAGCGGGAAAAGCCACGCTCGAGCGTGGACCCTATTTTCAGCAAGTTTTGAAAAATGTTTTCCAACACATTTTTGCATCCTCATTCTATCCTAGCATTCCTAGGCCATGTTAAGACTCCATAATGAGGATTAAAGACTAGAGACACACTAAGAACAAACGAAATAAGTTATGTACAATTCGAACATGTGTTTCAAGTGTGTATCCGTATGTGTGTTCATGTAGGTCACGCGCCTCAGAACAAGTGAAGTGCCATCTTACCATCTAATTAGAGCTATCAATCATCTGTGAGTAATAACTCTGTAAAGTTATGTTTAGCTATGATTATTTTATGATAATATGAGATGACAAGTTTCTGAAATGCCATATTTTGTGTGAATGAATGATTGTCCAATTTTCTTTAAAACGAAATTGTGGTATCCTTAGCAGAGGCCCTCGCCCAAGGGACATAATACTGTGGCTTATGGTCATGAGGCCCTCGCCCGGGGGAAAGAATACTGTGGCCCAGGCCCTTGCCCGGAGGAAATAATACAGAGGTCCATGCCCTTGCCAGGGGGAAATAATATCGAGGTCCAGGCCCTCGCCCGGGAGAAATAATACCGTGGCCCATGTATGAGATATGTTACTCGGTACCAGAGGTTCCTTTATGGAACTTGATATGCTTGACCAAAGAGACATGTTTAAGCTAATGGATGTACCACACACGATTGAACAAGGATAAGACTATGATTCTATTTCACTATCTGATTATGATCCTGAAATGTTGTGAGACAAGTTATGGACATCATTCATTAAAGTCTTTACTTTGTTATTATTCACTGGGCTGTCACTCACTGTTTATATTATGTATGTAGGTGAGCAGCCACGTAACCAGGCCCAGAATTGACGGCCTAAGTTTCAGTTTTGTCGGCCAACCATTGTGCCTCCTGAGGAGGTTTCGATTAAAGTCAAGTTTCATGGTTGTTTTTGTAAACATGATAGGCTATGTTTATACTATGTTGTGTTGGTTAGAATGTCTGATATTGTAAGTTGGGTAATGATGTGTAAAGTTTGTAACACTATTATGAAGTTTTAAGTTATCTGTTTCATGTATGTCCGCACAGCTCTATAGACTATGTATGTCTTGATTATTTGCTTCCGCAGCCCCTGTTGTATGTTATTATGCCAAGAGGCCTTTGGTAATCCAAGAATTACTGGCCGGTTACGATGCTAAACCCATAGGGGCAGGTTTGGGTCGTGACACTAAATTGACACATTGTGAAAAATACAGGGACTAAATTGACACATTATTTGACTTTCTGGCTAAATTAACTTAACAGCCATTATTTATTGGACTAAAATGACAAAATTTGTTAAATTAAGGGACAAAATCGAGCAAATTGAAACTACATTGACCAAATTGGCACATCGTGTAAACTACTGGGACTATTTACATAATTTTTCCTAATTTATATTAATTAAGGTAATTTTTAAATACTCTAAATCATTACCAAAATTTATTAGTAATGCTTCCTTAAATTTTGTGATTATTATTCCTAGAATTACCTTATCTATATGATTATACATACCAAACTTCAAAGATTTCTATAATTATATTTAAAAAGTTTAGGAAATATAACAATGGGAAGAGAGCGGCATATTAGGTCTTCAATTTTTTGTTTTTTATTTTTTCTTCTTTAAAACACAATCACAACATAATTCTTTAAGTATATGGAAAAAAAATAGAAATACAAAAAGAATTATTCAGAGATTTTAGCTTGAAAAACAAGCGAATTGTGCAAATTAAATTATGAATATGGTCCACATATTTTAAATGACGCATGGATATTCATATTCTCTATTTAATATGAGTTGTTGTTGGGTTATTTTAGCCAATTTCTTTGTATATATCTTTTCTTTTTATTTTAATAAAGTTTTTTTATATTTATTTTTGTATAAATGAAAAAATGCAAAATACAAAAAAATTATTTTTATAACCGGCTAAATCTAGCTCTAGTATAACAAGAGCACCAAGCTCCCTCCTAAAGATGAAACAAAAGTGATGATAATCTTGGGTTTGACATCCTTATAAGAATGACGTAAGGGAATCCTAAGGAATTTTTACTACAATGTAAGAGGAATCGAAAAGAGTTTTTACTATTAATATTAGAGAATTTACTTAAAATTTTTACCGATCATGTGACTATTTGAAAATCAAAATATGTATGTGTATATTTTTTTCTTAGTTTAAGTAATTTTTTAAGGGAAGACCAATCAATGGGGTACATTTTTTTAAATTGGAAAAAAATTATAAAATGGAAGAGACGTGAAATTTTTGTAACTTTATGTCTATATAAATTTGGAAATAGTAGAAGGAGTAATTGATTAAGAGTTATAAAATTTAAAATTAAGAGTCAAAATTGATTAAATTAAAAGTGTAGAGAGCAAAATGATATAAGAGATAAAATGTAAGGACTACTAATATAATTTGTTTTTGTTTTATTAATTTCTTACTCATAATTTAACTTATTTTTAATTTTTTTTCCCCTATTGTTTAGTGGCCTTTTATATTCGGCAACTAAAGCAAAAAACTTTGAATGTATGAAATGAATGTAATGATATTTCATCATCAAACAATTTTTATTATTACTTTTGGTTTAAATGGATGAAAAATTAGTGTATATTTAATTGCGAGGAAATATCATTTTGCCCCCTAAACTATCATGCGTTTTTCACGTTGACCCCCTTACTTCGATTTATTTTAATCTAGTATCTGAACTGTCCACAAATTGATCAATTAGACCCCTGTCGTTACCTTCCGTCAACAATTGGATGGAATGTGCTTACGTTGACTATACCTTAAAAATCAATTTACCCCCCAAATTAAAAGTCAATTTGGCGTTCCTTGTACTGAACCAATCTGCATTCCAAGCAACATAGTACTAACCATATTTCCAGTTTTGTTATTATGTCCTCATCTGAGCATCAACCAAAGGCTTTAGTATGCTAAAACAATGGAGTGAAGAAGTAAATATATATATATATATGAATATTTAAAAAAAATGGAAGGAGGGGAGAAAGAAAGAAAGCAATTTCAATAGGGATGTCATGACGCACTACATTGCCACCTTATGATAAAATCCTCCCACCAATCTTATTAGATTGTTGTGAAAATTGATTCCAAGCACATAGCCTCAAGATATAACGAAGTCTACTAATGTCTAACTGCATCTTACATCATCACATAAAAACCTGCCTAAAAACAGGCATGCCACTTGTTGCGATAAACAGAATGACTACAATACCTTGAAGGTGAGAGCTTTAATTATTGCAAGAAAGAGACTCTCCAATTCTAAGTAGAATAAAGAATTGAAAAGCCCAGCCTAGCCCACACCAAACCAAACCAAGCCTTAAGTCTCATCAAATAGGGTCGACTACATGAATCATTCTTCTCTACGTGACCCTATCAAAGGCCATTTCGTTAGTCAAATTAAACAAATTTATATCTATATTTACAACACTAACTAATATTAATCTAGGCCTATCCCGTCCCTTAATACTTCCATCTACTGTTACAGCATCGCATCTCTTCACTACTGCCTCTGTTGGTCTCCGTTGAATATGACCAAACTATCTCAATCGATTCTCTCTCAACTTATCTTATATCGGTGTTACTCCTATCCATTCCCAAATACACTCATTCCTAATTCTATCTTGTCTAGTCTTGTCACACATCCACCTTAGCATCATCATCCAGCCACACTCATGTTGTTTCTTAGTTGCAGCCTAGCCCACACTTCTCCTTAAACCCAGGTGTTAAAGAAAGAAACTGGAGCCTTCTAACTAACA
Organism: Camellia granthamiana; assembly: GCA_036172215.1. Classification (NCBI taxonomy): domain Eukaryota; kingdom Viridiplantae; phylum Streptophyta; class Magnoliopsida; order Ericales; family Theaceae; genus Camellia; species Camellia granthamiana. The sequence continues at coordinate 14,941,187 of CM069905.1, forward strand.
CAGATGGGGCAACTTTAGGAAATGTGGAACACATTCCAATACACCATCTTGGACCACAACATATAGTAGCCGAACAAACGACACACCAATCACAGGCCCAACCAAGCTCTGATACCAAATTGAAAAGCTAAGCCCACACTTCTCCCTAAAACACAAGTGTTAAAGAGAGAGAAATTGGAGCCTTATAATCAGCACAGATGGGACAACTCCAGGTGATGTAGGACACATTCTAACAGAAGGCACTAAAGTTTAAATTGGAGTAGATGGAACCAATCACAAAGGCAAACGAGCAAGAGGGTAAAAAGGGGGTTGCTTGGTTGACTAGGTTATTTAGCCAAATTTTGTTGACTATGAACATGCTAGATGAGTGGAGGAAAAATATTTTAGTGCCAATATATAAGAATAAAGGAGATATCTAGAATTGCAACAACTATAAAGGAATCAAGCTAATATGTCATATAATGAAAAGTGTGGGAGAGGGTGATGGAACGCCGATTGCGAGATATAGCAGAGGTGTCAGAGAATCAATTTGGGTTTATGCCTGGTAGGTCAACAACGGAAGCAATTTATCTTTTAAGGAGAGTAATAGAAAAGTATAGAGAAAAGAAAAGAGACATTCATATGGTGTTAATTGACCTTGAGAAAGCATATGATAGAGTGCCCCGAGATATAATATGGTGGGTTTTAGAGAAGAAAGGGGTGACAAAAGGTTACATTGATGTGATTAGGGACATGTACGAAGGGGTGGTGACCACTATTAGATCGTCTACTAGAGAGACAACTGAATTTCCTCTCACTGTTGGGTTACACCAAGAATCTACCTTAAGCCCTTATCTTTTTGCTTTAGTTATGGATGAGTTGACGAGAAATATTCAGGATGACGTGCCATGGTGTATGCTTTTTGCAGACGATATCGTGCTAGTGGATGAGACTAGAGAAGGAGTTAACACAAAGTTGGAGATGTAGAGAAAAGCTCTTAAATCGAAAGGATTTCGGATAAGCAGAACTAAAATAGAGTACATGGAGTGTAAATTTAGTAACAATAACAATGAAAGCAGAGGAGAAGTGAAGATTGAAAATCAAGAACTATCTAAGAGTAAACATTTTCGTTATTTAGGGTCGATTATCACAACAGCGGGGGAGATTGATGCGGATGTGGCCCATAGGATTAAAACGGGGTGGTATAAGTGGAGAACTGCGTCTGGGGTACTGTGCGATAAACGAATACCCACTAGACTAAAATGTAAGTTCTATAGAATGGTTATTAGACCAGTGATGTTGTATGGGACAGAGTGTTAGGCAACCAAAAAATAACATGTAGATAAGATAAGTGTGGCTAAGGTGAGAATGCTAAAGTGGATGTATGGCAAAACTAGACAAGATAGAATTAAGAATGAGTGTATTCGGGAATGAGTGTATTCGGGAATGGGTAGGAGTACCACCGATAGAAAATAAGTTGAGAGAGAATCAATTGAGATGGTTTGGTCACATTCAACAGAGACCAATAGAGGCAGCAGTGAAGAGATGCGATGCTGTAACGGTAGAGGGGAGTGTTAGGGGACGGGGTAGGCTTAGATTAACGTTGGCTCACGTTGTAAATATAAATATGAATCTATTTAATTTGACTAACGAAATGGCCTTTGATAGAGTCGCGTGGAGAAAAAGGATTCATGTAGCCGACCTCATTTGATGGGACTCAAGGCTTGGTTTGGTTTGGTTTTAGAGGAATTAGTGTGGCCTAAACCAAAGTGATTCATGTAAGGACATCTTCAACGGTGTATTAATTTTTTTCATTGAATTTAAGGAAAATTTCTCTTTGATATCAAGTGCTCCAACGAAGGGTTCTGTTGCTTCATCAAACCACTGATTGACCGGGTGGATGTCCAGCTAATTGACTAGCCAGTGCAAAATTTTCACAAATTTTATTCTTGAGGTGGTCATCTGAAGGGTCAACTGAGAGGACAATTGGGCAATCAACTGGCCAATATAATTTTTTAACAAACTTTTGTCTTGAGATGGTCAGTCAGGAGGACATCTAGGAGGACATCTGGTGGTAAAAACCAAACGGCAATGAACAATGATTTGATGAAAAATACATTTGCTCTCAGCTTGATGAAAGGAAAGTGAAATTATAGATTTGATACTGATTTGATGAAATCGTCGAAACTGAAAAATGAATAATTTTTTATCAAATTTAAATTTAATAATACGTTTGATATACAATTGAAGATAGTCTAACACAAACAATGGTTTGAGTTCATCCCTTGGGCCATGTAACTTTCCAAGGCCTGAAGGAAGATTTTCCTTAGGGGCTCCGAGCTTGGAAATAGAAAGGGCTGTCATTTTGATCTACATATATTGTTGGAATTGGCCCACACATAGGCCCAAGGTGTTAGTATCTATTAATTATTTCTGCATAGCGGAAATTATCACATGAATCACCAACGCTACATGATCGAATGTTCATTTAATGATATTTTATTATTTTTCACCGTTTTGTTAATTTTAGGAACCATGTAATTATTTTCATCTCTACTATTAATTAGGCATACCATTAACATAAAATTTCTTAAAAATAAGATAATTATTTTGGGCACAGCTTCTCTCCAGTCCAAATCTAGACTGGACGGTGCTGTCCGGCCCTTGGGGGCCCACTGCGGGTTGTGTTTCGATAATTTAAACCGTTCAATGTGTAGAACTCGTCGAGTACTATATGCCTGTAAAAAATCACGTTGATTGGATAACAATAGTTATATGATCAAATCAGTTTTTTGTAAGCCGTTTATTTTTCGCCGTCCATTTTTTTTTCATAAAAAACTGATTTGATCATATAGCTATTGATATCTGATCAATGTGATTTTTTACAGGCATATAATACTCGACGAGTTCTACACATTGCACGGTTTAGATTATCGAAACACAACCCGTAGTGGGCCCCCAAGGGCCGGACAGCACCGCCCAGTCCAGATTTGGACCGGAGAGAAGCTGTGGCCATTATTTTAGTCTAAGGGATTGTCATTTTTTTTTTTTTTTTTTTTTTTTCATGGCAATCAGAAGGGAAAGAAAAAGATGTTGTATGCCGCCGTAATGTGGAGAAACGGTTATAAATGCGATGATACATGTGATGTTGGTAGCATTCTTGATGGCAAGATTTGCCATTAATTGCATAATTTGATTTTCCTTTAAATAATTAATTTTTGTTTTTAAATAAATAAACAAAGAGAGGATTCAATGAGAAAAATAAATATGATGTTGATAGCATTTTCGACAGCAAGGTTTGCGAGTAATTGCATGGATTTGTAAGTTATTTTTAATTCATTAATTTAATTTTTAAACAAGGAATTGTTTGACATTTACTAAAATAGTACATATTTTTATCTTTTTTAAATTATATTACATATTTATTTTTCTACACATTTTTTTTTGTAAAAAATATATTTATTTAGCACTTCTCAAACAACCTATAAATAAAGGAAGGGTTCAATGGATTTGTAAGTTAAATGACAAAATAATAATAATAAAAAGGAGAAAAATAAATTAATTTGTTTACTTTTAAATAAATAAACAAAGAAAGGGTTCAAATGGATTTGTAAGTTAAATGATAAAACAATAATAAAAATGGAAAAAAGAAATGAAACCGACCACAGTGGGAGTCGAACCCACGACCTTCTGATCCGAAGTCAGACGCGCTAATCCACTGCGCTATGCGGTCCGTATGAACATGAGTGGCAATATACATATTGATATCGACTTTTTCCAGCCTCTTATCAGCCACTCAGTTAAACCTTGCATTTTGCCCTTAAATTATTTTAAAGGCATTTATGTCTTTTTATATTGTTTATTATTTTTATTGTTGACAACAGTCAAGAATTTCGTTTTATGAGTAAATATCGAGATTGTAATTCCATTATATAAAATCACAAATTTAGTTTTGGTATTTGCTCCTTTCAATTATTTTGCCCGCAATGTAATTTTTATTATGACAAAGGCGTAGTTTGAGAAATGACTATTTTAATTTTTAGTTAGTTTATTAGGTTAAATTTTTTGTATTTGAGAATATGATTGAATATATTTTTTAATTGGATGTGATATTTGTGAGAGAAAAAATAAAATGATTATACATTGGATATGATATTTTGTCTTATTACTTATTTTGGCTAGGTTTGGCATTCTCTAAAAAAGTCAAAAAGCTAAAAAGTCACTATTTTATTTAAGTCACATCATTTTATTTAAGTCACATCACTTCTCTAACACATCATTTCAAACCTAACCTACATTTCATAAAAATTCAAAAAATGTATTTATTTAGAACATCTCAAACAACCCTTTTATCTTTTTATAAATTTTAACTAAAAAAAAAAAAAAAGAGTCAAAAACCACATGCCAAATAAAGCCATAATGCAGTTAAATGGTTATGATACAAAGCAAAGCACATTAGATACCGCCCCAGGGGTGTTTGGTATGGATTATAGGGGTGATTATAATTTATTTTAATTTGAAAATTTGTATCAAACTGTTTGGTGCAGTTTCTAGTTATAACTTTTTAAACAGAAATAGCTTAAATAAGCTGAGAAAAACTAATTATTTAGAAGTTGGGGAATAGATGCTTCTGCTTACAATTTTTTGATTATTAACTTTTAATTGATAATAATCCACACCAAACACCCCCACTAACTTTGAATTACAACTTATTAACTCATTAAAATTATGACACAATACAGTTGGATTGCAATTTGAGTCACATCACGTTGTAATCAAACAAGAAGCATAATAGAACTAAAAATTTAACCTAAAATCACATTATGTCATAATCGAATAGAATGCAACAAATTGAATTACAACTTACTAACTCATTAAAATTATGATACAGCACAGTTGGATTGCAATTTGAGTCACATCACGTTGTAATCAAACAAGATGCATAACCGAACTAAAAATTTAACCTAAAATCACATTATGTCATAATCGAATAGAATGCAATAACTTTGAATTACAACTTGCTAACTCATTAAAATTATCACACAATACAATTAGATTGCAATTTGAGTCACATCACGTTGTAATCAAACAAGATGCATAATGGAACTAAAAATTTAACCTAAAATCACATTATGTCATAATCATATAAAATGCAATAACTTTGAATTACAACTTACCAACTCATTAAAATTATCACACAATATAGTTGGATTGCAATTTGAGTCACATCACGTTATAATCAAACAAGATGTATAATGGAACTAAAAATTTAACTTAAAATCACATTATGTCATAATCAAATTGAATGCAAAGGCCATGCGAGACTTTGTCTCTTCTATAATAAAAAAATATGTATAAATATTATAATTATTGGATAAATAATAAAATTTGAACACAAGATTTATTATTGCTAGAGAAAATGATGATTTATTATTTATGTCCTTAGTAATTTTTACCAATAATGTATTCTCACTACAACATATAAGAGTTAGAGACCAAATGCTTTAGTCTCTAAAAGTAAAAATTTTGTTGCAAAAGATATTTATGGACCAATTTTCATCGTTATGAAGATAGTCGCTAAAAGGTCGTCCTGAAAAGTAAAAAATAAGACTTTTAGCGAATTTTTTTTGAAAATGTCACTAATAAATAGACTTTTAAAGACAAAATAATTTAATCTCAAAATGGTTTATTTTTTGAGATAAAAAATTTGATCCCAAAAGGATAATAATTCATTACTAATGTCCAATTTTTGTTACTAAAAATATAATAAGAACACTTTTCACAACAAAATTATTTGATTCCTAAAAAATAATTTTATCCCTAAATTTTAATCTCTAAAATCTTAATTTTTTGTAGTGTCTTTAGCTCTAGTTTAAGGTGCTTTCATTAGTCATTACCAACAAAATTTTAAGTTACCTAAAAGTATCTCCCTGATTTGGACAACCAAGCAATAGTAAACTTAGTCAGCATTATTGCAAAATTTGGAACACAAGATATATTATTTAAATTAATTGAATCGAGTGCTATGTTGTTTAAATTTCAATTAAAAATTTAACAAGTTGGAAAATGCGTTCAATTTTAGTTTGTTTACGTAACAAAACCTATCTTGCGTGAGTTTTAATGAGTTGAACCCGAATAACTTGTTTGTTTTACAATTCTAAAAACCGTCAGTGCACGACGAGATTTTTATTAAAGTAGAGTGGGAGGTAATAAAATATATGCAACCTTATTATCCCAATTACCAGAGAGCCTATAATGCACACATTGGCAACAAATGAACAAAAGGCATGTTGGTGCAACTTCTGGTAGGTTGAAAACTTATAATCAGAAAGTAAAAATTAAAACCACTTTCTACTCTTTAAGAATCATTTTTTCTCAACTTATTTTTGTTGGAATTATGATTTTTTATGGGCTTATTTTGGGCCAAATTTGAGTCCAAATTTGAGTGCGGCTTACACGTCTTTTGGGGTTGGCCTAAAGAGGTGACGTGTTTTTTGCCGCATGGCAAGTCATACGGTGAAGAAGGTTCATCAAAACCATTAATAAGTGAATGGAAAGTTGACGTCGTTTTCAAGTTTGTGGAATGGACAATTAAAGAAGTAAAATGTATGTTTTCTTAAAATGGTTGTCCCATATTGAAACTTAAAGAGAACTTATGTGTTTACAACATAAGTTCTAGGTGGGAATTCATGGGTTGGCACAAGTTTGTAGAAGGGAGGAGTTATGGACAAAGTAAGTCTTGGCTCAAACCACTACGTGTACGACACCACCGCCGTCTATCCGTCCAGCTGGGTTGTGGGTCCTTAAATTAATTTTTTAGACAAAATTTGTTTGAATTTTTTTATAAAATTCTTGTGAGAAAATTATTTTTCTAAACGAAATTAATTCAAATTTTGCGCCAAATTTGAATTCAATTTTCTGTCCAAAAGATGCCTCCTCCATTGGGAAATTCCCTTCCATTTCAACAAATTAAACCGTTCTAAACAAATTTAAATCTTCCTGACAAATTCGAATAGGTTTAAACCTGTTTCAACAGGTTCAATTTCAAATTTGTATCTGTTCAGTTTGAATTTGTATCTGATCATTTCAAATTCATACATGTTCGGGTCTTTCTCAATAGTCACCAATCTGCCTATAAATAGAGACCCTCTTCTAGCAGATTTTCACATCCAAAAATCATATTCTCTTCTCATTTTTGCTCTTTCTTTGCATTGTTCTTTATATTAGTTTTTAAGGAAAATTCTGAAAGTATAGAACGTAAGTTCTAGTTCACCGTACAGATTATTTGGAGTGCTACTATAATCTGTGTAAAGATCATTGTATCTTGGAAGATAGACGCTATTTATCCATAAGTATCGAAGCAGGGCGAATCTGTCTTAAGGATAAAGTGTCACACACTCGACTTGATCAATTTTTGTACTTATTCGTTTCGATAAATAAATTCTGTAAGTAATTTATTTTTATTTGTTTGATTTGTTTCAAGTTATTTATTTTACACAGAAGATTATTCCAACAATCTTAAGACAGATTCGAATTATTCTGTTTATATATAATTTTTTGTTTGTTTCCTTTTCTTTCTTTTTTCTTCATACAAAAATTATTTTTTGTGATTTTACAAAGTAATATTCTGGTTGGAAAATACAAATAGTAGTAATATACTGTTTATTTTCTTTGACAATTAATAGTAATATACTGGTTATCATTAACAATTTCAGAATATTTATTTGTGACGTTGGTCAGAAAATAATTTTGGTTTTCAGAAATAATTTCTAAGTTTTCATTAATTAAAATTCTGTTTTCAGTATTTTAATTTTTGAAGTGTTACAGAAATATTTTTCTGTGTGGAATTAATTTGTTTAAATAAAATTTTATTTTCAAATTAATTGGAAATAAAAGTTACAATTCTTATTTATTTTATTTTTACAGAATTAAATTTTGTGTTTATGGTTTGAATTTTTTGTGTAGTATAAAATTTTAATTATAAATTTTGTTTTATAATTTAGAATTCATGGCTGCTGAAACTGATCAAACTAACGTTCAAACCAGTATTAGTATGGTGGTTGCAATTGCTCCAACCTCTCCTCCTGTTGTGAATGTGCTAGTCAATCAAGGTGAGAAGCCAATGAAGTTCTTAGGAACTGATTTTAAACGATGGCATCAGAAAATACTATTCTATCTTACTACTCTAAACCTGGCGTGTTTCCTCCGTGAGAATATTCCTACTCTGAACGAGGATGGAACTGAACGACAAGTGGTTGCTACGATCAATACCTAAAAACATGCTGATTTCCTTTGCCGAAACGACATCTTGAATGGACTTGATAACACATTGTACAACATCTACATCCCTATCAAGACGACAAAGGAACTTTGGGAGTCTTTGGAGAAAAAATACAAAACAGAAGATGCTGACTCAAAGAAATTCGTAGTAGGCAATTTTTGGACTTTGTGATGGTTGATTCTAAGACTGTGATTAGCCAAGTTCAAGATCTCCAACTTATTTTGCATGATATTTATGCAGAAGGCATTTCTCTCAATGGATCCTTCTAAGTTGCTGCCTTAATTGAGAAATTACCACAAGGCTGGAAGGAATTCAAGAACTACCTCAAACACAAGCACAAATAAATGACTTTGGAAGTATTGATTGTGCGTTTGAGGATTAAGGAGGACAACCGCAATTCTGAGAAGCGGGTTGGTAAGCATCCAATGGAGTCTAAGGCAAATGTGGTGGAACATATTCCAAAAGCAAAGAGACAGAAGTATTCTGGGAAAAGTGTAACAACCCCGACCTAAGATTAATGCTAACTCATGTTTAAGTAGGCCAATTAAGTAATTAAGAAAAAATCATGAGTTAAATTCCATGCGCATTGCATTACTTTTGTGTCTCTATCTGTTCAGTGTAGAAAGATCTGTTCTTGCTTGAACTTCGGTTTACGAATTGGAGGTCTTATCGGCGTCCGAATCAGAAATTGACTTGATTTATGTGCTAATTAGGTTTATAAAATTTTATGGTAGGTTTAATTAAAATTCGGTTCGTAACAATTAAATTAGATTAAATTAATGCCATTTGATTAATTTTGATGAATTACTACCTATAAGGCCATTTTGACCTCACTAAGTTTACCTTTTCATTTCATTCTTCCCCAACTTGATGCTCAACGGGAGAATGAGAGAGAATTTAGGGATTTGGGTCCTAGGTTCAAGAATTGAATTCACAAAAAGAGAATTGCTAGGAGAAAAGAAGAAAACTTGAGGATTTGTTCATCTAGTTCAAGATTCTAGCACCTAAAGCCCAATAGATCATCTAAGGTATGAAACCAAGCCTTTAGCCTTGAAGTTGAGTTAATTCATGCATGAATTCAAGTAAATTGAGCTATAAGATGTAAGAATCAAGCTTAAGAAGTAGAGAGGTAGATCAATCCATGCATGCATGTGCATTTCTTCACAATTTGAACATGATTTCAAAGATTTCTTTCATGCATGTGTTCATTTCCTCTATGTTTTGAGAATTCATCATGTTTTCTAACGATTTGCCAGGTTTGATCATGTTTTGAAGAGGTTGAGTACAAGAGAGTTCATATATGTTATGCTTTGGAACATTCATAGAGTTTAAGTTGAGTTTGTGCACAATTGGCATGCTTTTAGGCCATGATTTCTTGTTATGATCCTTTAAACATGTTGTTTTATGAGTTTTCATGTATTTCCTCAAGTTTTGGCCCAGAAAAATGAGATTTGATGCTTCAAAAGTTGAATTTGAGCTTGGTGATCGAATTTGGAAATTCTAGAAATTTGATCCACGCTCGAGCGTGCACTCTGAGTACATGCACTTACGTTCAAGCATCGAGAGTCACGCTCGAGCGTGAAATGCATATACCCAGAAGTTCATGTGTTTTGCAGTCCGCTCGAGCGAGGGAATCCGCGCTCGAGCGAGGGTCTGAGTCTCACGCTCGAGTGGGAATCGAGCGTCCGTCGAGCATGAAAAACATGTAACCAGTACTTTTTCAAAAGTTTGCAGTCCGCTCGAGCAGGGTGAGTCACGCTCGAGCGGAGCTTCATTGTCTGCATGTCTGCTCGAGCGAGGAAAGCCACGCTCGAGCGTGGACCTTATTTTCAGCAAGTTTTAAAAAATGTTTTCCAATACATTTTTGCATCCTCATTCCATCCTAGGCATTCCTAGGCCATATTTAAGACTCCATAATGAGGATTAAAGGCTAGAAACGCACTAAGAACAAACGAAATAAGTTATGTACAATTCGAACGTGTGTTTCAGGTGTGTATCTATTATGTGTCATGTAGGTCACGTGCCGTATACCGTTTGACCAGTCTGCTCCGTCTGTTTGCCTCAAAGCCAACTGTGAGTAATAACATAGTAAAGCTATGTTCAACTTTATTTATTTTCTGTATGATGCAATAAGATTTGTTTTTTGAAATGCTATGTTCTATACAATAATTGCCCAATTTCTGATATGTATTCGTGGCATCCTTAGTATCATGTGATATGTGTTAGCTGTTACCCGGTATCGGAGGTTCCATTATGGGACTTAATATGTCTGCACTCTGTTACCCGTACCGGAGGCTCCATCATGGGGCTTAGCATGTTTATTCTCTGTTACCCGGATCCGGAGGTTCCTTTATGGAACTGGTTATTCATAACCACCACGTGTCTGCATCTGTTCTATATCTGCTCTGTTAGCGCTAATGGATGTACCACGTATGCTTAAGCAAGACTTGTGACTTCTGTATATGATCTGGACAAGAATATGAATATGAATATGAATTTGTTATGAAAACGAATTATGATTTCTAAATCTGTATGGACTCATTCATTAAAACCCCTTTACTCCGTTATTATTCACTGGGCTTCCACTCACTGTTTATATTATACATGCAGGTGAGCCGGTACGTGATTAGGGCCAGAGTTGACGGCCTTCATTTCGGTTTTTGTCAGCCAACCGTTGTGCCTCCTGAGGAGGTTTCGATCAAAGTCTAGTTACATGGCTGTTTTTGTATTTATGCTAGTCTCTGTCTGGTTTGTTAAGTTGGGTCGAATCCTGGATATTACACTTCTGGGAATGTTATGTAATTATGATATCCTTGGTCGTCACTCTTACGTTTATACAAGTTTTGAAATATTCTGTCCCATGTATATCGACACAGCTCATTGGACCATTTATGTTTTGTGCATTTGCTTCCGTAGCCCCTTATTATTATGCTAATATGTCAAGAGGCCTTTGGTAATCTAAAGATTACTGGCCGGTTACGATGCTAAACCTACAGGGGCGGGTTTGGGTCATGACAGAAAGTTCCGCACAAGGCTCCAAATGAGGGAAAATTAAGAAGTACAAATTCAATGGAAAATGTTACATCTGTGACAAAGAGGGACATCGGGCCAAAGATTGCCGTAGCAAGCGCAAAAGTAAAGGAAGATCAAGCAAAAAGCCTGCTCAAGCCAATATGACCGAAGTGGCAAAAACCCTGCTCAAGGCTCTTTTTGTAGTTGTTTTTTAAGCAAACCTTGTCAGAAATCCTAAAGAATGGTGGGTGGACACTGGTGCTACTCGTCACATCTGTGCCGACAAAAAGATGTTTACATCCTATTCTGTGGTGGACAACGGCGAACAACTTTTCATGGGCAACTCCTCGACTTCTAAAGTTGAAGGACAAGGAAAGATTATTCTGAAGATGACATATGGAGAGGAACACACTCTCAACAATGTACTACATGTACCAGACATTCGCAAAAATCTTGGTTTTGGATCTTTGTTGAGTTAAAAATGGGTTTAGGCTAATTTTTGAAAGTGATAAGTTTGTACTTACTAAAAATGGGATGTATTTAGAAAAATGTTACATGTCTAATGGCCTTTTCAAAATGAATGTAATGACTATTGTACCCTTAGTTATTAATAAAAATACATCTTCTTCTTACTTGCTTGAGTCTTCAAATTTGTGGCATGATAGACTAGGACATGTTAATTATGAATCTTTGCATAGATTAATTAATATGAAATGTTTACCTAAATTTGATATTGATTTAAATCATAGATATGAAATTTGTGTTGAGACAAAATTAACTAAAATTCCTTTTCATTCAATTGAACGAAATACGGAGCCACTTGAATTAATTCATAGTGACATTTGTGATTTTAAATCAATTCAAACTAGAGGTGGGAAAAAATATTTTATTATTTTCATAGATAACTATACTAGATATAGTTATGTTTATTTAATTCGAACTAAGGATGAAACTTTAGAAACTTTGGAAACTTTTATTCAATATAAGAATGAAGTTGAAAATCAACTTGGTAAGAAAATTAAAAACTAAGAAGTGATAGAGGTGGTAAATATGAATTACCTTTTGGTGAGTTTTGTAAAAAACATGGAATAATTCATTAAACCACCGACCCTTATTTACCTTAGCAAAATAGAATTGCTGAAAGGAAAAATAGGACTTTAAAAGAAATGATGAATGCAATGTTAATAAGTTTTGCATTACCTCAGAACTTGTGGGGGAAAGTAATACTTTCTGCTAATTATATTCTTAATAAAGTATCCCGAAAGAAAGTGAATCAAATACATTATGAAATGTGACATGGGAGAGTATCATCCTACAAATACTTAAAAGTGTGGGGGTGTTTGGCTAAAGTGATTATTCCTAGTCTTAAAAAGTCTAAGATAGGTTTTAAAACTGTTGATTGCATATTCATTGGTTATGCCAAGAATAATAGTGCATATCGGTTTTTGATTCATAAATCAGAACATTCCGAAATGCATGTAAATACTATTATAGAATCTCGGAATGCATCAGTCTTTGAACATGTGTTTCTAAATAAGACTGGACAAGAGACTAGTACTAATAAAAAATCTTATGATGCTATTTCTAGTCATGATCAAGAACAAGAGCAAGAAATAGATCAAAATGAGGAAGTGGAACTGTGATAACCCAACCCGTACTATGCTTAATTATATATGTGATTATGTATTTGATATGAATTTGCAAGTTTAAGTATGGGAAATATGTGAATTTGGAAAAATATCTATTGAAAGTAGGAATATCTATTGCAATTGGAACTTTGAACTGAAATTGGGAGCCATAGAGGCGCGATAAACAAAAATCGACTTCATATCTATGCTTAGCATCATTTTAAGAGCCATTAGCGAAATTTTGAAAAATTACGATTCGTAATGATTAAATTGGAATTTTTAAAGCTAAGTCACATATATGTTGGCCTCTTGTGTTTTTTATTGTGCTTGAGAGCTCTATAGTGTGAGTTAGAGAGAGAGGAAGAAGAGAAAGCTAGGGATTTGAAGGAAATCAAGGGGCAAACCATAGATTTGAACTAAGGTATAGAAAATCACTCACAAACTTTGATTCTAACTCATCATTGTCAAGAAATCAAGAAGAGATTAGGGTTTGAGCTAGGGTTTTGAGTTGTATAGTGGTTTGAGCTCAAGGCATAAGATTGAACCCTAATCTCTCCATCTTTGTTGATTTAAGTCCACTCTTGTGATTGACCCATGAAACAAACCTTAGATGATCTATGGGAAACCAAGTTTTTGTTGTAAGATTATTCATGGTTTATATACTTTGAATTTGCTTATGTAATGAATGAATATGGGAAAAAGATGAGACTATGGAATTGTTGTTGATGCAAGATTGGTATGTTTAATGTAGAATTACACTTATATCATGCTTAGATATCATGTTTTTGAGTTATTTTTGCATGAATTTGAGCTTGGAAATGAGTTGGAAGTTTGGCTTTTTTTAGCCATTTTCGGACTGTCTGAGTTTGCCCAGACCGCACGAGTGGCCACAGGCACCGCACGAGCGGAACCCTTGCTTCAGCCCAACTTTAAAAAGGTATATCTCCTTCATCCAGACTCTATTTTAAGCAATTCTTAAGCCTAAATTCAAGCCCTCGAAGTCCAGTTTCTAATGGTGGTGGTCTCACACCCAAATTCTAAGTACACAAATAGATGTGCTCAAATTAGTGAAGGCTACTTATTTTCTTTTAACTGTTTCATACCAATTCTTATCCTAACTTAGTTTTCTTTCGCTTCTTGCTATTTATTTAAATCTTAAATAAGTAAACATGATATGTTCAATGAAAAACATATGAAATCATTGTAGGGAAACATTAATTTAAGTCATGACCACCATTTTAGGGCCATTTAAGGTATATATTTGGAACATGCTTTATACACGGTTCACATGCAGAGAAGTTTAGCATTGAACACTTGAGAGAAATTAAAGAAAAGTGTACGAATTGAAAAAAAATGATTTATCGGATGTGTATGTGACATGTTTTGTATAGGTTGAGTGCCGGAGGCAACGCCACAAGACCAAACGCACTGTGAGTAGTAATATAGTACACTTATTACTCTTTGTTGCATATCTTGAACCATGGAATTGGTGATCGGTGCTAACATTATGAATTGATTGGAAATGATGAAACTTCATTGATATTATATGACACTTGCTAAATGATTGGGCCCAAGGCCGCCTGTTAAATAATTGGGCCCGAGGCTGTTTGATAAATGATTGGGCTTGAGGCAACTTGTTAAATAATTGGGCCTGAGGCCACTTGATAAATGATTGGGCCTGGGGCCGCTTGTTATATGATTGGGCCCGAGGCCGCTGGTTATGATTGGGCCCAAGGCCGCTTGACATATGATTGGGCTCGAGGCCGCTTGTTATATGCTTGGGCCTAAGGCCGCTTGGTTTATATGATTATGGATATTGAGAGAACCTTATGATCATCTACTTACACTGTTTTACTGCATTATTACTCTTTGAGCTTCGCTTACCCAATTTTATGTATGCACATGTAGGTGATCAGCAGCATGGAACACACCCCTAGAGTCAGCTTCAGCAGCCTTTTGTGACCCAATCGAGTCATGCCTCTGAGACGAAGTTTTGTTTTGGTTCATACCACACTTTGACCATATTATGTTTTTACTTTCATGGTCTTGGGTTGTAAACATTATGTACGATTTTTCTCTAGCTCTTATATTTTTGATGGGCATATATATATGTATTATTATATTACGTGGTTAACTCTATGATTTTGCTCATTATTGTCATATCTCAATAGACTTCTCTTTATTATATGCTTCCGTTTATGGCCCCATTAGCATAAATGTTCTATATGATCGTTTGAGGCCTTCGGTAATCTACAGATTACTGGCCGATTATGACCCAAACTTTTAGAGGCAGATTCAGGTCATGACAAGAACCTAGGTGTAGTAAACGTGCTAGAACCTCAAAATTTTTTGGTCCAGATTTTATAATATTTTTGTTAGAAAATGAGCCTTTAACTTTTAAATAAGCTATGTCGAGTCTTGAAGCTCTTTTATGAAAAGAGGCTTTAAATAGCGAAATTGAATCCATTTTGCAAAATCACACTTAGGAATTGGTGGAGTTACCATCAGGTTGTAAACCTCTTGGGTGCAAGTGCATTTTTAAAAAAAAAATGAAAGCGGATGGATCAATTGACAAATACAAGGCAAGACTTGTGATTAAAGGATATAGACAAAAAGAAGGTCTTGATTACTTTGACACATACTCACCAGTTACTAGAATAACATCCATTAGAATGCTAATTGTCATTGCATCTTTGAACAATCTACAAATTCATCAAATGGATGTGAAAACCGCTTTCTTAAATGGTGAGTTAGATAAAGAAATTTACATGGAACAGCCAGAAGGATTTTCTATTCTAGGAAAAGAAAAGAAAGTATGTGAATTGGTTAAATCATTATATTATATGGTTTAAAACAAGCGCCAAAACAATGGCATGAGAAATTTGACAAGGCAATAATGTCAAATGGATTTAAGATTAATGAATGTGACAAATGTGTTTATATTAAAAACACAAACAAAGGCTATGTTATGGTATGTCTTTATGTGGATAATATGCTCATCATTGGTAGTAATAATGACAAGATTAAAACTACCAAGAAAATGTTGAATAAACATTTTGACATGAAAGACATGATGATTGCTGATGTAATACTTGGTATGAAAATTATCAAAACATCAAAATGATATATTTTATCACAATCACATTATATTGAGAAAATACTTGACAAATTCAACAAAAATGATAATCATCTTGTTAGAATACCTGTGGATGTTAATTCATTTCTTTCTAAAAATGTACAGGAAAGTATTTCTCAATTAGAGTATGCCCAAATTATTAGAAGCTTAATGTACTTGATGAACTGCACTCACCCAAATATAACCTATGTAGTAAGTAAATTAAGTAGATATACGAGTAATCCAAGAATAGAACACTGGGTTCTAAGATACCTCATATTTACTTATAATATTGGGTTAAATTATACTAGATATCCAGCAAGACTTGAAGGATACTGTGATACAAATTGGATATCGGATGTTAGAGACTCAAAATCCACCAGTGGTTATGTCTTTACTTTTGGTGGAGCGATTGTATCTTGGAAATCTTCCAAACAAATTTGCATTGCTAGGTTTACTATGGAATTAGAATTTATAGCTTTAGATAAAGTTAGGGAAGAAGTAGAATGGCTTCGTCATTTCCTTGAAGATATTCCAATGTGGCCAAAATCGGTGCCTGCTATATACATACATTGTGATGGTCAATCAGCAATAGGTAGAGCACAGAGTCATATGTACAACGGTAAGTCACGACACATTCTTCGTCGACATAACACCGTGAGACAACTACTCTCTAATGGAATTATTTCAATTGAATATGTGAAGTCTAAAGACAACATACCGGATCCATTAACCAAAAGGTTAGCAAGAGAATTAGTTGAGAATTCATCGAAGGAAATGAGACTTAAGCATATTAAATAAGAGTTACCACAATGGCAACCCAACCTAGTTGACTAGAGATCCTAAGATCTAGATTCAAAGGGACAATCGAGTTGTGTATGACTCATAAAGATCACTAGGGAGTCAAACTCCTATCCATTTCTATGATAAAATAGTGATGTCTGTAGCGTTTTAGGTTAAGTAATACTTTTAATGATTTTTATATCTAGGAATACTTAGTAGAGTATGGTATGATATTCTTTATAAGAATCACCTCTATGAATATGAACTAGATCGGTTTTATGAGATTTGTAAAAGGCTATAATTCTCTACAGCACTTATGAAAGGCCAGGTTGTTCAGGGCCAAAATGAACATAATAGTGAGAACTAAATTGTGTTTGGTAATATACTATGTGAGTTCTATTGTCTTGGTTTACACAAATGACTGAACAGTTCAAAACATCATGTTCATTTAAATCCGATAGCATCTCACAAAGGAAGGTTCAAAGCCAAAAACTACCTATCCTTTGCAGAATATTTCCAATTTCTGTACTCTATAATAAGATCATGTTGTTGCATTTTCTCCTCGTCAAATTCCATTAATGTAGGGGATTATTGGAATTATGATTTTTTATAGGTTTATTTTGGACCAACTTTGAGCCTAAATTTTTGGGGTGGGTCCAAAGAGGTGACGTGTTCCCTGCCGCATGGCAAGTCACACGGTGAAGACGGTTTATCAAAATCATTTATAAGTAAATGGGAAGTTGACGTCGTTTTCGGGTTCGTGGAATGAACAATTAAATAAGTAAAATGTGGGTTTCCTTGAAATGGTTGTCCCACATTGAAACTTAAAAGAGAACTTAATTATGTGTATACATAAGTTCTAGGTGGAAATACTTGGGTTGGGCCCCAAGGGGCACCCCAAGTTTGTAGAATGGAGGAGTTATAGACAAAGTGAGCCTCGGCTCAAACCACCACATGCGTCGCTGTCGTCCGTCCGACCGGCCTGCCAAACTAGGTTCGGGTGTGAGTTATTGGTTTGGTCCTTACATTAATTTTTTGGACAAAATTTGTTTGAATTTTTCAAAAAATTCTTGCTGGAAAATTATTTTTTTGGACAATTAATTCAAATTTTGCGCCAAATTTAAATTCAATTTTCTATCCAAAAGGTGCCTTCTCTAGTCAAAGATTCGCTTCCATTTTCAACAAATTAAACTGTTCTAAAATGATTTAAATCTGCCCAGCAGATTCGGACAAGTTCAAACCTGTATCAACAGGTTCAATTCAAATTTGTATTTGTTCAGTTTAAATTTGTATTTGTTGATTTAAAATTAATACCTGTTTGGGTCTTTCCCAACAGTCACCAATCTGCCTATAAATAGAGACCCTCTTCCAGCAGATTTTCACATCCAGAAATCATATTCTCTTCTTGTTTTTGCTTTCTCTTTGCATTGTTCTTTATACTAGTTTTTAGAGAAAATTTTGAGAGTACAAAACGCAAGTTCTAATTCGCCGTACAGATTGTTTGGAGTGCTACTACAATCTGTGTAAAGATCATTGTATCATGAGAGATAGACACCATTTATCCGTAAGCATCGAAGTGGGCAAATCTGTCTTAAGGATAGAGTGTCACACACACGACTTGATCAATTTTTATACTTACTCATTTTGGTAAATAAAGTCTGTATGCAATTTATTTTTATTTGTTTGATTTGTTTCATATTATTTATTTTATACGGAAGATTGTTTCAATAATTTTAGATATTGATGCATCATAAACTGTAAGTTAAAATTGTATCAAATATTCTAGCACAAATTATTAAAAAAAATAAAAATAAAATCCGCACCAAACAACACCAAAGCTTTCCCTTTCACAAATAAAAACTCCAATAAATGTCTATAGTCACATTTTGTCCAAAGATGCAACTGTACATCAATGGTTCAAATTTCATATATTCGTATTAATGGATTGTGGACTTTAGGAGGGTGTGTTGATTTCAAACTAGTATGGTGTGCACATGCAGACTGCGACTTGATGTTATTATAAATTAAAATTTGATAATTAGAAAGTAAAAATTAAAAATATTAAGCTGCATCAAATATTTGACTTGATTGTTTGGTTTATCTATTTTCTTTTTTTTCTTCTAAAAAAAAAATATATATATTTCTATTAACAATCCATTTTTTAAGAAACATACAAAAAGTATTTTCGAATTTTTTAAACTTGATTTCACACCAAAATAAAAATGATATAAAAACAATGGGTACCTTGTTAATTGTTTTTGAAAACGTAAAAAACGAAAACAAAGATGAAATAACAATGAAATGAGTACTACTTTGTTTCATAAATTGTAAAACATTGGGTGTTATGATTGGCCATTATTGCACGGATTATTTCACATAAACCTAACAATAATTTTAATTTGACAAAAAAAATTGCCGCAAAATGTAACCGAAAAAAGCTACATTTACCTCATCATGAGACCATTTGTTGTGTTGAGTTGTTTATTTTTTAAAATTATCAGTTGTTTTTGGTACCAATTGTTGGGCTTTTAGATATGTCATTAGACTAGGATTATTCAGTTTCAAGTAATTTATTTTCATATTTATAATAATTTTCTATCAATTATTAAAAAATAAATCACATTAGGGTGTGAGCCCCTTTAATTATTATTTAACTTCTCTTATATATATATAATATATTTAATAATAAGGATTTTGTAGGAATTAAGAGATACTATATTGGTTAAAAATAAATTTACAAAAAATTAATGCTAAAAGGTTTGTTTATTTGACACATTTTTATTAGATTGCTTTAAATTTTTATTTTTTTAAAGTTTGTCAAATGAGTTAGTTTTTTTATTTTAATAAAATAAGTTTTTTTAATAAATTAATTAATTTTTAAGTCACAATCAAATACAACCTAAGCATATCACTTCGCCTCTGTTTGGCAAGTTGGTTTTCAGGCTTTTTTGACTATTTTAGTCACAAAAAATAAAATAGGCTATTTTAGCCATAACAAACAAAATATGACATCCAACCCATAATCATTACATTCTTCTCTCACAAAAAAAAGTCAAAAAAGTCAAAAAGCCAAAAAGTCCTTCCCAAACCAAGCTTTTTAGCCCAGGCTAAAATAGCCAAAAAAATCAAAAAGTCAAAAAGCCAACCCACTTCCCAAACCAAGCCTTCATATCACATCTATTAAAAAAAAAAATAACTATCACAAAGTTGAATAGTATGATTTTACCAAAATTTGATTTACGTTTGTGTACGGAGTTGAAGAGATGTCCTACTCTCAAAATATACAAATCCACAATTGATTTCAGTGAAGACTTTTGGTTCTAAGACTAATCAACCTAAAATCTGTGCTATGGACAAAGAAGTAATAAAATGTAATAAATAACACGAAGGCTTCGTTGTCCTACTCTCAAAATATACAAATCCACAATTGATTTCAGTGAAGACTTTTGGTTCTAGGACTAATTAGCCTAAAATCCGTGCTATGGACGAAGAAGTAATAAAATGTAATAAATAACACCCGTGCTATGGATGAAGAAGTAATAAAATGGAATAAATAACATGAAGGCTTCGTTTGTTTTTGTTGGGGGGGGGGGGGGGGGGGGGTTGGTTTGGAATTCTATTTAAACCCCAAAAAATATTAAGTACGTCCAAATAAAATTTTGAAATTTTAGATCTTATTATACTCTAATATAAATTTATCAATAAGGACAATACATATTAAATCTTAAAATAAAATATATATTTTCTTTCTTATATACCCTAATGACTTATACATATCTTTCATATTGAAATCTTTATCTTTTATTTCAAGTTTTAATTATTTTCGATTCATCTTCTTCCTCACTCCAAAACTCAAATTCACCACACCAAAACTCACTATTATCATTAATATAATTGATTCTTATTATGTTGTGAGTTGCAAATAAAAAAAATAAATAAATAAAATCAAACAATGAATTAAACAAATCTTTTGTTGTTTAAAAAAATTTAAAAATCCTGTGTCGTTCTCCTTGTCATGGCCCAAAATGAGCTTCATAGGCAAAAGAAACATTCAACTAAACAAACTGCAGAAGAAGTATTTAATTGACAAAAATATAAGAACAGCCTATGGTGATCAACTTCTCAACCAAACACTCCTCACTTTTAATTCATACATATAAATGCTATCCATACAAATACATATAGACCTATGCATGGATAAACAGATATATACTTACATATGTAATGAAGTTCCATATATATATACACTTGCAGACTATCAAAACATGTAATCGGTATTTAAGGGTTTTTGACTAAGGGTTTACTCTTTTTGAATTGATTTGTTTATTATTTGGGTGTACCACAATTATGATTGGCTTTAACTTTGAAGGGTAATTTGTGAAAACAAATAGGACATATTGAGAGAAAATTATAACCTAAATAATTTAGCAGAGGATACTAAAAAATTGGGCTTACTAAATGAGTTTTTGGGTGCAAATAGAATCCTCCCTTGGTAGGGGTTTTTTTGGCTATTTTAACAACAAAAAATAAAATAGACTTTTTAGTTCAATAAGACAAAATATCACATCCAATCCATAATCATCACATTATTTCTCTCACAAAAAAATTTAAAAAGTCAAAAGCCATTCTCAAATTAAATTTTTTAGCCTCAGGCTAAAATAGCCAAAAAAGTCAAAAAACCAACCCATTTCCCAAATGGAAGCGAAATATGTTAAAAATTAATCAAATATTATGATATAAATTTAGATGGGTATTTAAATAGGAGTAATAGATTTGAGTGGTTTTATTATATTTATATAAGGTCTAGTTTGGGATCTTCTAAAAAAGATAAAAAGACAAAAAGTTACAAAAAAAAAAAAATTAAAAAGTTATCATTATTTATCAAAAATAAAATTATAAAAAAATTATTTTTATACAAAAAAGTACAATCACTATGCCGTGAGTTTTCTTTTGCTGACTTTGGTGAGAATAAATTACACAGGCGGAGGCAAGCTTAAGGACGGTGTTGTTCGGCTCGTGGAGACCCATCACGGGTCCCATTTTGATAATCTGAACCATTCAATATGTAGAATTCGTCGAGTACTATATCGCTATAAAAAATTACATCGATCGGATATCTCTAACTACATGATCAAATCAGTTTTGTATAAAAAAAATGAATGGTGTTATAGTAAACGGTTGAAAAAAATTAATCCGATCAGATAGCTATCGATATCCAATCAATGTCATTTTTCACAAATATATAATACTCGACGAGTTCTACACATTGAACGGTTTCGATTAGCAAAAAGGGACCCATGGTGGGCTCCCACGGGCCGAACTACACCATCCATTCAATGCCCGAAAAGGAGGGAATCATCTTTTTAGGCTACATGCTGCACGTCGTACCTTACCTCATCCCACCATACAACCTATTTTATTCCAATCTTCCCCTATATACTAATTTATATAATTTTTTAATACATATTTTTTTGTAAAAAGTCAAAAAGTTATCCCAAACAACCACATTTTTTTCCTCAACTTTTTAGTCCAAAAAGTTAAAAACTACACTTATTTAGGACACCCCAAACAACTCCGAACTAATTATTTTTTTTGAAACACACTTAATCGATTAAACTCAATTAAAAATGAAGAGTAAGAATAAAATTCTATAAATATAAGATAAAGATTAAAAAAAATTAAGTTTAAATTTTAAGATGAATATAGAAAGAGAAAATTAGATAAATCTTCGAAAAAGAATAAACTCAACTGAAAATTAAGAGCGCGAGTAGATTCTATAAATATATGATAAAGATAAAAAAAAAAAAAAATCAAATTTAAATTTGAGAATGAACTATAAGAATATAGAAAGAGAAAATTAAATAAATTCTAAAAAAATGAGGTAGAGAGAAATTTAATAAATGTCAAATGAAGATTGAAAAAAATAAATCAAGTTGAAATTTAAAAATTCAAAAATAAAATAAGATAAACCTAAAAAAAAAAAATCTAATATAATTGTAATAATAGAAGAACAGAAGAGAGTACTAGTTTAAAAATTAAATAAAAGTGAAATGTCACCTATAATTTGTTTAATTTTTTTTGAAAAAAAAAAATCTCAGAAATAAGAACTAAGGTGTAGTAAGTTAAAAATTAAATAAGAGTTAAATGGCAACTATAATTTTTTAAAAATTAAATTTTGTCTAGTTAAAAAATAAGTTTTTATGATATCTTATTATACAATTTAAACTTTATTTTGTATCTACTATTAATAATTTTTAACAATTTTGTATTCCAAAGCTACTTAATTAAAAAAAAAAATTGCAGGGATCACCTTTTTATTTCTTAATTTTGTTTTGTATAAGTAACCAATAAATTTCAACAATTTTTATATTCTAAAACTACTAAATAAAAAAAAAAATAGCGTTACTTTTCCTTTTAAAATTTTAGTTAGTTTCATTTTAATTTTGTTTTGTTATAGTAATCTATAAATTTTAGCAATTTTTGTATTCTAAAACTACTAAATAAAAAAAAAAATCACTTTTTTTTATAAAAAAAAAATCTCAGTTATTTTTATTTTTACTTAGTATTAAGAGCTGGTAAAGTGGTCTTGGTAGTGATATGCACAAAGATAAATAAATAATCAAAAATTAGTTTTAAAATTAAATAATATAAAATTTATCTAAAATATGTAGTAAGAATGATTTATAATCAATTAAATTTTATTTATTTTTATCAGAGTTACACATAAATGACTTGTATATTTATGCCAACGTGACCTTCACCTAATCATTAAAAATTATCTTGGTCTATACCCAACTTATGAATCATTTGACCTATTTATTTATTAAATTGATAAATAAATATCTATATGTATTTTTTATTTTTTAAATAAGAAATATGAACGTATTTTATGCATATCTATTAAAAAATTTGAACTTAGGTAAAAAATTATATATTTATGTTAACACTATGAAATAAATAGTTACATATATTCATATCAGCATTGATAGAAACCCCCTCCAATCACCACTCCCACCACCCCCCCACACACGTGGCGGGTGGTGATTGGAGGAGAAGGGAAAAAAAAGAACTGGCTAATGGTAGGGAAAGGGGATTTGAAACATTTTTCTATTCATATATTAAAAAATTATCTAACATAGAGCTTACATAAATTATATGTCATATTTTAGTTTTAATCTTAGTAAAAATATTTGATAATAAATAAATTTAAACATTATGTATAAATTAGATCATAATTTATCGATTCGTGACCAGCATGAACTAATTTGAGAGTTATAATATCTGATTAAATATTCAATGGGCCAATTATTTAGTCTTATTTTGATGATCTAAACTGTTTACATTTTAGAGTTCGTTAAGTATATCATCTTTGCAAAAAATCAAGTCAATCATATAACAGAAATCACATGTTTGGATCAATTTTGTATGAACCATGTATTTTCTCACCATCTATTTTTTTCATACAAAACTGAGCCAAACATATAGTTGCCGTTATCTGATCGACTTGATTTTTTTACGGGAATAATATATTTCACGAATCTTAAAATATGAATAGTTAAAATTATCACAATGGGACCCAAAAGTGAGCGCACAAGGCCCAACAACACCTCTCCAGTCTGATGGAGGATTTGAGAGAAGCCCAGGCCATGCTAAAGAATCAATAATATTTCAATTTTAAGTTAAAGAATTAATTATTTTCTATATGGGTATGTATGAATGTATCAAAATCATGCATTAATGCAATCTTAGGGAAGCAATTTTGAAAATATTTTTGGTATGGTAAACATAAATTAAGGAAGTAATTTGAAATAGTAATTATGGCAGCATAATTTAAGGGTTTAATATAAAACTCCATTAATTTAATTATGAACTAATTAAAATGCAAAACATAATGACTCTTAGTAGTTTCATTATTAAAAAAAATTAAAAATTACAAAAAAAACAGAAAGTTGAGAGTTTGAACCTTAAAGAAACCTTATTAACATATTCTGTGTATGAAAATAATGAGATTTGATATACATATACTAGTAATGGCCATGATAAAAGGAATATATATATGTTATGAAATTTTAATTATATAAATTATTTTATACTTTATGGTGAAAATTTTAAAATATTTTAATAGAAAATATTTTACGACGAAATATTTTTGAGTGTATGATTTATTAATTTTTTTTTTAATTGGAAAACTCTTTTTTTGAATGTGTGATTTATTAATTATTATTTTTAAATTAGAAAAATCCTCATTTGTTTGATGGTAAAGAAGGAATGATTTTAGGAATAAAAATGCATTCTTTGTTTAAAAAAGGAAGTGTTAGTGTGTGATTTATTAATTATTTTTTAAATAGAAAATCAAAAAATTTGGACTGTGCATTTAGAGCTCTCTTAGCTCTTCTCACTGAAAATCTCATTTTACTTATATAATATATAGATTTGAGAAGTATATCAAAAGTCAATTTTTTAAATTTAAAAAAAAAAACATGTAAAAAAAGTAGAGACGTGATATAATTCAAAGAATCCAAAAACCTAAAAAGTTGGCTCTAACCAACTTATCAAAATAGGCTGGGGAAAAAAAACACAAAACCAATTAGAGAATTGGATGTAATCATTTTGTACTAGATTTTTTTTTTTTTTTTTTTTTTTTTTTTTTTTTTAAGTGTGTGATTTTCACAATCATAAAGGAATTGTATATGATTTTATGATTAATTTCTATACATATAAAAGAACATGTACGAAATTGCATTAGAAATTTATTTTCCTATTAGGACCAAATAGACTACATAATTAAGGTTCCGTTTGTTTCAAAATAAAGTATTTTTTAAGTAAACCATTTTTGGTCATAAGGCAAAAATAAAAAAACATTTCAAAAGTTTATAATTTATTTTTGTTCTATCTATATCAGCGCTTTATCAGTTTCATTCCTTGTCTTGTTATATTATTTTCTCTTTTTAAATTTTATATATAATTAGTTCATTATTAGTTATTTTTTTCCATGTAGAATATATTTTACCAACCAAACACACGAAAATTAAAGGAAAAAAAATGTCTTTGCATAAAATAATTTTACATAAAAACAAATGAAGCCTAATAAAAATATCTTCTTTTTTTCTTCGTTGTCGTACAACAAGTCCTTTGCCTCCACAAACCACCCAAATGATATAATTCAATCAATGTCTCTATCAACCCCGAAACGTGCATGACCAACGTCTCAATTAATTTTAGGCCAAGTTTGATATTTACTAAATAATATAAAAAGTCAAAAAGTCACTATCCTATTTAAGTCACATCATCTTATTTAAATCACATCACCTCTCTAACACATCACATCAAACCCAACCCATATAAACAAATAAGTAAAAAAGTACACTTTTTTAGAACATTCCAAACCAACCCTTACTCCTATCAAAGATACACCCTCCCCAAAGAAACGATATACTAGACTTGTGTGGTACAGTTTTTAACAAATTAAAATTTATAATTATAAATAAAAATTATACCAAATATATTGATTGTTGTGTCCCAAATGTAGCCTAAGAGTTTTCGCAAGAGCTACATCAAAAATAGGCAAATGTCACACTAGACAATATTTCAAAAACTTCTCTATCAAGGGGGAAAAAAAATCTTGATAGTAGTTTTAGGTAGGTACAATGTGTATTCATCAAATCTAGTTTAGAGGCAAGAGTTTCTATGTGACAAATATATATTTTTTTCTTAACTGTAAAACATACTTTCTTTTATATTTGATTGTGACTTCAGAATTAATGTGTTAGTGTATCCACCCAATAAAATTTGTTAGTGATTGTATTAGTGGCAGTCTTGGTGTGGTGGTGGGAGGAGATAGTAGGGTGGTGGTGGTTGAAGTCGTGGAGGCATCTATGGCGGTGGTGGCCGTATGGTGTTTTAAAATCTTAGTCTAAAAATTATTTCTATCTTACCACCTAAATAAGTTTGTTTTTATCAATAGCGCACAACAAATTAACATTTCAAAGATAAAAAATTTGGAACGAAATATTTTAATTGTCAAAAGTGTATTGTAATTTTAGCAATGAAATTGGTCATTTAATAATGAATAATATACTTTTGAGACCCAAATTTGCGTAAGAAAAATAATTTTTTTGCTCAAAATTGTTTTGTTTGCATTTATGAGTAACATTTTTAAAATATTGTTGTTAAATGTTATTTTATTGACTTTTTTAAACAACTCACAAGACGTCTGAAATCCATCTCCTAATGTTTTTGATAGTTTAAACCCTTATATGTTGGAATGGCGAAATATATTTTAAGTTGACTTTTGATTTTCACCATATCAGAATTCCAAAAAAAAAAAAAAATTTAAATTATTTTGAGTGAAAACAAACAAATCATTATGTAATAGTTTACCGTAAGAAGATTATTCATTATAGTTTTTGGTTTATGTAATTGAACAAATTACTTAAGAACCATGAATGGGGGGCTAAGTCAAATGTAGCCAAATATGTAGTCACGAAAGGGTAGATGTTAACCAAAACTTATTGTATTATTTGGCATGGTCGGCTCAGTATGTATTGTGTGATTTCTTTTGTCAGTAATATTACAAATTTATATATTTTATGTAGAAAATGACTCAACTCAAACCAAATCAAAGATTAAGTTTTATTAAATGGGGTCGATTACTTGAATTTTTCTTCTCCACTTAATTCTATCAAACGCCATTTAATTAGTCAAAATAAGGAGATTCATATATCTATTTACTATACTAATTCACGTCAATTTAAGTTTGCCTATTTCCTTAACACTTTCATCTATCGTCACTGTATCGTATCTTTTTACTACTATCTTTACTGGTTTCCGTTGTATATGACCAAACCATCTCAATCTATTATTTCTCAACTTATCTTCTATCGGTGCTACTCCTACTTATTCACGAATAGACTCATTTTTAATTCTGCCTTTTCTAATTGTGCCACATATTCCTCTTAATATCCTCATCTCAGTAACATTGATCTTATTTATATGTTGTTTCTTAGGTCCAGCATTCTATCTCATATAACATTGCTGGTCTAATAATCGTTCTATAGAACTTTCCTTTTAGTCTAGTGAGTACTCGTTTATCGCACAATACTCCAAACGCATTTCTCCGCTTAAGCCACCCCACCTTAATTCTATGAATCACGTGTATTCCAATCTCCCCAACTATTGTGATAATCGATCATAAATAACGAAAATGTTTACTCTTAAGTAGTTCATGGTTTTCAATCTTCATTTCTCATCTGTTTCCATTATTATTGTTACTAAAATTATACTCCATATTCTCTGTCTTAGTTCTGTTTATTCTAAATCCTTTAGATTCAAATGTTTCTCTCCAAATCTCCAGTTTAGTATTAACTCCTTTTTTAGTCACATCCACTAATATGATAGCATCTATAAAAAACATACATCATGACATATATTCTTAAATATTTCTAGTCAATTCATCCATAACTAAAATAAAAAGATAAGGATTCAGAGATGTTAATATTGATTCACATTTTTTTTACAAATCCCATAATATACTTATCCAATCTCCACCACATATTCAAATTCTCAATATAAATGTAGGCCCAAATTCTGAAACCCTAGACTTTTATTGTTCTTTTGCGACATTTGGAAATTCAAAGCAGTTGTAGCTAGAGCTAGGATCTTTTCAAAATGACTTGTGTGATAGCCAATTATACCTAACATGGCTAGTGACCAAAGCCCTAGGTGACAGAAGAAAGTAATGAAAATTTGTTTTGAATACAAACGGAAACAATTTTTTGTCATTATTTTTTGAGTTAATTACATTTTATGTTCTTGTGGTTTAATATAAAAGCACATCATTTTTCATATTTTAAAAATATACACATAATTCTTTTATAATTTGGTATGAAGTGTAAAAGTAACAAATTCTGTTAAATTTAACGGAGCTTGTGTGACAGACACCAATTTAGGAATGTTTGACAAATGTTGCCAAAACAAACTGAAATATAACATTTTTTTTTTTTTTCCCTACTTTCTTCCTTCTCCTCCAGTGTGCATTATCTCCTTCCTCTTACCTCCATTCCTTTTCCCTTACTTCCTTCAACAAGAAATGGCCATACTGAAACAGGTAATTGATTTGGAAGAACTACCCTATGAAAGTTATCAAAGAGTACCAAAGTGCATATCAGTGACTCATCTTCTAAACATACCAGAAGCAAAGGGAGTTTACAAGGTAAATCTATTGGACATCATCAAAACTCTGTAATCTGTATACAAAGAGATCCTTATAACCCAACAGAAAGTTGGAGATATCAATGGTTAATTTGAAATCTTTTGGTCAAATTCTTCATTTAATTTATTTTTTTTTAATAAAAAAAAAAAAAAAGCACTTAAAGAAAACGATATAATTCAATCAATGTCTCTCTCAATCCCCAAACGTGCATGACCAACGTCTCAATTAACTTTACTCCTATCAAAGATACACCCTCCCCAAAGAAAACGATATACTAGATTTATTTGGTACAGTTTTCAACAAATTAAAATTTATAATTATAAATAGAAATTTTACCAAATATATTGATTGTTGTGTCCCAAATATAGCCTAAGAGCTTGTTTGAGAAGAAAAAGCCCTAGGCTTTTTAACTAAAATAGTCACAAAAAAACAAAATACGTTTTTTAACCCAATAAGACAAAATATCACATCCAACCTATAATCATTATATTTTTTCTTTCACAAAAATCAAAAAAGCCAAAAAATTCATCCCAAACGAGGTTTGTTAGCCCCAGGCTAAAAAAGTCAAAAAGCCAAAAGGCAAAAAAGTCAATCCACGTCCCAAACGAACCCTAAGAGTTTTCGCAAGAGCAACATCAAAAATAGGCGAACGTCACCACTAAACAATATTTCAAAAACTTCTCTATCAAGGTGAAAAAAAATCTTGATAGTAAGTTTAGCTAGGTACAATGTGTATTCAGTAAATCTAGTTAAGAGGCAAGAGTTCCCATGATAAATAAATTTTTTTTTTAACTCTAGAACATACCTTCTTTTATATTTGATCATGACTTCAGAATTAATGTGTTAGTGTGTATTCACCCAATAAAATTTGTTAGTGATTACTGGCAGTTTTGGTGTGGTGGTGAGAGGAGATAGTAGGGTGGTGGTGGTCGAAGCCGTGGAGGCATCTATGGCGGTGGTGGCGGTATGGTGTTTTAAGATTTTAGTCTAAAAATTATTTCTATCTTATCACCTAAGTAAGTTTGTTTTTATCAACAGCGCACAACAAATTAACATTTTAAAGATAAAAAATCTGGGACGAAATATTTTAATTGTCAAAAGTGTATTGTAATTTTAGCAATGAAACCAGTATAATATACTTTTGAGACCAAAATTTGTGTAAGAAAAATAATTTTTTGGCTCAAAATTGTTTTGTGTGTATTTATTAGTGACATTTTTATAATGTTGTTAAATGTTGTTTTATTGACTTTTCCGAACAACTCACAAGACGTCTGAAATCAATTTCCTAATATTTTTTATAGTTTAAACCCTTATATATTGGAATGGTGAAATATATTTTGAGTTGGCTTTGGATTTTCACCATATCAAAATTTGAAAAAAAAATTATTTAAAATTATTTTGAGTGAAAACAAAAAAAATCATTATGTAATAATTTAGCGTATGGAGATCATTTATAGTTTTTGGTTTATGTATGTGAGCAAATTATTTAAGAACCATGAATGGGGGCTGAGTGAAATGTAGCCAAAAATGTAGTCACAAAAGGGTATATGTTAACCAATATTGTCACATCAACTTATTGTATAATTTGGCACAGTCGGCTCAATATGTATTGTGTGATTTCTTTTGTCAGTAATATTACAAATTTGTAAATTTTATTTACAAAATTACTCAAATCAAACCAAATTAAGGATTAAGTCTCATCAAATGAAGTTAGTTACGTAAATCATTCTTCTCAACTCAACTCTATCAAACGCCATTTAGTTAGTCAAAATATAGAGATTCATATATATATTTACTACACTAGTCTGCGTCAATTTAGATTTGCGTCTTTCCCTAACACTTCCATCTATTATCACTGTATCATATCTTTTCACTATTACTTTTGCTGGTTTCTGTTGTATATAACTAAATCATCTCAATCTATTTTATCTCAACTTATCTTCTATCGGTGCTACTCTTATCTATTCATGAATAGACTCATTTTTAATTCTGTTTTTTCTAGTATTGCCATACATCCACCTTAGTATTCTTATCTCAGCAACACTCATCTTATCTATATATTGTTTCTTAGTTGTCCAGTATTCTGTCCTATACAACATTGCTGGGCTAATAGTCGTTCTATTTAACTTTCTTTTTAGTCTAGTGGGTACTCGTTTATCGCACAATACTCCAAATACACCCTTCCACTTAAGCCATCCCGTCTTAATTCTATGAATCATATGTGCTCCAATCTCCCCAACTATTGTGATAATCAGTTATAAATAACGAAAATGTTTACTCTTAAGTAGTTCATGGTTCTCAATCTTTATTTCTCTTCTGTTTCCATTGTTACTGTTACTAAAATTACATGATAAGATTTGGGTTTGGGTTTTTTTTGATTTTTTCCACTAAAAGACAAAATTTTTACAAAACCAAAAAAAAACAAATCTAAACAAAATATCACATCCAACTCTATAATCATTTAACTTTTTCTCTCACAAATATCACAGCTAACCACAAAAAAACCTAACTATCTTCCCAAACGCTAAATTTTTTTTATCCAATAATATCCTACAACTAAAAAACCTACATAAAAACCCACTTCGCAAACACTCACTCTATGTCTTAGTTACACTTATCCTAAATTCTTTAGATTCAAGTGTTTCTCTCCAAATCTCCAACTTATTATTAACTCCTTCTTTAGTCTCATCCACTAATATGATATCGTCTGTAAAAAAAACATACATCATAAATATTTTTTGTCAACTTATCCATAACTAAAACAAAAAGATCAGAAATGTTAATATTGATTCACAATTTTTTTACAAATCCCATAATACACTTATTCAATTTCCACCACATATTTAAAGAAAAATGACTTAGACCCCCAGTGAGGGTGCTGGGTCCTTGATTGGCCAGAAAAATTGTTGTTGTTGTTGTTTTTTTTTTTTTTTTTTTTGGGTTTCAGCCAGTGGCACGCTGTCACGTGGCACTGGGGAGTCACTGGGGGTGCCCCCAGCTGGGGGTCGGAAGCACGGCTGCATATTTAAATTCTCAATATAAATGTAAGCCCAAATTCTGAAATCCTAGACTCATCGTTCTTTTGTGACATTTGGAAATTCAAAACAATTGTAGCTAAAGCTAGGATATTTTGAAAATGACTTGTGTGATAGCCAATTATACCTACCATGGCCGGTGACCAAAGGCCTAGGGAAAGGAAGAAAGTAATGAAAATTTGTTTAGAAAACAAACGAAAACAATTTTTCAAGTTAATTACATTTTATGTTCTTGTAGTTTAATATAAAAGAACATCATTTTTTGGTATTTTAAAATTATACACATAACTCTTTTATAATTTGGTGTGAAGTGTATAAGTAATAAATTCTGTTAAATTTAACGGAGCGTGCATGGCAGACACTAATTTAAGCGCGTTTGACAAATGTAAACTGAAAAATAATTTTTTCTCTCTTTTTCGTTCTTTTTTTTATTTTATTTTTTATCTTCCCCTACTTTCTTCCTTCTCCTCCAGTGTGCATTATCTCCTCCCTCTCATCTCCATTCCTTTTCCCTTACTTCCTTCAACAACCCATGGCCATACTGAAACAGGTAATTGATTTGGAATAACTACCCTATGAAAGTTATCAAAGAGTACCAAAGTGCATATCAGTGACTCATCTTCTAAACATACCAGAAGCAAAGGGAGTTTACAAGGTAAATCTATTGGACATCATGAAAACTCTGTAATCTGTATACAAAGAGATCCTTACAACCCAACAGAAAGTTGGAGATATCAATGGTTAATTTGAAATCTTTTGGTCAAATTCTTTATTTAAATTTTTTTTTTTATTTAAAAAAAAGCACTTAAAGGCCATGTAAGATGTTACAGCTAAGTCTCCCACCGTGGGACCACCTCACACCCACATAGTGTACACACCCACTGAAACAGGTAATTGATTTGGAATGAGTTATATTTTGTAAATATAATAACAGTTGATGATTTGGTGAGAAATCTCAATGAGGCATATGCCTTGGAAATTTGTTTTGGTGGGGCTAGCTTCGGATGATCGGAGCTCCAATTGGTTCAATGATCGAATGTCTTCGAAATAGGTATGGGGTGGTAGTTTTTGCAACCAGTTTTCGGGAAATTTTATACTTACCCCTTCATTTGGCGTGTTAAAAAGTTTAACTTTTTTATTATTTTAATCTGAAAAGGATAAAATAGACTAAAAAATTAATAAGATAAAATGTCACATTCAAATCATAATCATTTTATTTTTTCTCTTACAAAAGTGAAAAAAATTCAAAAAATTTATCATAAACGAGGCTTTTTAGCCCATACTAAAATAATCAAAAAGTCAACCCACATCCAAAGCAACCCTTATTTTCTCTCTCTGCAATCTCTATCTATTGTGTTGTGTTGTGGACTTTAGTGTTTTTTAGAGCAAATAAGATGCATGTGTATATATATATAACTATATACGTGTGGATGTGTGTGGGTTTTCGTGGTTGGTTAGGATGGGGCAACAAAGACTGCTTCCATTAAAAAAATTTGAGGATGGATGGCTACTGGTAATGCAATTGGAGGAGGGGGTCTTCAATGGAACGAAGAAGAAAGGAGAGACCAAGAAGAAATGAGAATCCAGGACACAAAAAAAAAAAAAAAATGAAGAGAGGGGGAATTTAGTTCATAATGGTATTGACAAGAAAATTAGAAAAATAAACAAGGGTAATATAGACTTTTTGTATAAATTATTAACGGAGTTGGACATTGCATTTCACTCCATACTACAATAGGTAATGTGTATATTTTTAAATTATAGGGAGGTAATGTAGTTTTGAGTTAAATCATGAGGAGGTAAAATATAATTAATCCTTATTTTTCAAATTTTCAAAATTACTTTTATTTTTTGGGGAAAAAAAAAGTTTCATATTTTTGTTTTTAATTTTAAAAAATTTTGAAAATAAAAACATTACCGAATGCCTCGAACCATTATTTTAGAATTTACGAAGTTGGTGCATGTAAGATGTAGATGAAAGTTCGTATTGTGATTAATGTTTCATTTCAAATAGGATTTGGTTAACAAATGTCTAAGAGCATTGGTTAATAATGACACATTAAAACTAATACACTAATACACTCTCCTTGGCTGGTAGAGCAACCCTCATCCAATCTGTCACCTCAGCCATGCCCTCCTATACTATGCAAACCATTGAGCTCCCCAAAAACCTTTGCAATAACATTGACAAATTAAACAGAAATTTTCTTTGGAGCGACTCTACTTTCAAGAAAAAAATTCACCTCATTAATTGGGACCAAGTTTGCTTACCTAAAAATAAAGGGGGGCTTGGCATTAAAAAAGCTAGCCACCATAATCATGCCCTTATTGCCAAACTAGGTTGGAAGATCCTTAATGATGATCATAGCCTGTGGACTGTTATCTTGAAAAAGAAGTACCTCCATAAACACTCCTTTTTTGACTGGCCTTTGGGTAAGAAAGGCTCTCCCTTGTGGAAAAGCATTGTCAAAACTAGAGATACTCTTAGACTAGGTACCAAATAGACTATTGGGGATGGTAATAAAGCTTCTCTTTGAAATGACTGGTGGTGCGGAACCCAACCTTTAGCTAATACTTCTCCTGGCCCTCACACTAACACTCATAACACTGTCAACACTATCATTAATGAGGAGGGGGACTGGAATTTGAACCCGATTGCTAGTCACCTTTCACCTACTGATATTGCTAACATCCATAAAGTCAAACTTCCCCAATTTGTGACTTTTCCTGATAAACCCCACTGGACAGGTTCTCCCCAAGGTAGATTCTCTTCCAAATCTGCTTATGACCTCATCATTAATGTTGAAGATCATAACTTTTGTTGGAATTAGATTTGGAAATTAAAAATTCCTCAAAAACTCAAAGGCTTCTTATGGCTTGTTATGCATGGCCGACTCCTCACAAACCAACTCAGAGTCAGCAGAGGTTTTGACAACAATGATCTTTGTCCTAGATGCCATTATAATGGGGAAAGCATGAGCCACCTCCTTAGAGATTGCTATTACTCAAGGGAGTTGTGGAAAAATTTGAGAAATGATCAATGGATTAGGGATGGCATTGATAAGCCTCTGGATGTTTGGCTTTCTTTTAATCTTTGTGATAAAACTAAACTTGCAGGTATTAACTGGAACATATGGTTCACTGTCACTCTTTGGTTCATCTAGAAAGGTAGGAATAAAACTGTTTTTGATAATTGTGATGTTCACATTAGTGACAGCTTACGCCTAGTGTTCTAGTATACTTAAGAGATCCATGAGGCTTTCCAATACCCCCTAAGCTCTTATCATCAAAGAATTAAACTAATCAATTGGTTGCCTCCTCCTATAGGTAATATCAAGCTAAATGCTGATGGACGTGCCAAGAAAAGTTTGGGAAAAGCTGGTTTTGGAGGACTCTTTAGAGATACAAAAAGTTCTTGGATTCTGGGATACTCTGGAAAGTTAGATGTAGCAACAAGCCTCGAAGCAGAAATATGGGCTATTTATCGCGGAACAACCATCATTCATGAAAAAGGTTGGAGAAATGTGATAATTGAAACAGACTGTCAAGATGTTGTCAACCTCATCAATGATAGAGCTCATCTAAATTGCCCTTACCGTGTTCTTGTGGAAGACATCAAATTCCTTACTTCTCGTATGGACTGCACTATCAAACACATTTTTCGAGAAGCCAATCAATGCGCAAATGCCCTTGCTCATATGGAAAAAACCAAGTGGAAGATTTGAAGATCTATGAAGACCCTCCTATTTTGTTAAGGTCCATTCTAGTGGTTGATATGGTTGGAATTGTGTATGAGAGGGATTAACCCTCTCTTTTCTTTTCGTTTCGTTTTTCTGTTCTTTAACTTTCCTTATTACCTAAAAAAATAATGCCTTCGTTTGTCATGTAGATTAATTTGATTTTTTAGTTAAATTAGTCAAAAATAATAAAATAAATTAAAAATTAATAAGATAAAATGTCTCATTTAGATTATAATCATTTTATTTTATTTTTATAATAATAAAAAAATAAAAAAATTCAACCCAAACAAACTTTTTAATTCTAAATTAAAATAATTAAAAATTCAAAAAAAGTCAGCCCACTATCTAAATAAAGCTATTAATATTTAAAATGATTACATTATAGGCACTCCCATATACATGTCAAGCTTCTTATTAAATACCTAAAGACACTCATTAAAATAGCCAAAAATTTTACCCTAGCTAAGGTTTGGCAGATGATTGCAGGACAGATGATAAAATTACGATTTTACCCTTTTAATTGTTTTTTATTACACGCCAACTCAGCATTCCAACATGCGGGTAATTTGGTCATTTTATCCCAACACATCACATCAGCAACAACTTTTTATGGGTAATTTGGTTATTTTCATAATCGAATATCATTTCAAACATATTTTCTAATATAACAATTAAATAAAAACTTCAACTTATTTTCTCAAAAATAAAAATTAAAATAATTAAATAACCAAAAAATTTAAAAAGTAACCACTTTCTGATCGGGACCAATCTGCCATATATATATTTGGCTTTGGTTTTTCGTTTATTGGCTCCGTTTGATAAAATTGTGGGAAAATGATTATAACTTATAATTTATAACTGTGAACATAAGTTAATTTTTGACTTATAAATTAAGTTTCTCCCCCTCCACTCAAAGAATAAGTTGATTTTTGACTTACAAAAAACTATAAGCTATATTGTTAAGCTGAACTAAATACATCAAATAACTTAAATTAAGCTAAAAACTGAAATAAGCTGGAAATAAGTCCTACCAAAGATGGCCAATAAAACCCTAGTAAATTAGTTTGAGAAGTGTGTGGAAAAAAAATGAGACTCACAAGTTAACCCACACATGAACAGCGTCCATAGATTAACAAAGAAATTAACATTCAATTAATAGGGTATTTTTGATAAACTTTTTTTTCCCTAAACAAATGAAATTAATTTTTTTGTGATTACCAGAAATTAATAAATTGTCTAAATTGTCTACATATAGTTTTAATTTTTTTTAAATATAAAAAAATTGACAAATCACACCGTCCTCAGAAGTTTAGAGAAAATACACTAAGCCTCATAAATTTGTTATAATTTCATTAAATTTTTTAAGTTTTTAATTCACATAACACTTAATTTCATTTATATTAATAATTTGTTAATTATATATATATATAAATGTCGTTGTTTTTTGTTTTACATTTAAATATATATTTTACTTTATTTATTTATATGTCCATATACCATCTATGTTAATTTTAAACGTTTTAACCTAAGGCCTCGTTTGGGGACTGACTATTTTAGCCAAAAAGTCAAAAAGTCAACTAAAACTAGTCACATCACCTCTCTACTTTTCTGCACATCTTTTTCGTAAAAAGTCAAAAAGTTACTAAAATAGCCTGTTCCCAAACGAGGCCTAAGTAGGTCTACATTTGCATTTTATTTTGTAAAAAGTTTTTATAATCAGAGTACAATTAGCTAGAAATACGTTAAGAATAAGGCAAAGATCATGTGCCCACAAAATTAATAACTCTTGGTTACAACCCAAAGGATCAAACTAGAACAGTCTTCTTGGATGGTCTACATTACAACCCCACAATTCTCATCAATCCACACACCAACTTGCTTGGCCTATTGCTCCAAAATAGACTATGGCTGACCAGTTCATCATCAGTTTGATTGAGAATGCTTCAAAAGACGTATAATAAAAATTAGGGTAAATTACACTTACCACCTTTAAATTTTAAAAAAATACAACGAGTTCTATATTTTTTATATAATTATAATAGTTTCTTTTTTAGTAAGACTCAAGTGATCAAAATTAGTTCAGATATTAAGTAGACAATAAAATAAATAAAGATAATTATATATTTTAATAAAAAAGATATGATAATGGCCTAATTATTTTTTGTCAGTTAAAATTTCAAAAGAGATCAATATAATTATATCAAAAATATAAAATTAATTGTATTTTTCAAATCTTAAATAAAAATTATTTTCACAAACAGCTCCAAAGCCACCAGACTAGACCAAACCAACAATCAAAAAATCATGAAATTTAAGTCCTAACACAACCCAAGTGAGAATCAAAATGGTGATGAAAGTGGTTTGCATGTGGGTTTTGTTGAAGTCAAGAAATTGTAGGTCATACAAATCAAACTTGTGTGCACATGCATTGGAAAAGTAGAACAAAAGCAATTTGCAATTCAAGTCAAATGCCAATTTGCAATTCAAGGCAAAGCCCTCTCTCTCTCTCTCTCTCTCTCTCTCTCTCTCTCTCTCTCTCTCTCTATCTCTCTCTCTCTCTCTCCATGATTTTTTTAAAGTAAAATTTTATTATTAAGAAAATAAAAATATATGTACCTTGAAAATTTGGTCTAAAATTTATTAGGAAATGAGATGAATGGTATAGATTTTGGTGTGGCGTGTAGATCACATTTAAATTGATTGTGGTTCATAAATATATTTTTAGTAATTTTTTGAGGAAATTACAATATAGTTATATTTTTAAAAAATAATTACAAATTCATAAAAAAATTAAAATTTTAATTATTAATATTTGTACCGTTTACTATTTTTTTATTTATTAAACTTACACTAAATAATAATTTTCCCTAATTTTTTTTTAGATATGTAATGTTGTTGCAAAAATTATTTACAGTGTATTCAACATATATATATATATATATTCAATTAAATGTTCAAAATTTAAAATGTATGAATCAAATTCATCTTGAATAATGTGGCTAACACTATGTCAATTTTAAATGGATAAATTATACTTAGTACCTTTTTATTTTTACTAAAATCTAATTTAGTCCATTCACTTTGAATTCTAACCGTCTATCCCTTATACTTCAAATCAAGTTCCACTCTCACCATTCTATCTATCTACTGAGATTTTGGTGAAAGTATGAGAACTAAAGTGAAATTTTAGTAAAAGTGTAAGGGTATTAACGAGACAACAAAAATATCATATATGCTTCAAATGAAAATTTTCGTCAATTTTGTTAACGGTATATGGATAAAAGGATAAGATTGCAACTCAACTTCAATGTAAGGAGTTGATTATTATAATTAAAAGTAAAGTAATTAAAGTGAGATTTTAGTGCAATTGTAGGGATAATAAGTGTAATTTATTCATTTTAAATTAGCAAAATTAGAAAGGCAAATTATACCAATGGTCTTTATATTTTATTCCTTATGTCATTTTTGATCCTTACATTTTTTTCAAGTTTGACCATTCATTTTAAATTTTGTGTCAATTTGGTCTAATTGATAATATTGTCAGTGTTTTTAAGGAAAATTATCATTAAATTAGCTAAGATTAGCTCACTGAATTGAGTAAGTTCATAATTTTACCCATAAAAATATGACATGACATTTATGTGTATATTTTCAATAAAAAAATGCTAAAAATTATAATTAATTGAATCAAATTGAGACAAAGTTATAAATTTAACATCAAAATCAAGTCAATTAAAATTATAAAAATTAAAATGATACAAAAATTAAAATATAAGGACTAACATTATAATTTGTCAAGGAATTGTTTAGAATAATCTAAATAAGTGTACTTTTAAATTTTTTTAAAAAAAATATGTAAAAAATTAAAAAATAATATGACTTAAAAAATAAAAAAATATACTTATATAATACACCCCAAACAAATTCTAAAATTAACTTGTTATGACGTGTGAACTTATAAAAAAGGCACAACTCATGCTAGCCGCACGCTGTACAGCGTACCTGGATGGTACGAAGTCGTTTGATGAATATGATTCGTATGTTCAAATAATTTATAATTCTATGGTTTTTAGAATGTTAAATTATAAATATATCTTTGAAATTTAATTAAAATATAAATTGTGTTCCATAGTTCTGAAAATTATATTTCATCTCTTGAAATTTCTAATTTCATAATAAATCGTCCATTTTATTAATAAATCATTAAATTAATTAACAGTTTTTAATGATGTTAGAAATATGTTTCAATTAACAATTTAGATAATTTTATTATTGTATAGGAGAGCAATTATGAATTTTATTATTTTAATTAATTTTGTTAAATAAAAAATTTTAACAAGGATATTGGTAATTTTTTAAACCACAAAAAGCAATTTGTACTTTAAACAAGCCTCAGGAGTGTATCTGTAATTTATCATTTTTAGAATTAGTTTTATCATTCAAATTCCTGATTATAAATTAAATATATATGTATAGCAGAGCTAAATATAGAATATTTGACATTACTTCAATTTATGAAATTAATTAATAATTAAACATGACCTGCTTTAATGAATTCTATGGTTCGATTCAAAGTCCTTTAATGGAAGGGTGTTACATGATTTAATAAATAAATTAACTTGTTTAAATTATTTTTTTTAAATTTACTCATTAGACCAAAGAATCACACTAAATTGACATTGGAATAAATAATCGCTAATCTAATTTGCTTAGGTTTTTTTTTAATCTATCAGAGAGGAACAGCAGAAGATGAAGTTGCATATGTAACGGTGAGACTTAAATCTGAGCATCACATCATGCATCAACCACATTTACCATTCACTCCGAGAAAAAATAATGTTAGAAATTCTAAAAATTCTATCAAAATTTTTATTAAATGTGTCACATAGGTGTGAGACCCACACCATATAGGTCCCATGTGAGTTCCTGTAAAATATTTGATAGAAATTTCAATAAAACTTTTGAGATTTCTAACATTTTTGTTAGAGGACAAAAAAGAGCAATACTATACAATTTGAAAAGATAAAGAATTGGGTAAATTACACTAACCTCCTTTGAGGTTGAAGAATTGAAACTATGACATTGTCGTAATTACACTTGATACTTTTAGACTGTATTTGAATTATGAGTTTGGTAAAGATTTGAAAAAAAAAATTGAAAAAAATGAAAAAAAGAAAAAGATGAAGAAGATGTGGACAAAATATAAGCTACTTGTTTTCTTCATTTCCTTTTCCATGTTTAAATATCTGTCCAAATCTATGATCCAAATGCAAAGTAAGGTTTTAATTCATATATTACATATCCCATTTTTTATGAGTAATTTATTAATTGTACGGATAGAAAAATTATAGTCATCTCTTTTATACTGAAATATATATTTTACATTGTTTATTTTTATATTTTTATACTATTTACATTGATTTT
This sequence comes from Camellia granthamiana, assembly GCA_036172215.1. Taxonomy (NCBI): domain Eukaryota; kingdom Viridiplantae; phylum Streptophyta; class Magnoliopsida; order Ericales; family Theaceae; genus Camellia; species Camellia granthamiana. The sequence continues at coordinate 14,982,395 of CM069905.1, forward strand.
GATTGCATTAGCCTTATTAAAAGAAATTTCAGTATAATTATATTAACATGTAAGTTTTATTGTATTTTTTAACCTCAAGGATAGTCAATGTAATTCACGCTAAAGAATGTGTACAAAATGTGTTGAACTGAAGTTACGAAGATGGTTTTCTAAAATAATGTTATTCTATCATTCTGAATGTATTTTTGTATAAAATATTATGTAAGAATAGACTTTTCTTTTTTTTTTCTTTTTTTTTTTTTAAAGAAAGAAAAGAGGGAAAAAATGCATGGTTAAAGATTTGAATAATTCACGGAAGAGTAATTTAGGTAACGTTTGATTTGGTTTTAGAATTATGATTTGAGTGTGGAGTTATATTTTGAGTTTGTGAGTTTTTAAATTATGATTTGAAAAAAAAAATTTGTTTAGTTATGAATTTTGAAAAAAGTTTTGAATTGAATTTTGAATTTGTGAAATGAGTTTTAAAATGAGAAAAGTTGTTTGGTTATGAGTTTTGAAAAAAAAAATTCAATACTTAATTCAAAAACTCATAACTCATAACTAAACATACAACTCAAAACTTTATTAAAAAATTATATTCAAAATTCATAACCAAACTCTTTTTAAAAAAATAATTATTGAAAAAATAATTTTTTTATTTAAAAAATTTTAAAAATTCTGAAAATATTTTTTATTTAAAATATTATTTTTTGTTAAAAAAAATATTCAGCTAGTGTTTTAAAATTATTTTGATTGTAATTTGGAATTTTTTTTTAATTTTTTTGTTTAAAAACGATTAAAAAAAATATTTTATATATTTAAAAAATATCAAAAATAAATTTTTTTTTTCAAATAATAGGTTGCAATTGAAAAAAAAAAAAAAAAAAACACTGTTTCAGTCAACGGACCGGACGTCCGAGGGATGTCAAGGCGGACGACCAAATAAATCCAATCCGTAAATTTAAAATTCAAAACTCTACTATGCCAAACATGCATTCCAATGTGACCTTAGAATCAATTTTTAAAAATTTAAACCAAATATAACATTTAAATATAAGGATAAAATATTAATTTTAAACTTAAACCAAACACAACCTTAATTTCCCTTCCTTCACATCCCTTTATTCGTCCCATGAGTTCTTCTTTATTGACTTATATGTTGTAAATTATTTGATGTCATCAACCTTGACAGTTGTACAACAACAACACACACAAAAATAATAATAATCAAAATCAAAATCAAAATTATCGTTTTATTTGGAATGAAAATAACAATATGAAAATGACATCTAGACCTCACCTTAAAAAAATGATAACGTGAATGATGAAAATGCTTCAAAATCCTATATCAATCAATTCAACAATATAATAATTTGTTCTCACAAAATAAATAAATAAATAAATGGCGTCTTGACTCTGTAATTGCAATTTGGGACTCATAGAAAAAGTGAAGCAATGTCGTCATTTTTTTTTTCCTTTCAAACCTGACAAGACTAAAAACATTAAGGATAAAGGGTTGTGCCAGGGAGTCCTAAAAATATCCCTCTAATCCCCCTAATTTTCATATCAAGGCAAAAAAAAAAAAAAAAAAAAAAAGTTTCCCAAATTGGAAATTAGGGGGATTAGGGGGGTATTTTTAGGGCCCCAAATCATTTTCCAAGGATAAATTAGAGGAGAAATTTATAATGTGCCTCTTTTAAAATAGTATATATCGTAAAAAAGTTATATTTTTTTATAATAAATATTATGATTATTTGTGATATATGTTAATAATATTTTGTGGTAAAGTTATGAAAAGTGTGTACCCTGAAATTAGGGATGATAATATTATAATACTTTGTGATTTTTACTATGGCATTTTGGGACTTTGTTATGACATTTTTTAGTAGAAAAAAAGTTATAACTTTTTTAGTAAAAAGTTACGACATTTTTTTTTTAAATTATGAAATTTTGTAAAAAAATTATGAAAATCATACCATATGCACATTTTTTAGGGTACATATTGTAGTATCTTCCTAAATTATATTCACCTTCCCTATAATTTAGAGAAAAAACAGTTAGTTTTACATTTTTATTTTATTTTATATATGATTATGTTGCTTTCCTTTTTAAATAAAGTTAAAACGATTGAAACTAATGGAAATAATGAGTAGTGATTGAAATAAATAAAAATAAATATATTTTTAAGTTAAAAATAGATGAAATATCATTTTTTTTTTTCATCCATATGAAAAATGACCCAACTATTATGTGAATCAAAAATTTAAAGAAGACTAGTGTAATTACGTCAAAATGTTGGAAAATTGGTTTTACATAGGCTTATTTTGGACCATCTTTGAGGCCAAAATTGAGTGGGGTCCGCACGTCTTCTGGGATGGGTCCAAAGAGATGACTTGTTCCTTACCGCATGACAAATCACACGGTGAAGACGCTTTGTCAAAACCATTTATGAGTGAATGGAAAGTTGACATCGTTTTCTGTAACGCCCCGAAAAAAAAAAAAATTTGGACAAGGTATATCTATTTGTACAACAAACCCACCTGATAGACAAATACATATATATAGCTAACTATTCCATACATCCATTTCCACTTAATCCCAAATGCCAAATACATGCTGTTCACATCTCAATGACACGGTTCCAATCCCAAGCATGCATTTTACAACAAGTATGAAATGGAAGTCAAACAGATAATAAGTGCCCTATAGGCTTACAAATTTATCCAAGAACATTATTGGTTACACAAAATTGAGTTTTATCTCAACAAAAATATAGCCCTGAGCTTACATTCAATAACCATAAAACAAAAATGGAGGCTCAGCTCCGAGTCCTCCCAAGTCAGTGCCTTGGCAGAGGCATAGCACTTGTATCTGAAATGATTTCCCTTATAGGGTGAGCCACAGCCTAGTAGAGATATACTACACAACATATGGACCATGATAAAACTAAAGAGGAGTATACTCATGTCATGCTCATGATAAAACAGTTTATCTCTCTTTTTATAAAGTATGCAATACTGAGATGCAACAACAGATATAAAAGCATTTCCATTTTAAACCATAACTGTTACATGAATACGGGCTTTGTAAATCTCTAGGTGAGTGTCTGCAAGTAAGCCCTAATGCACTACCACTATCATTTTTACCAGTAAACTAGAAGGTTCGACACCTAACCGTGCGGTTCTACACCTCCTACCCAGATTTATCAAGTATTCATCTTTTCGCAAACAGACACATTTCCAAACATTTCTCAAAAGCATATACATTTCCAATGAAATGAATGTAATGCAATGTCCAATGCAACAAATGAGGAATGTGGTTCAATTTACCTAAGTCTCATGCATTTCTACAATAATCATGGCTTTCCTCTATCGATAGCCCAAAACAGATATTTCTAAACAGATATTTAAACAATTAAATTCCAAAAATTTTGATAAATACAATCTATTCCACATCTTATCAAGTATGAACAACTACACTAGTTTTCATATCACAATCACGTTCGATAACCTCTCAAGGTCCATTTCTAACTGTGTCGGTTTTATTCCAACAGATACATTAAGCAAAATAATACCG